>JAKFHU010002438.1:0-222068 GCA_023783475.1 Daubentonia madagascariensis
AACAATCAAGCTGAGAGTCAAATCAAGAACTCAATACCATTTACAATAGCTGCAATGAAAATAAAACACCTAAGAATATACTTAACCACAGAGGTGAAAGATCTCTGCAAGGAGAACTACAAAACACTGATGAAAGAAATCATACATGACACAAACAAATGGAAAAATGTCCCATGTTAGTGGCTTGAAAGAATCAATATTGTTAAAATGTCCATACTGCCCAAAGTGATTTATAGATTTGATACAATCCCATCAAAATACCAACATAATTTTTCACAGAACTAGAAAAAACAATCCTACTTTTCATACGGAATCAAAAAAGAGCCCAAATAGCCAAAGCAATCCTAAGCAAAAAGAACAAATGTGGACACGTCATGTCACCAGACTTCAAATTATACTACAAAGTTATATTAACCAAAGCAGCATGGTACTGGTATAAAGGTAGACACACAGACCAATGGGACAGAATGGAGAACTGAGAAATAAAACCATATAGCTACAACCAACCGATTTTTGACAAAGCAGATAAGAACAGACACTGGGGAAAGGACACCCCAGTCAATAAAGGGTTCTGGGAAAATTGGATAGCCACATGCAGAAGAATGAAACTGGATCCCTATCTCTTGCCATATACAAAAATTAACCAAAGATGGATGAAGGACTTAAATGTAAGACCTGAAACCATAAAAATTGTAGAAGAAAACATAGGAAAAATTCTTCTGTACTTTGGCCTAGGCCCAGGCAAAGTATTTATGACTAAGACCCCAGAGGCCAATACAGCAACAACAGCAATAAATAAATGGCACTTAATTAAACTAAAACGTTTTGCACAGCAAAGGAATAATCAATAGAGTAAATAGATAACCTACAGAATGGCAGGAAACATTCACAAACTATGCATCTGACAAAGGACTAATATCCAGAATCTAGAAAGAACTCAAACAAATCTGCAAGAAAAAAACAAATAGCCCCGTTAAAAAGCAGGCAAAAAACATGAACAGATATTTTTCAAAAGAAGATATACAAATGACCAATGAACATATGAAAAAGTGCTCAACATCACTAATCATCTGGGAGATGCAAATTAAAACCACAATGAGATACCACCTAACCCCTGTCAGAATGACCATTATTAGTAAGTCAAAAAGAATAGATGTTGGCACAGATGTGGTGAAAAGGGAACACTTATACACTCTTGGTGGGAATATAAATTAGTACAACCTCTATGGAAAACAGTATGGAGAGAGTCCTCAAAGAACTAAAAGTGGACCTACCATTCCATCCAGCAATCCCATTACTGGGTATCTACCCAAAGGAAATGAAATCATTACATCAAAAAGACACCTGCACCTGAATGTTTATCACAGCACAATTCACAATTGCAAAGAAATGGAATCAAACTAAACACCCATCAACTAATGAGTGGATAAAGAAAATGTGGTATACACACACACACACACACACGCCATGGCATACTAACCCAGCCATAAATAGGAATGAAATAATGTCTTTTGTGGCAACCTGGATGGAACTGGAGACCATTATCCTAAGTGAAGTATCTCAGGAGCTGAAAAACAAATACAACATGTTCCCACTCACAAGTGAGAGCTGAACAATGGGTGTATATGGTCATAAAGTGGTGTAATGGACAGTGGAAACTGAGAAAGGGGGACTGTGGGTGAGGGGTGAGGGAGGCAGGTGTTGGGCACAATGTACACTATTCTGGTGATGGGTACACTAAAAGCCCTGATTCAACATTATAGAATTTATCCACGTAACAAAAAACACTTGTACCCTCTAAATCTATTGAAATTAAAAAAATAACATTTATAATAGCTCTAAAAAATGAAATACTTAGGTACACATCTAGCAAACATGTACAGGATTTGTATGCTGGAAGACCTAAATAAATGGAGAGACGTACTGTGTTCATGTATTGGAAGATACAATATAATTATGAAGTCAGTTTTCCCCAAATTTACCTACAGATGTAATGACAGAGTTTTTGTAGATATTGACAAGCTGATTCTAAATGTATACACAAATGCAAGGGAAACAAAAGAGCCAAAACACTTTTGTAATAGAATAGTAAGCAGAGGAATCATACTACCTGATTTTAAGAGTTAGTATAAAGCTACTGTAAGCAGGAAAATGTGGTATTAGCAAAAGGATAGACACATAGATCAATGGAAAAGAGCCAAGAGTCCAGAAATTGATCCACAAAAATATGCTCAATCAATTTTGACAAAGATGCTAAAGCAATTCAATGAAGAAAAAAAAGAGTTCATTCACAATGGTGTTGAAACAATTGGATAGACATGCATATGCAAAAATGAACCTAACATGTTATACAAAAATTAATTCAGAGGGTCATAGAACTAAATGGAAAGTTGAAAACCATAAAACTCATAGAAGAAAATATAGGAGACAATCTTTGTAACAATGGGTTAGGCAAAAAATTCTTATATCTGATACCAAAAGCATGAAGAAAGAAAAAAACCATTTTTAAAACTTTTAAATTGGGTTTTGTCAAAATTAAAAAACTTGCTCTCGAAAGACCCTGTTAAGGGAATGGAAAAACAAGCCACACACTGGGAAAACGTATTTTCAAGGCATATATTTGATAAAGGATTTGTGCCTGGAATATATAAAGAACTCTCAAAACTCAGTAATAAGAAAACAAACAATCCAGTTAAAATTGAGCAAATTATTTAAACAGATAATTCACTAAAGAATATATACAGATGTCAGGTAAGTACATGAATAGCACATTACTCATTAAGTAAATGCTAATTAAAATAACAATGAAATTCTAGGATGAGGAGGAACTGGAACTCTCATATACTGCTGAGAGTTGTAACTGTTGGTGGGTATGTAAAATGGTACAACCACTTTAGACAACAGCTTGGCCATTTCATAAACAGTTAAGCATAAGCCTACCTAGATGTATGCTTCAGTCATTCTACTCCTAGGTATTTACCCAAGAGAACTGAAAGCTGTATCTATACAGTGACTTATACATGAATATTCACAGCTGCTTTATTTGTAATAGCCAAAAACTGGAAACAACCTCTTGCTGAGATGCCCACAGTTTCCCATGGTATATACTATCCTTTTTTGCAACCAGCAATAAACCAACTTTGTTCAAAACTATAGGTGTCTCCCCACTGATTTTTGTCTGGAAGGTATTTACACAAATGGAGCTTCCACCAGGATTCAGCTGAAGTCGCCACTGTGTTAGACCTGAATCCTCAGTTCAGTAATAGTGTGCACATCTAAGATCCCTTGTGTTGCCACCCGTTCAAGGCGTCATCCTACCCATGGCTGGCAGAAATTCATGCTGAATTAAGCTTTGATGTTTTGTTGAATCCCTTCATCACTGGCTTTATTTTATTTTCCTAGGAATAAGGTCTCTTGGGATTTATTCAATTATCTGATCAGATTTGTGTTGTTCCTTGGTGCAATTCTTTCCTGGCCTCCTAACAACTGCTCTTATGATCTGTCTGCTCGTCTGGTGTCTTAAGCGTCATTGTCTGTAAGGCGATCAGTCAATGGGGGAGGATAGGCATAAACTCAATAAGTCTGTCCTCCAGCCAGTCCCTGGGACTGAGGAGCTCAGAAGGACTCCTGAGACCATTGGTCTTTACACATATGCTGCCTCAAGTCACCCTATCAAAACATTATGAGGACTTCTTCCTCAATCTTGTCTTTGAATCCCTGAAAATTGCTTTGTTTAGTTTCACTTGCCCAGAATCATTTGGTATTGTCTGGCCCCAATGGATGACAACTGGCCTTTCGCCAAATGCTATAGACACCAAGTTACATAAACACCACCATCCTTATAGGCTGTTGCTCTCGTGGGGGCATTCTACCTAAAACTGCATTTCTTCAGGCCAAATACCTGTTTCCTTCATGTTTTCTCAATATCATGCTAGCATGTGTACTTGTCCCTAACTGGCACAACTGCACCAGGGCCAATTTTAAATTATGGTGGTCTTTTGTGGGACATTTTTACATGAAACAGATTTTTCATTTGAGAGGTACCTTAAAACAAGAAGTGAATAAATCCTCATGAGGAGGTCATTTTTCCTGAGAGATCTAAATGAGAGATCATTTTGTTTATTATAGGAGGCAGTCTGACTTCATTTCCATCACTTGGGGGATTAATGAATCCTGGCTTTTATTCATGTGGCTTGATAATATTGTCAAGGGCTTGAGTCCTGTAAACCAGCCATACTGTCATTCTCTTTAGTGTGTATGTTTATCAAAATGTTTGTCTACATTTGAACAAACATTTTTTTCCTCTCCTTGCTGGAACCCCGATGAAATGAATGTAAAATTTCATAACCTTGAGATGCTTTGCTTGCACCTTAAGGGGATGACCACAATAAAAGTGGAGTTGAACAAAAAATGCTTCATGATATTTCTCACAATAGCAGAAATAAATTGGTCATGATGTTAAACCAACATTGGTTGGGTAATTTTAAGGGTATTACCAAGAATGTTTCCAGTGCCTGTCCTACCTGCCGATGACACAATCCTGGCAAGACTATAAAGGCCAGACATGGAAGGGAACCAAAGCCTCAATGTCTCTTTGAACACCTCCAAATGGATTTTATACAAGTGCCTCCAGCAACGACCCATAAATATGTTCTGGTTATTATTTTTCTTTCTTAGGGTGGGCACACTCTCTTAGTTGGAGAGTTATGGCTGATTTTTAAAATTACTATATATTCCAAAATTAGAGAATCCCAACTTGTCCCTTGAGCAACATGGACATGCATCTTACTAGAACTATTTTTAAAGAATAATTTAACACCGTTTACTCAGAAGTCCACTGTCTTTATCATCAACAGACTTCAGCAAAAGTAATGAGAACAAGTTGAATCCTCAAACTATAACTATGAAAGCCCTCAGGTATCCTCAAACTTCCAAGCACCAAATTATTGCAATTGGCCTTGATGACAATAAGAGCAATTGTCATCAATTCTGAACTTGTGGGGGATCCCTTAGCACTCACAAATTCTCTTCTCCTTAGTTAAAAATAGACCACTCCACACACTTGGAAGTTATTTCCAATCCTACCTTCTGACATACTATAGGCTAATGTGTCCGAGTATAAGAGATCATATGATGCTTTTGGATGTATCACCAGCAAGTCCAAGCATCATTTCTAAAATCCCACTTATGCAATTTCTGCATGATCTGTGGCCTGGTGATTTAGTCTTTTGGAAATGACATAAAAGAAAAACTGCCCTTGAACATCAGCGAAAAAGACCCTATCAGGTTCTGCTAATAACTGGCACAAGAATAGAACATGATGTTGATTTTGGGAATCCTGCTTTCCATTTAGAAAACCATACATCATTTTGTCCTGGCTACTAGATGTCCATTTCATTAGGGGACCTCAAACTGAGGATTCTTAGGAATTACTCAGAAGCAGTTGATTTTGGAAATGGACAGATTCTTCCCAAGACTACAAAACAAGCCACCTACTTCAGGAGTGGACAACTTCTGCCCACATCTACAGAACAAGATGAATTTTCTGATTTTTCAGTACGTTTTTCTGTCCCTTTCCTCTACTACTTAGTCTTGTCTATTAGGTTTTGTCACCCTCTGGAATACTAATATGATATTTTTACCTTTTCTTTTTGGCTCCTTGTGGTTTCCTTCTGCCACTTAATAAAAAGACAAAACTCTTCTGTACCTTTTCCCCAGACTATTGATATTCCTTTGAAGTTCACAGGTTGATGGATTTATAATCCCCCCCTCTTAATTGGCCAAAATTTAATAACTGTTTATTTCAACAGTTCAAAAGGTAGATTTCCTTTTGCATGCTCCCTCCTGTATTTACGTTTTCCTCCCCAAAGTTCAGTCTTGTGAAAAATAGACTTTGATTTCACAGCACCAAAATCTTCTGCTGAGGTCATCACAATCTTACCAGCAAAACCTAGACCCTCAGGAATAGGAATAAATATTCATTCTACTCAAAGGCACTGCAGATGTTTTGCAGGAACTGTTTGGCTCCACTCAAGGAATTTGCCCACCTCAGGCGACAAAAAATTGGCTCACTCTTGTCATTCCAAGTGATACTCATACTCCCAATGCAGCTTGTACCCCACTGGGATACTACTTATGTGGACATTAGGCTTACCCACATCTGCCACTAACTTAGCCTGGGGATTCTGGATAATTAATAGAGACTTTGGAATATTTACTACTCTCCATGTCTGCATGGGGCAAAATCCCAGAAACCTCCAAAATGAGCTGAGCACCAGATACTTGGGAGAACTCCCTGGGGAGAAAACTGACTCCTTCTTTTTGCATACTGTGCCGGCTCCAATTCCCACAGCAGAAATAATACAACTGGAAAAGATAGTCCAAAACTTTGGCCTTGCAGAAGTCATAAAGGAGCCAAATTCTGCAATGCCTTGAAAAAACTACTCTAAGTTCACTAGCTAGAGGTGACATGGACAATTGTGTAGCCATTGATCTCCTCTTAGCTATTCAAAGGAGAGTTCATGTTATAGCAAATACATCTTGCTGCACCTACATAAATAATACAGGACAAATAGAACAGTCTGTGATAGACTAAAAGATAAAAACTCCCCTGGATCTCTAAGACTAAGAATCACAGCTGGATTCTGGGACATGTTTTCATTGCTTGGGCTTTATAATCCAGACCCCCTGGTTTTGAGACTTATTACAGGGACTAATAATTATTCATTTCTGTTAAATGCCTGTGTTGCAGTTTGCCAATGTATCATGGCTAGAATCTAAAATGCTACTGTGCAGCCATGGTCACATCAAATGCTTCAACAGCTCATCCTACAACAGAAGGAACAGGAGGGATTAACCCTAGTCCAACTATAGACTCTGTTCTCTGAATACTCTCCTGGATCATGATTACTAAAATCCAGCAATAGTGAAAATGTGAATATCATGGATTAATATCCTGTACCCTGACATCGTCTTTTCTTGCCTAATGAGAGGACTGAGAGAGAGAAAACCAGTCTCTGAAAACTGAGAACTGGCCTAAGACAGATAGCTCATGCTGTGGTTAGGAGTTGGCCTGACACTTGCAACTAGGCTGTGACGTTTTCCTATTGAATCTAAAAAATCCCACAGAACATTAACATCAGAAAAGGTCATTCTGTGACTGTGAAGAAGTGAGACACAAGAAACATTTCTTCAGGTCAACATGCAAAACCACCAAGATAAAAAATAATCCCCCTCTTCCAGCCAAAATTAGTGACTGCTGCTCCTTTGCCACTTACAGCTCTAGGCTTGGGTTATTCTTCCATCAATCTAGATAAGATTTATAATATTAAGATACCCAATCATAGGATTGCTACTGATCCCTAGCAACATCCAATTCAAAATGAGGTCCTACTTTGCCCAAATCCTGTAAGTCCTTTCTAACACCCCCTTATGGAGTTGCTGTGCAGTTCCCCATGGCTGTATTCTCCCTTTTTATAAGCAAAGAATCCAACTTTGGTCAACTGCAGTTAAGTTCCTGGTGATTGTTGGCTGGTGGGCATTGACATATCATAAACATCTTTTTACTTGCATCTTTTTACTTCACCCTACCCCATCTCCCACACTGTGACCTTATTTAGGACAGGGCCTGTGGCTTATTTATTTTTTTTGCCCTCAGGGCCAGCTGTGAATGGATGTATGATGGATAGCTAAATAAATGGAAGGATGCATGGATGGATAAGGAGAACAGAGGGAGAAAGGAGGGAAAAAGGGAAGCAGAGAGAAAATAAGGAGAGAGATAGAGATGAAGGGAGAGAGAGAGGGAAGGATTATCAACCCAGGCTTTCCTGTTCCATTCCTAAGCCCAAGACAATCTTTACACATTGTCTTATTTCCTATGGGATCCACAGTCACTAGATGTCTGCTAAGGTGACATTTCATTTTGAAAGCAGTCTTGACTTATATTACTCCAGTTTGCTGCCCCTACTTTTTTTTCTTTCTACTCCTCCTCTCTTGTTTGTCTTGTCCATGCTCACGGCTTCTCTTACCACTTTACAGCAGAAGCCTTCCAAGTTTGTTCCTTCAACCCCAGCCTCTTCCCCAAGCCATAGTTCTGCATTTCTAACTGCACCACATGGTGGCACTCAAGAAGAGGGAAACTTGGACATTCCTTTTCTATTAAAAGTTCAGGATGCTCTAGCCACATTCCTACTTTTGTCTTCTGCATCTTACAGTTATGTTCTATTTAGGTTCTTGGTAGCTGTCATGAGTCATGAACTTTAAAGGAGGAGGGCCTTTTCTAAGAGGGTGGAGGAGTCATAATTTGAAAGTAACAACAACAATAATAATATCAATAATACTTGTGGAGGGTTCCCATCTGGTAGGATCAATATGAGACACTTTACACGTTACCTCACTTAAGCTTGATCCTCACAATAATCTTAGTAGAACAGGTTTATATTATCGTTATTTATAAATAAGGAAACAGGCTTAGAAAAGTTAATTCACTTGCCCAAAGTCACACAGCGAGTGAGTGGAAACACTAGGATTTGAGCTGAAATCTGTTACTATAGAGTTGGAGCTCTTAATTGCTGTGTTATATTAATCTGAGAAACTAAGAAAATGATGTCTCTGCCCCCAGGTCTATATAGCATGTGGGTTATGACATGGGAAAATGCTGCAGGGCAGTGGTGTCTTTAGGTGAAGTAGGCAAAAATAGGAAATGATACCTACTTATCTTCCATTGCTACGATTAAGACAAAGAGCTGGACTGAACACTGAAGAAAAAGTGGAGAATATAGGGGAGATTTTTTTAAACTATGACATAAAAAGCCAGAATGCATTCAGAGTCAGGCAGAGTAGGATTTAGAGAGGAAAAGAAGGAAAAAAAAAAAGAGTAGAAATTCCCGCATGTGGAGAACTATCTGAGAATGACAGAGACATGAGGCTTGGTGGCATCTTCTGGTCTCAAGTTACCAAACAGACAGAGCTCTGGTTAAAATATGTCTGTGCTGGTGCAGCAATGTTCTGGAAGGTGTTTGCAGCCTAATGGTTGAAGGTATCAGTAGCAAAGGCCATTGTTCAAGATTCAAAAGTCAACTTCAGTGAATAATTGTGATAGTGCCCTCTGTGAAGCCAGATCATAGGGCAATATTTCACAGATGTGGGGGCACAAACCCTGGCTTGTGTTCCTATTGCCCTACCGTTTCCGATATGTCTTAAGAAGGTTCCATACACGTAGATCATTCTTACTTGGAGTGCCCCTGGGAACAAAAACCAGAGCACTTACCAGGGTGTTCCAGTTAAGTGTTTTCAAGAGCCAATTTGTCATTCAATTTAGGGAGCAGGGAAGATGTAACCTCATAAGGATTTAAAGATTTTTTACTTGGTTGGGGAGAGGGCATAGAATACTGATAAGGAAATAAATCAAGTCAGGTGACAGACCTCTGAAGGGTGGTGGCTGGCTGGATGTGGAAAGGGGGAGCAGACTGTGAGCACATTTTCTGGGACATAAAATTGCTGAGGAGAGGAGCTTCTTAGGGGTTATTGTGAGGTCAAGTCTGATGGTCCCAAACAAAGCTGTTTATATCCCTTGAATGTCTTTGCTTCTTGCATAAGAGACTTCTGAGAGAATAGGCTTTGGCAGCACCAGAACTGCAGGGCAACAACATTGGCACTAGGCTGTCATGTCTGTTAAGAGCAATTTGGTACCACCTCAAAAACATGAGAGACTCAGAAGCCCTAAGGAAGAGAGGACAATGGCAATTCGTGAGAACACAAGGATTGTATATATCTTCTCTTTACTTCCTGTCACCTGCTACCCCTACTTCCTTGCCTTAGACCAGAGGGAGGAACTTGGATGTGTATTATAGGCTGATTGGCTATTGAGACTGAGATATGGGATTGCTGGCATATCATCAGCTTGCATTCTGATTGTATTTCCCAGTGTTCTAGCCAATGATGATTTACAATTTGAATTTAATCCCTGGAATCAAAATGTCTGGTTTTAAATTCCAGTTCTAATATGTAGAATCTGGGTGTGTCCTTGGGTATGTTACTTAAACTCTGTATTTCAGTTTCTTCATCTGTAAAATGAGAATAATAGGACATGAAAAAATGGTGGTCTGATAGAGTCCTCCCACCTCACCACTCCCAGGGAAAGAGGTGAAAAATGCCATCGGCTGCCTGCGCATGGATCACTCACTCCAAAAACAGCATTGTAAATTTACAGAGAAACATCGTGGAACACTTGGCCCAAGAAAACAGGTGACATTCACAAATATCGGAGAGCACAGGGAATACAATAGAGCCCAGAGTGCAGGAAGGATGTGCTCGCCAGGTTAGCACAGTGCGACCTGACCTACAAGTGGTTACTCACCTTCCCCACAGACTTCCCATCCTCCAAGTCAGAGACAAGCCCAGAGTTGGGGCAAAGCTGTTGCTCAAGAGAGCAGGCTCTATGGAGAGGAAGCAAATGTGAGAGCCATACAGAACTCTCAGCTTCACTGTACAGGGATTGCTCAGGGCCGGGTAGTGACTGGGCTGAGATATAGCTTCCCAGGACAGTATGCGGGAATCCGCAGATGGGCACCTTGCCACTGGAAGTCAGCGGGACCTGGGCATAGGAGTTTAATGGAGAGCAACGGGACATGCCCTTAGGGGCTGCTAGCAATCACCTCTGTGGGATCCAGGCCCGTTGAGAAGAGCTGCATTCATGGATGCAATCTGAGCCCTGCTGTAGGCCAGGCTGGCAGTCAGCAGCCATCTTTAAAGTCTCCCTCCTGGAGCTGTTAGCTAGGTTTCTAGCTTCACCCCACCCCTGGCCCGGGGGCTCTTTGGCCTGAGTGCAACAGGCTACACCCTTGGTGGCCAGGGACAGCTGCCTCCATGGGTTCCAGGTAGGATGAGATCCCAGAACTATAGCAGTAGGAACTTTGTGTATTAGAAACAGTTTGCAGCCTGTCCATTCCGTCCTCCTTCCCCGGCTCTGGCCTCCCACAAGCCCACTACATGCGGGTCCTAGTGCCCACTCTTCAGGTCCCAGCCCTCCTCCACCCCAGAGATTGGTCATTTTGAAGGTTGCTTGTCATAGTGACTCATTTTGTATAAGTACTAGTTCTCATGGCAACCGAATGCCTCAAGAGCCACAGGCTGAACCAGAGCAGCTCCTCCTAACCCTGCCCACTTCATTAGGGAATTTTCCTCAATCCAAGAGTGCCTCCAGGGGCCACTATTGCCCCCAGTGGGAACATCCCCCTGGCGGAGACTTCTGGGGATAGAGAAACCCAAGTGCCTCACCTTGGGGTCTAGTGGTGGAAAAGGGGTACACAATTGGAAATCCCCCTATCAGCCAGTGACACACGGAGATGTGTTTCAGAGGGCCAGACACATGAACTATGGGAAAACTGAGAGCCCACAAGTGGTCCTGAGGGGAAAGAGCCTGAGAGTGTGGACAGGGAGGATAAAACCCGCTAGAGACCTCAGCAATCCCAACAGCTGGCCCCTCCCACCAGAAGCAGCCCTCCAAGCCAGGAGAGAGAGAGCTCTGAAATCCATAGCAGGAGCCCCCTAGTGGCTGTATAAGCAACCTCTGAGCTGTGTAGAATTTTCCCAATTCAGCTCTCATACTGCAGCCAAAAGCAATTGTGTTTCTACCCACAGCTCGGGAGGAGCAGGGTCAAAGTAACCTCTAGAAGCTACAAGGCCCCTCCCAAAGTGTGGGGCTTTTGTATACCCGACCTGGGGGATGAGAGTCTGCCACGGGCACAACAAAATACCTAGGTAACTGGCTACTCCACACAAACTACAATTAACAACAGAGTGAACAACCCCAAAGCTAAAAATATTGCCTTCTATCTCAAGCAATTTGGGAGCAGAGGATTCATATCCTCAAGTACAATCCACCAGCTTGGAGCTAAAGCTGGGAGAACAAACTCACTCCACTCCACTGGGAAGAGGTGGAGACAATAGGTCAGAGGTAACCCAAGAGGTCCACCAAACTTGCTAAAATACACTTAAGGCAACACAGACCAGTACTCCACTCCCTGGCTCTGCCAAGGAATGAACATCAGGGGCTTGGAGACGGGGCCATAAACTAGCCCTAACACCCCCAGCTCTCGACCAAGAGGCCAGATGAGAAAAAATCAGTGAAAGAGCCCAGGAAACATGAAAAATCAGAGTGAAAAGAAGAAGAAATCATTAGTTCCTCAGCAACGGATACCAACTCAAATGAAATGGATAGAATGAGAGAAGAGGAATTTTGCTTATGGATTATAAGAAAGCTCAATGAAATTTGAGAGAAAATTGAATCCCAGCACAAAGAAACCGCAAGAAAAATGCAAGAAATTAATGAAAAATTTTCTAAAGAAATAGAAGTATTATGGAAAAATCAAATAGAAATTCTAGAAACGAAAGAGGCATTCAAGGACATACAAAACACAGTGGAAAGCCTTAAGAATAGGCTGGGTCATGCAGAGGAAAGAATCTCAGAGCTGGAAGATAACTCCTATGTGCTAAATAAATCAGTCAAAGAGAAAGAACACAAAAACAGGAGGCATGAACAAAGCATACAAGAAATGCGGGATTATGTAAAGAGGCCAAACATAAGGATCATAGGCATCCCTGAGGGAGAGGAAGAAAATTCACATGGGCTGGAAAATCTATGTGAAGGAATGATAGAGGAAAATTTCCATGGCCTAGCCAAAACTCTCAATACCCAAGTACAAGAAGCACACAGGACTTCTGGGAGGTTCAATGTGAAAAGGCCTTCACCATGCCACGTAATTATTAGACTGACCAAAGTAAACACAAAAGAGGCACTCCTCAGAGCTCTAAGGTGAAAAGAGAAGGTAACCTAAAAAGGGAAACCTATTAGATTAACTGTGGATTTCTCAGCTGAAACCTTGCAACCCAGAAGGCACAGGGGACCCATACTCAGTCTTTTAAAACAAAATAATGGCCAAGCCAGAATTCTTTATCCCACAAAACTAAACTTCTTACATGAGGGAGAAATAAAGACTTTTCCAGACAAGCAATCACTGATAGAATTTGGGAAGTCCATAACAGCCCTGCAAGAAGTGCTTAGACCTGCATTGTACACTAACCAGCACAACAGACACCCACCAGTGTAAAACTACCTAACAGCTAAAACTCCAGAACACAGATTTCACAATGAGTCAAGAGGTAAAACAAAACAAGAGACTACCCAACAGAATAAACAGAAATCTACCCCAAATATCAATTCTCTCAATAAATGTGAATGGCTTGAATTGCCCATTGAAGAGACACAGCCTGGCTGAATGGATTAAAAAATAAAGGCAAGTATCTGCTGTCTCCAGGAAACACATCTTACACAGAAGGACTCATTCAGACTCAATGGGAAAGGATAGAATACAATTTTCCAGGCAAATGGAGACCAAAAGAAATCTGGAGTAGCCATTCTTATATCAGATGATATAAACTTTAAAGCAACAATAGTAAAGAAAGACAAAGATGGTCACTATATAGTGGTGAAGGGAAAAATCTTACAAGAAGATTTAACAATCCTAAATATTTATGCACCCAAAACAGGAGCACCCAGATACATAAAGAAAATACTGCTTGATCTAGCCAACATCATAAATAGCAATGCCATAATAGCTGGGGACTTCAACACCCCACTGACATAACCAGACAGATCCTCCAAACAGAAAATAAACAAAGAAACAATGGACCTAAACAGGACTCTAAAACATTTGGGCCTAACAGACATATATAGACACTCCACCCAAATAAAACTGAATATACATTCTTTTCATCAGCTCAGGGAACGTTCTCTAAAATTGATCACATCCTAGCCCACAAAACAGATATCAACAAATTCAAAAAAATACAAATCATACCATGTATCTTTTCAGACCACAGTGGAATAAAATTAGAAATCAATTCTAACAGAAACTCACATCTTCATCCAAAAACATGGAAATTAAACAATCTGTTGCTGAATGACTATTGGGTCAAGGAGGAGATTCAGATGGAAATCAAAAGATTCTTCAAACTAAACAATAATGGGGACACAAGTTATCAAAATTTGTGGGATGCAGCAAAAGCAGCCCTCAGAGTAAAACTTATCACCTTAAATGCTCACTTCCAAAAGACAGAAAGGTCCCAAATCAGTAAACTAATGAATCATCTTAAGGAAATGGAAAAGGAAGAGCAAAGCAATCCTAAACCCAGCAGAAGAAAAGAAATAACAAAGATCAGAACAGAATTAAATGAAATTGAGAACAAAAGAACAATAAAGAAGATTAATAAAACAAAAAGTTGGTTCTTTGAAAAGAGAAACAACATATACAGGCCTATTGCCAGGTTGACCACAAGCAGAAAGGAAAGGACTGTAATAAGCTCAATTAGAAATGAAAAAGGAGAGGTCACAACTTATATCATGGAAATACAAACCATCATCTTTGAACAGTATAAAAATCTCTATGCCCCAAAACATGAAAAGGTGGAGGAAATGGACAAACTCTTAGAAAAACACTACCTCCCTAGGCTCAA
This sequence comes from Daubentonia madagascariensis, assembly GCA_023783475.1. Lineage (NCBI taxonomy): Eukaryota > Metazoa > Chordata > Mammalia > Primates > Daubentoniidae > Daubentonia > Daubentonia madagascariensis. Next base: position 14,515 of record JAKFHU010002438.1, read on the forward strand.
TCAGGAAGAAATAGAATTCCTAAACAGACCAATATCAAGCACCAAAATTGAAGCAGTAATAAAAAGTCTTCCAACAAATGAAAGTCCTGGACCACACGGGTTCACACCTGAATTCTACCAAATCTACAAAGAAGAACTGGTGCCTATACTGGAGAAATCATTTGAAAACATCAAGAAGGGTGGAATCCTCCCAAACTCATTCTATGAAGCCAATATCACCTTGACACCAACGCCAGAAAATGACACAACAAGAAAAGAAAACTACAGACCAATATCCCTTATGAATATAGATGCAAAAATTCTTGATAAAATCCTAGCAAACCGAATTCAAATGTACATCAAAAAAAATAATTCATCACGATCAGGTGGGCTTCATTAGTGAGTTGTAGGATTCGTTCAACACACAGAAATCTATAAATATAATTCAACATATAAATAAAAGCAAGAACAAAGACTACATGATCCTTTCAATAGATCCAGAAAAGGCTTTTGACAAAATCCAGCACCCTTTTATGATAAGAACTCTTAACAGTATAGGCACAGATGGCTCATACCTCAAAATTATTCAAGCCATATATGATAAACCCACAGCCAATATCATACTGAATGGGGAAAAATTGAAAGCATTCCCCCTTAAAACTGGAACCAGACAAGGTTGCCCACTATCTCCACTTCTATTTAACATAGTGCTGGAAGTCCTTGCCAGAGCAATCAGACAAGAGAAGGGAATCAGGGGTGTCCAGATGGGGGTAGAAGAGTTCAACTTTCACTCTTCACAGACGATATGATATTATATATAGAAAATCCCAAAGATTCAACCAAGAGACTACTGGAATTGATAAATGAATTCAGCAAAGTCTCAGGATACAACATCTATGCACACAAATCAATAGCCTTCATATATACCAATTACCGTTGGGCCAAGAAACAAATCAAAGACTCAATACCTTTCACGATGGCTCCAAAGAAAATTAAATATTTAGGAACATGTCTAACTAAGGAGGTGAAAGTCCTATATAGGGAGAATTATGAAACACTGAGAAAAGAAATTGTAGAGGATGTAAACAGGTGGAAAACCCTACCATGCTCTTGGATGTGTAGAATCAACATTGTTAAAATATCTTTGCTACCTAAAGTGATTTACAGAATCAATGCAGTTCCTATCAAAATACCAACATCATTTTTTGCTGATCTAGGAAAAATAATTCTACACTTCATGTGGAACCAGAGAAGGCCCTATCTAGCCAAAGCAATCTTAAGCAAAAAGAACAAATTGGGAGGCATCAAGCTACCAGACTTCAAGCTATACTACAAGGCTATAGTAACCAAAACAGCACGGTACTGGCACAAGAATAGAGACATAGACCAATGGAACAGGACTGAGAACCCAGATATAAAACCATCCTCATAGTGTCATCTGATCTTTGACAAAGTAGGCAAAACATATACTGGGGAAACAAACCCCTATTCAATAAATGTTGCTGGGAAAGCTGGATAGATACATGTAGAAGACTGAAACTAGATCCACACCTCTCACCTCTCACAAAAATCAACTCGTGATGGATAACAGGCTTAAACCTAAGACGTGAAACCATAGGAATTCTAGAAGAAAGCATTGGAAAAAATCTTATAGACATTGGCCTAGGCAAGGAATTTATGAAGAAGATCCCCAAAGCAATCACAGCAGCAACAAAAATAAATAAATGGGACCTGATCAAATTAAAAAGCTTCTGCACAGCCAACGAAACTGGCACTACAGTGAACAGACTACCTACAGAATGGGAGAAGATATTTTCATGCTACACATCTGATAAAGGGCTGATAACCAGAATCTATACAGAACTTAGGAAAATCAACAAGAAAAAATCAAACGACCCCATTAAAAAGTGGGCAAAGGTCATGAACAGAAACTTTTCAAAAGAAGACAGAATAATGGACTGCAAACATGTAAAAAATTGCTCAACTTCTCTAATCATCAGGGAAATGCAAATCAAAACCACAATGAGATATCACTTAACTTCAATGAGATTGGCTTCTATCAAAAAATCCCAAAACAACAAATGTTGGCAGGGATGCAGATGGATAGGAACACTCATGCATTGCTGGTGGTACTTCAAATTAACATAACCTCTATGGAAAGTAATATGGAGTTACCTCCAAGAACTAAAAGTAGAATTACCATTTGATCCAGCAATCCCACTACTGGGTATTTACCCAAAGGCAAAAAAGACATTCTATAACAAAGACATCTGCACTCGAGTGTTTATAGCCACAAAATTCACAATTGCAAAGATGAGGAAACAACCCAGGTGCCCATCAATACATGAGTAGATTAATAAAGTGTGGTGTATGTATACCATGGAGTATTACTCAGCAATAAAAAACAACAGTGAATGAACACATCTGGTATTTTTCTGGATGGAGCTAGAACCCATTCTTCGAAGTGAATTATCAGAAGAATGGAAAAACAAGCACCAGTGGTGCTCACCATTAAATTGATACTAACTTATTAATACTTGTGCCACACTTGGCAATAATATTCATCTGGGGTTGGGCAGGTGGGAGGGGGCAGAGGGGATAGGGAAACTCTCATCAAATGGGTGTGGGGTGCACAGTTTGAGGGATGTCTACCTCAGATGGGAGGTAGTTTACTTGGTTGGGGAGTAGGGGCATAGAATACTCTTTCAGATGGGAAAGAGCCAAACAAAAGGGTTGGAGACAATAGTCCCTGGTGCTCACACAAGGCCATAAATAGTGCCAATTCCCACTAGACATGATGGAAAATCACATAATTTTCTGGGAAGTATAAAAAGCCCTGGGAAGGCTCTGGTCTACCTAGTGAAGTATAATGGGCCCTTGACTAACACAACTTTGGTACAACCTAATTAATCTTAGAATCAGGATCCAAAAGGATCAAACTGTTGGAAGTAACTTAACTTCATCCCAGAATATAGCTCAAGCAAAATTATAAGAACATGTGATATCCATCACTCAATAAGATAAAATTTAAAATGTCCTAGAATTCAATCAAAGCTTAACAGACATATCAAGAAGCTAGGAAACATAACAATAATGAGTAGAAAATCAATCAGTTGAATGTGACCTGGAACTAATACAGATGTTTGAATTGGAAAAGAAGAACATTAAAAGTTATAAAAACTGTAGTCCATATGTTCAGAAGTTAGGTCAAGACATGAAAGGTACATAAAATGTGCAAATCAAAGCTCTAGAGACGAGCGCTACTACATCTAAGATGGAAAATACAATGGATGAGATTAAGAGTTTATTAGATATTGTGGAAACGATTACTGAATTTGAAGACATAACAATGAAAGCAATACAATATGAAGTACAGAGAGAAAAAAGAATCGAGGAAAAATGAAAAATGCAACAGAACTGTAGGACAATGTTAGGCAGCCAGATGATTTATTGGTGTTAGGCACCAATTGATTTATTGGTGTCCCTGAATCAATTGTTAGGCACCAATTGATTTATTGGTGTCCCTGAATGAGAAAAAATGAAGGAGAGTAGCAAAGAAAAAATTATTTGAAGAAACAGTGGCTGAATATTATCTGCAACTGAGAAAAACTTTAAACCCACAGATCCACAAAGCTCAACAAACACCAAGCAGAAGAAACATGAAGAAAGCTACACTAAGGTACATCATAATCAAACTTTATAAAACCAGTAAAAAAGAAAAAAATCTTAAAAACAGTCAAGGGCGGGGATGAGACACACATTACATACATAGAAACTAAGATGAAGATGAGAGTGGATTTCTCATCAGAAAAAGGTAAGTGAAGAGACTGCCTTTTCCCCATTGGGTGTTCTTGGCATTTTTGTCAAAGGTCAATTGGTTGTAAACGTGTGGATTTATCTCTGGGCTCTCTATTCTTTCCTTTGGTCTATGTGTCTGTGTTTATGCCAGTACCATGCTGTTTTGATTACTATAGTTTTGTAGTGTATTTTGAAATCAATTAGTGTGATGTTACCAGTTTTGTTATTTCTAGTCATGATTGCTTTGGCTACTCAGAGTATTTTCTGGTTCCACATGAATTTTACAATTATTTTTTCTCTTTCTGCAAAAAATGTCATTGATATTTTGATAGGGATTACATTATATATGTAGGTCACCTTGGGTAGTATGGACATTTAAACAATATTAATTCCTCCAATATATGAACATGGGATATCTTTCTTTCTGTTTATTTGTGTCTTCAATATCTTTCATCAAGATTTTATAGTTTTCAGTATACAGATCTTTCACCACCTTGGTCTTGGTCCAATTTGTTTCTATTTTATCTTTCTGAAGCTATTATAAATGAGATTGTTTTTTCTGATTTCTTTTTTAGAAAGCTCATTGTTGGTGTACAGAAATGCTATTGATTTTTATGTTGGTTTTGTATCCTGCAACTTTACTGAATTCATTTGTTAGTTCTAGAAGTTTATTGGTGGCATCTTTAAGGTTTTTTATATATAAGATCATGTCATCTGAAAACACAGACAATTTAACTTCTTCCTTCCCAATTTGGATTCCTTTTATTTATTTTTCTTGCCTAATTGCTCTGGCTAGTATTTCCAGTACTGTGTTGAATAGAAATGGTGAGAGTGGCCATCCTTGCCTTGTTTCTGATCTTAGAAGGAAAGCTTTCAACTTTTCACTGTTGGGTATGATGTTAGCAGTGGGCTTGCCATATGGAATGTACTGTATTGAGGTACATTCCTTCTATACCTATTTTGTTGAGAGTTTTTATCATGAAGATGTTAAATTTTGTCAAATGCTTTTTCTACATTTATTGCGATGACATGGTTTTGTCTTTTATTCTGTTAATGTGGTATATCACATTTATTGATTTGTGTATATTGAAAAATCCTGGCATGCAAGGGATAAGTCCCAATTGACCATGGTGAATTATCCTTTTAATGTGCTGTTGAATTTGGTTTGGCAGTATTTTCTTGAGGATTTTTGCATCTATGTTCATCAGGAATATTAGCCTATAATTTTCTTTTCTTATAGTGTCCTTATCTGGCTTTGATATCAGGGTAATGTTGGTCTCATAAAATGACTTTAGTAGTGTTCCTTCATCTTCAATCTTTTGAAAGAATTTAAGAAGGATTGGTATTAGTTCTTATTTGAATGTTTGGTAAATTTAGCAGGGAGACCATACAGTTCTGAGCTTTTCTTTTTCAAAAATTAAAAAAATTAATTAACACATAAAAATTGTACATATTTATGGGGTACATGTGATATTTTGATACATGTATACAATGCCTAATGATCAATCAGGGTAATTGGCATATCTATCACTTTAAACAGTTATTTCTTTGTGTTGCAAATATTCAAAATTCTCTTTTCTAGATATTATAAATATATAATAAATTTTTGTTAACTATAGGCACCCTACTGTGTTTTAGAACACTAGACTTTATTTCCCCTATGTAACTATAATTTCACACCCACTAGCCAACCTCTTCCTTTCCCCTTCCCGCCCTTCCCAGATTCGGGTAATAACTATTCTACTTTGTACTTCTATGTGAAAAAATGCTCAACATCACTAGTCACCAGGGAGATGCAAATCAAAAGCACCCCTCGGTGTAGTTTAAATGGTTGTAATACAAAAGACATAAAATAAAAAATTCTGGTGAGGATGTAAAAAAAGGGGAACTCTCTTACACTGTTGATGAGAAACAAAATTAGCCATTACAAAAAAACATATAGAGGTTCTTCAAAAATCTGGACCTTTCTTTAATGGGAGACTTTTTATTACTGATATCTCCATACACATTATTGCTGTTAAGATCTTTTATTTCTTCAAGATTCAGTCTTGGTAGGTTCTATGTTTCTAAAAATTTATGTATTTCTTCTAGGTTATCTAATATGTTGGCGTATCATTGTTCATAATAGTTTCTTATGATTTTTTGTATATTTGTGATATGAGTTACAATGTCTTTTTTTCCTTTCTGATTTATTTAGTTTGGTCTTCTCTCTTTTTCTTGTTTAGTCTAGCTAAAGGTTTGTTATTTTATCTTTTTAATAAACCAAATCTTAGTCTGGGCAGCATAGATCTCATCTCTACAAAAAATAAAAAAATTAGCTGGGTCTGGTGGTACATGCCTGTAGTCCCACTACTTGGGAGGTTGAAGCAGGAGGATCTTTGAGCCCAGGTGTTTTTTATTTTCTAGCCTGGAAGAATACTTTTAATACATATGACTGTATAACCATGCATATTCAGCATATGCATGCATTTTTTAAGCCGGTGTCACCTATGGTTTTTAAAATTGTCAGAATACTTTTCCTGTATTTTTTTTCACATGATCTCCTTAATTTTTTAAAAACAATTTCAGAATATTACAGGGGTACAAACGTTTTGGTTTCATGTCTTGCTTTTGTACAGTTTGAGCAAAAGTTATAAGTGTGCCCATCACCCAGATAGTATGCATTGTACCCATTAGGTGTGAATTTACCCAACCCATCCTCCCTCCTCCCACCTGCTTGATTTCCATTGAGTTTTACTTCCATATGTGCACATAAGTGTTGATCGATTAGTTCCTGTTTAATAGTGAGTACATGTGGTGTTTGTTTTTCCATTCCTGCTATATTTCACTTAGAAGAATGGTCTCCAGTTCCATCCAGGTTGTTACAAAAGGTATTAGTTCCCCATTTTTTTATGGCTGAGTAGTACTCCATGGTATATATATATACCACATTATATTAATCCACTCATGTATTGATGGGCACTTGGGTTGATTCCACATGTTTGTGATTGTGAATTGTGCTGCAATAAACATTCAAGGACAAATGTCTTTTTTATAAAATGTCTTTTTTTCCCTTTGGGTACTCAACTGTGCGATTGTAGGATCAAATGGTAGGTCTACTTTAAGTTCTTTCAGTTATCTCCACACTGCTTTCCATAGAGATTGTACTAGTTTGCAGTCCCACCAACAGTGTAATTGTTCCTTTCTCTCCACATCCACACCAGCATCTGATGTTTTTGGACTTTTTGATAAAAGCCATTCTCACTGGAGTTAGATGATACCTCATTGTGGTTTGATTTGCATTTCCCTGATGATTAGAGATGTTGAGAAATTTTTCATATGTTTGTTGGCCATTAGTCTATCTTCTTTTGAAAAGCTTCTGTTCATGTCTTTTGCCCACTTTTTAATGGAGTTGCTTGATTTTTTCTTGCTGTTTTGCTTGAGTGAGTACTTTATAGATTCTGGTTATTGGCCCTTTATCAGATGTACAGCATGCAAATATTTTCTCCCATTCTGTAGGTGATCTGTTTGCTCTATTTATTGTTTCCTTGGCTGTGCAGAAGCTTTTTAGTTTGACCAAGTCACATTTATTTATTTTTGTAGTTGCTGTGATTGCCTTTGGGGTCTTTTTCATAAAACATTGCCTAGGTCAATATCCAGAAGAGTTTTTCCAACATTTTCTTCCACAATTCTTACAGTTTTGTGCATTAGGTTTAAGTCTGTTATGCATCATGAATTAATTTTTGTGAGTGGTGAGAGGTGCAGATACTGTTTCAGTCTTCTGCATGTAGCTATCCAATTTTCCCAGCACCATTTATTGAACAGGTATTCTTTTCCCCAGTGTATGATTTTGTCTGCTTTGTCAGAGATTGGATGGCAATATGAGGATGGTTTTATACCAGGGTTCTCTGTTCTGATCCATCAGTCTATGTCTCTGTTCTTGTCCCAGTACCATGCTGTTTTGGTTACTATAGCCTTGTAGAATAGCTCAAAGTCTGGTAAATTGATGCCTCCCAATTCGTTCTTTTTGCTTAAGGTTGCTTTGGCTATGCGAGTTCTTTTCTGGTTCTATATGAAGCATAGAATTATTTTCTCTAGATCTGTGAAAAATGACTTTGGTATTTTAATGGGGATTGCATTGAATCTGTAAATCACTGTAGGTGGTATAGATATTTTAACAATGTTGATTATGCTGATCCAATGAGCATGATATGTTTTTCCACATGTTTACATCCTCTGTAATTTCCTTCTTCAGTGTTTCCTACCTCTCCCTGTAGAGGTCTTTCACTTCCTTGGTTAAATATATTCCTAGGTATTTTATTTTCTTTGCTGCTATTGCAAAAGATATTGAGTCTTTGATTTGATTCTCAACTTGACTGTTGTTGGTGTATAAGAATGCTATTGATTTACGTACATTGATTTTGTAACCTGAGACTTTGCTGAATTTATTTATCAGTTCCAGGTGTCTCTTGGCTGTCTTCGGGGTTTTCTGGATATAAGATGATATCTTCAGCAAAGAACAATAGTTTGACCTCTTCTTTCCTGATTTGGATACCCTTGATTTCCTTCTCTTGTCTGATTGCTCTGGCAAGAACTTCCAGTACTATGTTGAGTAGATGTGTTAACCGTGGGCAACATTGTCAGGTTCCAGTTATAAGAGGGAATGCTCTCAATTTTTCCCAATCCAGTATGATGTTGCCTGTGGGTTCGTCATATATGGCTTTTATAATATTGAGGTATGCTCCATCTATACCTATTTTGTTAAGAGTTCTTATCATAAAAGGGTGCTGGATTTGGTCAAATGCTTTTTCTACGCCTATTGAGAGAATCATGTGCTCTTTGTTTTTGCTTCTATTTATGTGGTGAATCACATTTATAGGTTTGCTTATGCTGAACCATCCTTGTATCTCTGTGCTGAAGCCCATCTAGTTTTGGTGGTTTATTTCTTTGCTGTGCAGCTGAATTTGGTTTGCTAGGATTTTATTGAGAATTTTTGTGTCTATATTTATAAGGGATATTGGTGTGCAGTTTTCTCTTTTTGTTGTGTCCTTTCCTGGCTTTTGTATCAAGGTGATATTGGCTTCATAGAATGAGCTTGGGATGATTCCTTCCTACTCGATGTTATGGAATAGTTTCTGCAGTATTGGTACCAGTTTTTTTAGGTCTTGTAAAATTCGGGTTGAAACCATCTGGTATGGGACTTTCTTTTATTGGAATATTTCTTTCTTGCTACTTCAATTTTGTATCTTGACATTGGTCTGTTCAGGAGTTCTAGATCTTTCTGATTGAGGCTAAGGAGGTTGAGTGTTTCTAAGAATTTTTCCATTTCCTCCACATTTTCAATTTTATGTGCATAGAGATTTTTATAGTATTCAGAGATTATATTTTGTATATCTGTGGTATCAGTGGTAATACGTCCTTTTTCATTTCTTATTGAGATTATTAGAGTCCTTTTTTTCTGATTTTGGTTAATCTAGTGAGAGGCCTGCCTATTTTGTTTATCTTCTCAAAAAACCAGCTTTTTGTTTCATTAATCTTCTGTATAATTCTTTTGTTGTCTATTTCATTTAGTTCTGCTCTGACCTTAGTTACTTCTTTTCTTTTGCTGGGTTTGGGATTGATTTGTTTTTCCTTTTCCAATTCCTTGATATAATTCATTAGATCATTGATTTGTGATCTTTCTGTCTGTTGGATGTAGGCATTTAGGGCTATGAATTTTCCTCTTAGGACAGTTTTTGATGAATCCCACAGATTTTGGTAACTTGTTTCCCCTTTATCTTTTAGTTTGAAGAATCTTTTGATTTCTGTCTTGATTTCCTCCTGGACCCATGAATCATTCAGCAGTAGGTTTTTTAATTTCCATGACTTTGCATTGAGTTGAATGTTTCTGTTAGAATTGGTTTCTAATTTTATTCCAGTGTGATCTGAAAAGATACCTGGTATAGTTTCCATTTTTTAAATTTGTTGAGACATGTTTTGTGTCCTAGGATGTGATCAATCTTAGAGAATATTCTGTGAGCTGATGAGAAGAATGTATATTCAGTAGTTTTGGGGTAAAGTGTTCTGCAAAAATCTGTTAGGCTGATTTGTTAGAGTTCAGTTTAAGCCCATTGTTTCTTTGCTCTTTTTCTGCTTGGAGGATCTGTCCCATTCTGTCAGTGGGTGTTGAAGTCCTTGGCTATTATGATGTTGCTGTTTATCAATTTGTTTAGATCAAGTAGGGTTTGCCTTATGAATCTGGGTGCACCTGTGTTAGGTGCATACATATTTAGGATTGTTATGACTTCTTGTTGAATTGTGCCCTTCACCATTATGTAATGACCATTTTTATCTTTCTTTACTATTGTTGATTTGAAGTCTGTTATCTGATATGAGAATAGCTTACACCAGCTTTCTTTTGGTTTCCATTTGCATGGAATATTGTTTTCCACCCCTTCACCTTGAGTCTGAATGAGTCCTGTGGGTTAAATGTTTTTCCTGGAGACAGAAGATAGTTGGCTTGCATTTTTTTTTATCCATTCAGCCAGCCTATATCTCTTGAGTAGGGCATTTAAGCCATTCACATTTATTGAGAGAATTGATAAGTGGGGTGGGTTTCTGTTCATCCTGTTGAGTAGAACTTTGTTGCTTCGTTTTATCTCTTGAGTTACTGTGGCATCTGGGCTTTGACCTGCAGCTTTTCAGTGATTTTGCATTGACTGTGCATTGAGTCACTGGGGGTGTCTATTGTGCTGTTACATGTATAATGTCTTTCTGAGTACTTCCTGAAGGGCAGGTCTTGTCTTGACAAATTCCCTCAGTGTTTGCTTGTCTGAGAAAGTCTTTATTTCCTTCTCATAGAAGAAACTTAGTTTCATAGGATACAAAATTCTAGACTGGCCATTATTCTCTTTGAGGAGACAGGGAATGGGGCCCCAATCCCTTCTGGCTTGTAGGGTCTCAGTTGAGAAATCTGCAGTTAATCTGATGGGTTTTCCTTTGTAAGTTACCTGATGATTTTGCCTTACAGCTCCTAGGAATGCCTCTTTTGTGTTTATTTTGGCCAGTCTGAGGAAAATGTGTCATGGTGTTTGCCTCTTTGTGATGAATCTCTCAGGAGTCCTTTCAGCTTCTTGTACCTGGATATTGAGATTTCTACCAAGGCCTGGGAAAGTTTCCTCAATTGTTCCCTCAGATAGGTTTTCCAACCCTTCTGTATTTTCTTTTTCACCCTCAGGCATGCCTATGATGCTTATGTTAGGCCTCTTTACATAATCCCATATTTCTTGTAGTCTTTGTTTTTCCTGTTATTTTCTGCTCCATCTCTTTGCCTGACTTGTTTAATTCAAGTGTGTTTTCTTCAAGCTCTGAGATTCTTTCTTCTGCCTGATCTAACTTATTCTTAAGGTTTTCCACTGTGTTTTGTATTTCCTTGAAGTAATTTTTCATTTCCAGAAATTCTGTTTGATTTTTCATTAGTAATTTGACTTCTTTAGTAAATTTTTCATTCATTTCCTGCATTGTTTTTGTGACTTTTTTGTGTTGGCTTTCTATTTTGTCTTGTATTTCATTGACCTTCCTTACAATCCATGTTCAAAAGTCTTCATCTATCATTTCAATATTCTGATTTTGGCTGGTATCCATTGCTAGAGAGCTCGTTTTCCATTTTGGGGGTGTCCTTTTGCTCTGATTCTTCATACTTCTGGAGTTATTTTGCTGATTACTTCTCATCTGGAGAAACTGTTGCTTCTTAAAATTGGATTTTCTTTTGTTTAGATAATGGCATGCACGGTTTAATCTCTGAGCCAGTAGGTGGTGCTTGTGGGTGAGACTCAACCACACCCTGTATGATTGAGTCAGTAAATGCTGTAAAGAGCATGCAAATTGACCTCTGTTTCAGTAGGTGTTGCTTTCCAGAAGGAACGAGCTACAACGTTGTTTTTGGATCCTGTGACCAACTCTAGTCTCTCAGGAGAAGTGCTCGAGTTCCCCAGGTGGTGAGTGAGGTCCTGGAACTTCCAGGTGAGTCCTTGTGCTCCACCAGAGCAGAGGCAATTTGGGGAGTGAGGCTGGGTGGGGCTGGGCTAGGTGAGCTTGCCCTCGATCTCCACAAAAGCTGGCAAGGGATCTGCTTCAGCAGAGGTCGAAGGTCCACTCCCCAACTCTGGGAAAAGCCACCAGGGACGGGCTGAAGTGGCTCCACTCAACCAGAAAGTCTGGATTTGGAGGTGGGGCTGTCTGAGACCCACAATCCAGCAGGCTGGAGCCAGTCTTCCTCCTCTCCACTCTCCCTTATTCTGTGATTTCCCCTGGTTTCTGCTGGCAGGCAGTAATTCAAACCAGACAGGCTCCTCCATGATTGTGATGGGGGCTTGGAGGTTCCCTGCCCAGGATCCCAGCCTGAGCTGGGAGCATGGCCCTCCTGTAGGAAGAAATGTGCCCCATGAACATGCTGTAGCTAGGACCCACTCTGCACTCTCCCCTCTGATCTGCCCCTTTGGGCACTGAAGCCTCCCAAGACTAATTCACAAATATCCCCTCTGTTCCCCCAGGCAACATGATTGAGACATTGGGTTACAGCATCTGGCCTGTGGGCTCATCCTTGGAGCCCCAGAGATCAATCCCTGACTGTGCCAGGGACAAGTGTACTGGTGCCAAGTTTCCCATGGGGTGCCCAAGCAGGTTTGATGTCCCTCCGCCTCAGTGCATGCCCCACTCTGATGGGGTGGCCAGGCAAGCAGGGAGGACTGGCAGGTTGGGAGCTCACAGCCCAAACACTTCTCAGTCTGCTGCAGTACCCCAAAAGGTAATGTCTGAGCCCCTCTCTCTGTGGAAGCCTCCATGTGGCAGCTCAATTGTCACTCTTGACAGCCACAGGTGCGGGAGGGAAAAGGGAGAAAAAGAGTGTGGATGGAGGAAAGCTATCTCTCTGGTTGTGTCCATTGCTCTCTCCAGGAGCCTGTCTTCCCAGAATGGCCAGGCTCTGGAGTCAGGCAAATCACCTGGGACCCACTTGACCCCTGTGGCCCCTGCAGTCTGGGCTGGAGTTGGAAAATGCGTGGGAATGAGCAAGATGAAATCTCAGGAGTTGGTAAGGTGATGGGGGAAAAGATGGCCGAATAGTGGGGGCTTCCCAGCTCACCACTCCCAAGGAAGGAGGTAGAAAGTATGGAGGGCTGACAGCATGCAGATCTCTGGCCCAGGGGGCAGCATTGTGAATTAGCAGAGAACCAGTGTGGGACACTCAGCACAGGGAAAAAAAGGTGAAGGGGAGATACACTTGCAAGGATTGGAGAGTGTGAGGAGATCAGTGGAAAACAGAGCACAGGAGGGCTAAGCCCATGGTGCAGGTGATCTGAACTGCAGAAAGACACCTGCCACCCCCACAGATATCTTGCCTGCTCAGATAAGGACACGCCTAGAGTAAGTGCAAAGCTGTTGCACTAGGCAACAGTTTCTGTGGAGAGGAGAAAATTGTAGGAGGCAGCCTGAACTCTCTGATGCACTGGGTCAGTGCTGGGATAGGGAAGGACTAATCTGAGTTGCAGGTTCCTATGGCCAAATGCTGGAACTTGGAGATGGGCACTTTCTCCCTGGAAATCAGTGGGACCGGGGCACAGGGAAATTGATGGGAGAACAGCAGGCTCTGCCTTGAACAGCCTCCAGCTTCCATTCCTGCCAGCTCTGAAGGAGGCTGGGAAAGCTGCCTTTTTTCCCCATTCCACCAACGCCTAAGAGGTGGACTGCAGTCTATTGATTTGGGCCGATTGCTGTCTGAGAGCTACCATCTTTGATTTGGGCTGTTTACCCTCTATTGGCCACCAACTTTGATTTGGGCCATCTCCCCTCCAGCAGCTGCCATTTTGATTTGGCCTGTTTGCTACCTACTGGCCACCATCTTTGACTTGGGCCATGACCCCTGCAGCAGCTGCCATCTTTGATTTGTGCCATTTGCCCTCCATTGGCAGCCATCTTTGATTTGGGCAGTCTGCTCTTCAGTGGCCGCCATCTCTGGGAGTCTTTGCTAGGAGATCCTGTTTGGAGACTTGGTCTCAGACCCCACCCCACTCCTGGCCCAAGAGCTGGCATGCTGGGGTGCAGCAGGCCCTGCCCGGAGCAGCCACTGGCAGATGCTCCCACCAGCTCAATGACAGGCTGGGAGAGCTGCATTTTCTATGCAGGCAACAGATGCCTAAGAAGCAGTTAGCAATCTATTAATCTGGGCTGTCTGCCGGGTTGCCTCTGGCAGCCACCATCTTTAGACCTCTCACATTGGAGCTCCTGTTTAGAAATTTGGTGTCAGGCCCCACCCCCATCCTAGCCCGAGGGCTTGCACACCAAGGCACAGTGGGTCCTGCCCTGAGCAGCTGTGTGCAGCTGCTCCCCTCAGACTCTCTGAGAAGCCAGGAGAGCCATATTTTTCTGACTGGTGCCTAAGAAGCAGAAAGCAATCTATTGATCGGGGCCATTTACTGGGTCACCTCAGGTGGCTGCCATCCTTAGGCCATTTCACTTGGAGGTCCTGTTTGGAAACTAGGTTTCAAGCTCCACCCTTCCCCCAGCCCAAGGGCTCTCCTGCTGAGGTGCAGCAGTCTCCACCCTAAATGGCCCCCAGTAGCTGCTTCTGGGGGCTCTGTGGGGGATGAGGAGGCCCACATTTTCTGCATGGATGACCAATATCTGTGGAACTCTGGTGCCTAAGAAACAGATTGCAATTTATTAACATGGGCCATCTGTCTGGTCACCTCCTGTGGCTGCCATCTTCAGGACACTGAAGGACACTTCAGGTCTGGTTTAGAAACTTGGTTTCAGGCTCCACCCTACTCCCACCCCAAGGGCTCTTGAAATGAGGTGCAGCTGGCTACACCCAAGCGCTTCCTCAGTCCCTGGGCAGAATGAGGAGAGCCAAGCTTTCTGAGAAGCAGGCCTGTGTCTGCGGGTCCCTGAAGCCTAAGAGGTAGATTGACGCCTACCCACCTGCACCCTTCCAGGTCCTAGCCACCTTCTGCCTCCCAAGACCTGAACCTGCCCCCCAGTTCAGGTCAGCTTGCCATCTGCACATTCCCAAGCATCTGGAGAATCTTTCTACATATACTAACCTAGAGATAGCTGCTGTCAGTGAGCAGGAAGCTTTCTGCAGACATAATGCCAGGTTCCCAGCACCCCCGGGGTGCATCCCATCCCACAGATTTGAGTCAGACAGCAAGCCCATATTGTTTCTCAACCACCCAGGCACCTTTGCCCTTGCCAGGGGACTTCAACTCCCCTGGCCTCAGCCTGCCCACCCCCACACCATTTCTCAACTTCGACCCAAACTGCAGAAGCCACAGGAGTCCAGTGGGTCCTGGGGCATTCTGCATGAATCCTGAGCCTGGTCATTTTGGGTGATCAGCCTCCTAGAGAAAGGGTTGGTGATGGCCAGAGGGTGGACTTTTCCCCATCTGGGATGTTTTTGCTCCCCTTCCCCTACCACTCCCACAGCTGCAGAGGGAGAAAAGAGAGCTGCCACACAGAGGCTCCCACAGGGAGTGGGGTTCAGAACATCCTTTCTGGAGTCCTGCAGAGGTCTGAAGGGTGTATGGACTGTGTGCTCTCTGCTTGCCAGTCATTCCCTGATGCTGCTTGCCTGGCAGTCATAAAAGAAAAAGACAGGCCCCGAGGTGGTGGGGATTTGAACCACTGTTGGCACCCCATAGGTGACAACGGGACCAGCATTCTTTTGCTTGGCATGGTCAGGGATTGATCTCCAGGGTCTGTGGACAAGCCCACGGACCAGATCCTGTACACTCAGGTTTTGAACACATTGCCCAGGGGCACAGAGGGGATGTTTGTGAATATGCCTCATGAAATGCAGGTGCCGCAGGAGCAGAATGGGGGGGGGCAGAGAGCAGTGTGGGTCCTACCTGCAGTGAGCTAGTAAGGCATCTCTCCTGCCTTGGGAGAGCCGTGCTCCCAGCTCAAACTGGGACACTGACCAAGGAACCTCCCTGCCTGCATCTCAGTCATTGGGGAGCTCAGCTGACTTGAGGTCCTACCTGCAGTCAGAGGCCCTGGAAAAACTGAGAAAAAGGAGAGGGTTGAAAGGAGCCAGGCCTTCTCCAGACCACTGGATTGTGGGTCTCAGACAGCCCTGCCTACACATGCAGACTCTCTTGCTAAGTGGGGCCACTTCAGCCCACCCCCAGGCAGCTCAGCCCAGAGGTTGGTAATGGTCCTTTACTCCAGGCATATACCTTAACATCTGAGGAGCATGAAGGCAGGCTCACATAACCTATCCCTGCTCAGCCCCATTTCCTCACCTGCCTCTGTTGTGGTGGTGAATGAAAGACTCACCTGGAAATCCCAGGGCCCCACCCACCACCAGGGGCATCAGAGTCCTCCCTCCTAAGGAATTTGAGGTGATCCCAGGACCCCAAAACAACTTTGCAGCTTGTTTCTTCTGGCAAGCACCACCTACTGAAAGGGATGCCAAATTGCACACACTTTTACTGCATCTACTGACTCATCATACAGGGGTGGACAATTCTCACTCAGAAGCACCACCTACCGGCTCAGAGTTTAAACAGGGCATGTCATTATGTAAACAAAAGAAAATCAAAAAGTAAGAAGCAACACGTTTTCCAGATGAGAAGAATTTACCAATGTAAAATTACCCAAAAGCCAAAGATTTAAGGCCAGATACCACAATGGCTCAAGAGATAAAACAAAACAACAAAGTTCAACTTCACAGGATGAACAAAAATCCACCCCACTTATCAATTCTCTCAATAGATGTGAATGGCTTGAACTGCCCACTGAAGAGACACAGACTGGCCGAATGGATAAGTATACACAAGCGAAGTATCTGCTATCTTCAGGAAATGCAACTAAACCACAAGGACACATACAGACGCAACGTGAAGGGATATAAAAAAATTTTCCATGCTAGTGGAAACCAAAAGAAAGCAGGAATAGCAGTTCTCATAGCAGATAACTTATTCCTCAAATTAACAAAAGTAATAAAAGACAAAGATGGTCACTACATACTGGTAAAGGGAACAATTCAACAAGAAGACATAACAATCTTAAATATTTACATACCTAACCAGGGCGCCCAGAGTCATAAAGCAAATCCTGCTTGATCTAAACAAAATGATAGTCAGTAACACTGTATAGCCAGGGACTTCAACACCCCACTGATGGAAGTAGACAGATCATCCAAACAGAAAATTAATAAAGAAAAAGGGGCTTAAATAAAACTCTAGAACAAATGGGCCTAACAGACATTTACAGAACATGCTACCCAAAAACCACCAAAAATACTTTCTTGTCATCAGTACACAGGACATTCTCTATGACTGATCACATCCTAGGGTACAAAATATTTCTCAACAAATTAAAAAAAATAGAAAGTATCCCATGGATCTTCTCAGACCACAGTGGAATAAAATTAGAAATCAACTCCAACAGAAACACTCATCTTTACACAAAGTCATGGAAACTAAACAACCTACTGCTGTCCAGAAGATATAGATTTCCTGAACAGACAAATATCAAGTACTGAAATTGAAGCAGTAATAAAAAACCTTCCTTTAAAAAAAAGCCCCGGACCAGATGGTTTCACATGAGAATTCTAACAAACCTACAAAGAAGATCTGGTGCCTATCCTGCAGAAATTATTCCACAACATCAAGAAGGAAGGAATGCTCCCTAATACATTTTACGAAGCCAACATCACCATGATATCAAAGCCAGGTATGGATCCAACAAGAAAAGAAAAGAACAGACCAATATCCCTTATGAATATAGATGAAAAAATTCTTAATAAAGTACTAGCAAATCAAATTCAGCAGCTCATCAAAAAAATAATCCATCATGACCAAGTGGGCATCATCCCAGAGATGCAGGGATGGTTCAACATACACAAATCTATACATGTAATCCATCACATAAATAAAAGTAAAAACAAACACCATATGATCCTCTCAATAGATGCAGGAAAAGCATTTGACAAAATTCAGCACCCTTTTATGATAAGAACACTTAACAAAATAGGCATAGACTGCATTTGCCTCAAAATGATAAAAACCATTTATGACAAACCCACAGCCAACATCATATTGAATCAGGAAAAATTGAAAGCATTCCCACTTAGAACTGGCACCAGACAAGTATGCCCTCTATTGCTGCTTCCATGCAACATAGTGCTGGAAGTCCTAGCCAGAGCACTCCAACAAGAAAAGGAAATTGAGGGCATCCAAATGGGACCATAAGTGGTCAAAATATCACCTTTTGTAAATGATATGATCTTATATCTAGAAAACCCCAAAGGCTCTACCATGAGATTACTGGAATTGATAAATAAGTTCGGCAAAGTCTCAGGATAGAAAATCAATGCACGCAAATCAGTAGTGTTCATATACACCAACAACAGTCAAACTAAGAACCAAATCAAAGACTCAGTACCTTTCACAATGGCAACAAAGAAAATAAAAAACCTAGGAATATATTTAACTAAGGAAGTGAAGGATGTCTACAGGAAGAACTATGAAACACTGAAGAAGGAAATAGCAGAGGATGCAAACAGATGGAAAAATATACCATGCTTATGGATTGGCAGAATTAACATTGTTACAATATCTATACTGCCCCAAGTGATCTACAGATTCAATGCAATCCCTATCAAAATACCAACAGCATTTTTCAGAGATGTAGAAAAAATAATTCTATGCTTTGGATGGAACCAAAGATGACTTTGTGTAGCCAAAGCAACCTTAAGCAAAAAAACAAAAACAAAAACAAAAACAAAATACAAATTGGGAGGCGTAAATCTACCAGACTTCAAGGTATACTGCAAGGCTATACTAACCAAAACAGAATGGTACTGGCACAAGAACAGAGACATAGTACAATGGAACAGGCCTGAGAACCCAGACATAAAGCCATCCTCATATAGCCATCTGATTTTCAAAAAAGTAGACAAAAACATACACTGGGAAAAAGAATCCCTATTCAATAAATAGTGCTGGGAAAATTGGATAGCCACATGTAGAAGACTGAAACAGGATGCTCACCTCTCACCTCTCACAAAAATCAACTCACGACAGATAACAGACTTCAACCTAAGGCATGAAACCATAAGAATTCTAGAAGAAAATGTTGGAAAAGCTCTTACAGTCATTGGCCTAGTCAAATAATTTATGAGGAAGTCCCCAAAAGCAATCACAGCATTAACAAAAATAATCATATGGGATCTGATCAAATCAAGAAGCTTCTGCACAGCCAAAGAAACTATTACTGGAGTGAATAGACAAGCTACATAATGGAGAAATTATTTGAAAGCTATATATCTGATAACAGGCTGATAATTAAAATCTATATAGAACTCAGGAAAATCAGTAAGAAAAAGTGAAACAACCCCATTAGAAAATGGGCAAAGAATGTGAACAGAAACTTTTCAAAACAAGACAGAATAATGGCCAAGCAAAATATGAAAAAATGCTCAACATCTTTAGTCATCAGGGAAATACAAATTAAAACTACAGTGAGATATCATTTAACTCCAGTAAGAATGGCATTTATCAAAAAGTCCCAAAAAAACAAATGTTGGCATGGATGTGGAGAGATAGGAACACTCATACACTGCTGGTGGGACTGCAAACTAGTACAACCTCTATGAAAATAATATGGAGATACCTCAAAGAACTAAAAGTAGAACTACCATTTGATCCAGCAATCCTACTTCTGGGTATCTACCCAATGGAAAAAAAGTCATCCTATAATAAAGACATCTGCTCACAAATGTTTATAGCAGCACAATTCACAATTGCAAAGATGTGGAAACAACCCAAGTGCCCATCAATACATGAGTGGATTAGTAAAATGTGATATATTTATACCATGGAGTACTACTCCACTACAAAAACAATGGTGAACTAACACCTCTTGTATTTTCCTGTGTGGTGCTGGAGCCCATTCTTTTAAGTGAAGTATCTCAAGAAAAACAAGCACCACATGTACTCATTGTTCAACAGTCATTGATCAATCGTTGGTGCTGATTGACCAACACTTATGTGCATATATGCAAGTAGCAATCATTGGGTGTCATGCGGGGGGGGGGAGGAGGGGATGGTAAATTCACACCTAATCAGTGCGGTATGCACTGGTGTGGGATGAACATATTTGTACCTATGACTCAGTCGGCACACAGGCAATTTATGTAACCTTAACTTTGTACCCCATCATATTCTGGAATAACCCCCACGAGAAACCTCGGGAGTTGAAGCCCCCTGTGGAGGACAATGGTGCACAGTGAGTAGAGAAGCAATATGGTGCCTGCCTCCTGGTCTCAGGTCTGTGGGGTGAGAAGCGTCCCAGGGGGGCTGATAGCCTGATGTCCTGTCCACAAGGACCTCCCACCTGACTCGTGGCAACACTCTCTGGGCTCATTTGGGTAGAAGGTCTCCCCAGCTGCTCGGGAACCCACCAACTGTCAGGGATGTGAGGGAGGGAGAAACAAACCACTCCACCTACCCTTCTGAATGGTGTCCAAACCTCTTGGGGGTTGATCTCTGCAGATATCTTTTTCTTTCCAGTTTGGCTCTGCAACTTCTTCCTGTGGAATCTCCTGAAGGTTCTGGCACCCTTCCTTCAGACCCTTATCCAATCTATGTTTGTTTGTTTCTCTTTCATTTAAAATATTTCCTTCTTACTGAGATTCTCTGGCTGTTGGTGTCTCTGTTCCACCATCTTGGAGCCTCTCCTGAGCCCAGGTGTTTGAGGCTATAATGAACTATGATTGTACCACTGCACTCCAGCCTGGGTGACAGAGTGGGATCTTATCTATAAATAAAATAAAATAAAATGATATGAAATGAAATAAAATAAAATATCAACTCCTCTTTGTTTCATTGACATTTTCTGTTGTTTTTCTAATCTTTATTCCATTTATTTCTGCTCTGATCTTTACTATTTCCTTCTTATGATCACTATGGGCTTATTTTGTTCCTATTTTTCTAGTTCTTTGAGTTGTAATATCATGTTGTTCATTGAGAATTTTCTTCTCTTCTGAGGTAGGTGCTTAGTGCTATAAACTTCCTTCTTAGAACTGCTTTTGCTGCATCTTTTTACAATTTCAGAATTTTACAGGGGTACAAAAGTTTTGATGACATATTTTGCTTTTGTGCAGTTTGAGTCAAAGTTATAAGTGTGTTCATCACCAAGGTAGCATGCATTGTACCCATTAGGTGTAAATTACCCATCCCTTCCTCCCTCTCCCACCTACTTGGCTTCATTGACTTTTACTACCATATGTGCACATGGGTTTTGATTGTTTATTCCCAATTTAATCATGAGTACAAGTGGTGTACATTTTTCCATCCTTGTGATAGTTCACTTAGAAGAATGGTCTCCAGTTCCACGTTCGTTGTTTTAAAAGTTATTAGTTAACCATTTTTTATGGCAGCATAGTACTCAATAGTATACCTATACCACATTTTATTAATCCACTCATGTATTGATGGGCATTTGGATTGATTCCACATCTTTATAATTGTGTTTTGTGCTGCAATAAACATTCAACTACACATGTCTTTTTGATAAAATGACTTTTTTTCCTTTGGGTAAATACCCAAGAGTAGGATTACTGGATCAAATGGTAGGTCTACCTTTAGTTCTTTGAGGTATCTCCACTTTTTCTATAGAGGTTTCAGTAGTTGGCAGTCCCACCAACAATGTGTAAATGTTCATTTCTCTTCACATCCCTGCCAGCATCTGTTGTTTTGGGACTTTTGGATAAAAGCCATTCTCACTGGAGTTAGGTGATATCTCATTGTGGTTTAAATTTGCATTTCCTTGATGATTAGAGACTTTGAGAATTATTTCATATGTTTATCGGCCATTTGTCTATCTTCTTTTGAAAAGCTTCTGTTCATGTATTTTGACCATTTTTATGGGGTTGATTGACTTTTTTCTTCCTGATTTGTTTGAGTTCTTTATAGATTCTGGCTTTCAACCCTTTATTGCATGAATACCATGCAAATATTTTCTCCTGTTCTGTAGGTTGTCTATTCAGTCTATGGATTGTTTTCTTCAATGTACAGAAGCTTTTTAGTTTAATCAAGACCCATTTGTTAATTTTTGTTGTTGCTGTGATTGCCTTTGGGGTCTTCTTCATAAATTCTTTGCCTGGGCTGATATCTAGAAGATTTTATCAAATATTTTCCTCTAGAGTTCTTATAGTTTCATGTCTTAGGTTTAAGTCTGTTATCCATTGTAAATTAACTTTTTGTGAGTGGTAAGAAGTGTGGATCCTGTTTCAGTCTTCTACATGTGGCCATCCAATTTTCCCGGTACCATTTTTTGATTAGAGATTCTTTTTCCCAGTGTATGTTTTCATCTTCTTTGACAAAGTTCAGATGGCAGTATGAGGATGGCTTTATATCTGTGTTCTCTATCCTGATCCATTGGTCTATGTCTCTGTTTTTGTGCCAGTACAATGCTGTTTTATTTACTATAGCCTTTTAGTATAGCTTGAAGTCTTGTAAAGTGACGTGTCCTTATTTGTTCTTATCTCTTAAGGTTGCTGTGGCTATTCAGGATCTTTTCTGGTTCCCTATGAAGCATAGAAATATTTTTCCTAGATCTGCAAAAAATGACATTGATATTTTCATGGGGATTGCATTGAATCGGTTAATCAGTTTGGGTGGTATAGACATTTTAACAATGATGATTCTGCTGATCCATGAGCATGACATGTTTTTCCATCTGTTTACATCCTCTGCAATTTATTGTCTCAGGGTTTCATAGTTCTCCCTGTAGAGGTCTTTCACATCTTTAGTTAAGTGTATTCCTAAGTATTTTATTTTCTTTGTTGCTATTGTGAAAGCTATTGTCTTTGATTTGATTCTCAGCTTGACTATTGTTGGTGTATATGAATGCTACTGATTTGTGTACTTTGATTTTTAACCTGAAACTTTACTGAATTTGTTTATTAATTCCAGGAGTTTCTTGGTTGAATCTTTGGGGTTTTCCAGATAAGCAAGGAGCAATAGTTTCACCTCTTCTTTCCCATTTGGATTCCCTTTTCTTGTCTGATTGCTCTGGCTTGGACTTCCAGCACTATGTTGCATAGAAGTGGTGATAGTGAGCAACTTTGTCTGGTTCCAGTTCTATGCAGGAATGCTTTCAATTGTTCTCCATTCAGTATGATGTTGGCAGTGAGTGTGTCATATATGGCTTTTGCCATTTGTGGTAAGCCCCATCTATGCCTTTTAAGCCTTCTTATCATAAAAGGGTGCTGGATTTTGTCAAATGCTTTTTCTGCATCTATTGAGAGGATCATATGTTTTTTGTTTTTACTTTTATTTATGTGGTGAATTTCACTTATAGATTTGTGTATCATTTAACCATCCCTACATTTATGGGATGAAGCCCACTTGGTTATGATGGATTATTTCTATGATGAGCAGCTGAATTAAGTTTGCTAGGATTTTATTGAGGATTTTTGCATCTATATTCATAGGGGATATTGGTCTATAGTTTATTTTTTTGTTGTGTACTTTCCTGGCTTTTGCATCAAGGTGATATTGGCTCCTAGAATGAGTTCAGGAGGATTCTTTTCTTCTTGATGTTATGGAATAATTTCAGCAGTATAGAAACCAGTTCTTCTTTGTGGGTCTGGTTAAATACAGGTGAGAAACCGTCTGGTCTAGAACTTTATTTTTGCTGAAAGAGTTTTTTATTGCTGCTTCAATTTTGATACTTGATATTGGTTTGTTCAGGAAATCTATTTCTTCCTGATTGAGCCTAGGGAGGATGGGTGTTTCCAAGAATTTGCCCATTTCCTCCATGTTTTCCAGTTTACGTGCATAGAGATTTTTATAGTAATCTGAGGTGATATTTTGTATTTCTATAGTTGTGACTTCTCCTTTCTCATTTCTGTTTGAGCTTTTTGGAGTTGTTTCTTTTGTGATTCTGGCTAATCTAGCAAGAGGCCTGTCAATTTTTTTAATCTTTTCAAACAACTAACTTTTTGTTTCATTAATGTTCTGTATAATTCTTTTGTTATCGAATTCATTTCGTTCTGCTCTGATCTTGGTAATTTCTTTTCTTCTAGTGGTTTTGGGATTGGTTTGCTCTTTCTTTTCCAGTTCCTTGTGGTGATTCGTTTAATTGTTGATTTGTGATCTTTCTGTCTGTTGGATGTAGGCATTTAGGGCTATGAATTTTCCTCTCAGGACTGTGTTAGCTGTATCCCACAGGTTTTGATAACTCATGTCTCCTTTATCATTTAGTTCATAAAATCTTTTGATTTCCATCTTTATTTTCTCCTTGACCCAGCTATTGTTTACCATTAGGTTGCTTAGTTTCCATGAATTTGTTTGTAGATGAGTATTTCTTTTACAACTGATTTCTAATTTTATTCCACTGTGGTCTGAGAAGATAAATGGTATGATTTCTATTTTTTAATTTTTGAGGCACTTTTTGTGGCTTAGGATGTGGTCAGTCTTAAAGAATATTCCATATACTGTTGAGAAGAACGTATATTCAGTGGTTTTGGCATAGCAGGTTCTGTAATTGTCTGTTAGGCCCATTTGTTCTGGTGTTCTGTTTATGTCCACTGTTTCCTTGTTTATTTTTTGTTTGCTGGATCTGTCTCATTCTGTTGGTGTGGTGTTGGAGGCCCTGGCTATTACAATGGTGCCATTCATCATTTTCTTTAGATCAAGTAGGATTTGCTTTATCAGTCTTGGCACACCTGTGTTAGGTGCACAAATATTTAGAACTGTTATGTCTTCTTGTTGAATAGTTCCCTTTACCATTATATAATGACCATCTTTGTCGTTCTTTACTTTTGTTGTTTTGAAGTCCATGTTATCTGATATGGCAATGGCTACTCCAGCTTTCTTTTGGTTTCTATTTGCATGGAATATTATTTTCCACCCCTTCACATTGAGTCTGAATGAGTCCTTGTGGGTTAGACGTGTTTCTTGGAGACATCAGATGCTTGGCTTTTATTTTATTATCCATTCAGCCAGCCTATGTCTCTTGAGTGGATAGGTCAAGCCATTCACATTTATTGAGACTTTTGAAAAGTGGGGTGGATTTCTGTTTTTCCTATTGAGTAGAACTTTATTGCTTTGTTTATCTCTTCAGCCATTTTGGCATCTGGGCTCTGACCTTTGTCTTTCGGGTGATTTTACACTGGTGGGTGTTTATTGTGTTGATCCATGTATAATGCAGTTCTGAGTACTTTTTGCAGGGAAGGTCTGGTCTTGACAAATTCTGTCAGTGTTTGCTTGTCTGAGAAGGTCTTTATCTCTCCCTCAAACAAGAAACTTAGTTTTGGAAGATACAAAATTCTAGGCTGGCCATTATTCTCTTTGAGAAGACTGAAGACTGAGAATGGGGCTCCAGTCCCTTCTGGCTTGTAAGATCTCAGTTGAGACGTCTGCAGTTAGCTGATAGGTTTTCCTTTTTAAGTTATCTGATTTTTTCACCTTACAGTTTGTAGGAGTGCCTCTTTTGTGTTTACTTTGGCCAGTCTGATGACTATGTGCTATGGTGATTGCCTCTTTTTGATCAATCTCCTTGGAGTCCTTTGGGCTTCTTGCACCTGGATATCTAGATTTCTAGCTAGGCCACAGAAATTTTCCTCAATTATTTCCTCAAATAAATTATTCAGCCCTTGTGTATTTTTTTCTTCACTTTCAGGTATTCCTATGATCCTTATGTTTGGCCTCTTTACAAAATCCCACATTTATTGTAGGCTTTGTTTGTTCCTCTTGTTTCTTTGTTCTTTCTCTTTGACTGATTTGTTGAACTCAAAGGTGTTATCTTGAAGCTCTGAGATTGTTTCTTCTGCCTGATCTCACCTATTTTTAAGGCTTTCCACTGTGTTTTATAATTCCCTGAATGAGTTTTTCATTTCCAGAAGTTCTATTTGGTTTTTCTTTAATAATTTGGTTTCTTTAGATAATTTTATTCATTTCCTCCACTGTTTTTATGACTTCTTTGTGTTGGGTTTCTATTTTCTCTTGTATTACATTGAGCTTCCTTACAGTCCATATTTGACATTCTTCATCTGTCATTTTAATCTTTTCATTTAGGTTGTTATCCATTGGTAAGCAGTTATTGTTTTCTTTTGGTGGTGTCCTTTTCCTTTGATTATTCATATTTCCAGAATCCTTTTGCTGGTTCCTTCTCATCTGGCCTCTCAATCGAGAGCTGAGGGTGCTAGAGTTGGCTTATGGACCTGTCTTCAAGTCCCCAAGTATTGGTCCCTGACTTTGCCAGGGAGAGGGGTATTCATCCTGAGTTGCCTTTGGGGTGCTCTAGCAGGTTTGATGAACCTCTTGGGTTATGCCACTGCAGTAGCTGCACTCTCAGTGGTGGGCTCTGCTGGAAACACACCCCCTAAGCAGTGAAACTGGCCTCTCAACACCGAGCACTCTCGCAGTTACTATGGGGGGGATGGGCCATGGTCTCCCTGCAGCACTTTCATTTTGGGGGGCATGAGGTCCTGTCTGCTTATCCAAACCACCAGTGGGCAATTCTGCAAAATGCTGCTGCAACTGCTCCACTCTCCATGGCAAGCTTGGCTGGGAATGTCCCCTGCCACAGAGAAACAGGCCTCTCAGCAGCAAGCATCCTCATGGTTGATGTGGGGAGAGGGGCATGGTATTCCTGCACAACTCTCGTGTCCTGGGGGCAGTGGGTCCTGCCCACCTATCCAAGCTGTCATCAGGTGATCCTACAAAACACCACTGCTGTGGCTCTGCTGTCAGTGGCAGGCTTGGCCACGAACACTCCCCTGCTCTAGAAGAACAAGCTTCTTAGCACTGAGCACTCTTGCAGTTGGAATGCTGGTGAGGGGCCATGGTTTCCCTGCACCACTCTTGTATCCTGGGGGCACTGGGTCCCGATTGCCTAAATCACACAGTGGAATGGCACAATTACAATTTGAATACATATCTGACACCATGACATTGGTGGAATCTAGATGTTCATGCACTATATCATGTCCAAATCCGAGACAGTGAAGAATTTTTTGTTGAGAGCTCCTGGTCTCTATCCAGATGCAAAGGTCAAATTCAAATCTAGACTTCCTTTCTTCAGAGGTAATCAGGAGGAAATCACCAAAGCAATGAAGGTCTGTAATGGTGGAACCCGTCACATGAAAACAATTTTGGTCTTACTGGCTAAACTAGATCTATAAATTCTGCTGCATCTTTTAAGTTTTGGTATGCTGTGTTTCCCTTTTGGTTTGCCTCAAGATATTTTTAAATGCCACCTTTAATTTCTTCGACTCATTGGTTTTTTGGAAGCATGTTAATTTGCATATATTTGTGAATTTTCCAAAATTCCTTCTGTTGTTGATTTTGAATTTCATTCCATTGTGGTAACAAAAGAAAATTGACATAATTTCAGTCTTCTTAAAGTTGTTAAGAATTTTCTTTGTGGCCTAAAATTGATTTATCCTGAAGAGTGCTCCTTGTGTGCTTGAGAAGAATGTGTATTGTGTTGCTGTTGTATGGAATGTTCTGTATATGGCTATTAAGTTCATTTGGTCTAAAGCATAGCTCAAATATGATGTTTCTGTATTGATTTTCTGTCTGGATGATCCATCCATTCTTGAAAGTGGGGTATTTACATCTGTTATGGTTTGGATGTTTGTGTTTTTTTAAAAAAAATTCCTGTTGAAACTTAATCCCCAATGCAATAGTATTAAGAGGTGGGATCTTTTAGAGGTGATAAGGTCATGAGGCTCCACCCTCATGAATGGGCATAATGCTTCTATAAAAGGGCTTGTGGGAGCCTGTTTGTTCCTTCTGCACCTTCTGCCATTAGAGGACACAGCTAGGTGGTGCCATCTTTGAAGCAGAGAGAGACTTCACCAAAGACTGAATCTTCTGGTGCCTTAATCTTGGACTTTCCAGCTTCTAAAACTGTAATAAATATATTTCTATTATTTATAAATTGTCCACTCTGAGATATTTTGTTACAGTAGCTTGAATGGACTAAGACAAAGTTTCCTACTATTATTGTATTGCTGTCTAATCCTCTCTTCAGACATGTTAATGTGTGCTTTATATATTTACAGTTGTCATATCCTCTGGATGAATTGACCCCTTTATCATAATCTAATGACCTTCTTTGTGTATTGTGACAGCTTTTGATCTAAAATCTGTTTTGTGTGGTACAAGTCCGTTTTGTGTGGTACCAGTGGTATCCCTGGTCTCTTTTGATTTTCATTTGCATAAAATATCATTTTTAATTCCTTCATTTTCAACCTAAGTGAATAGTGAAGTGGGTCTCTTGTAGGCAACATATAGTTGAATGTTTTTTATCCATTCAACAATCCTGTGTCTTTTGATTGGAGAATTTACTCCATTTACATTTAAAGTAATTATAAATATGCAAGACCTTACTACTGCTGTTCTGTTAATTGTTTTCTTACTCTTTTGTAGTCTTTTTGTTCCTTTCTTACTTTTTTCTCCTGTCTTTGTGATTTGTTGATTTTTTATGTAGTGGTATGACTTGATTCCTTTTTCTTTATATTTTGTGTATCTACTAGAGGTTTGTTCTTTGTGGTTATCATGGGGTTTACACAAAATATCTTACAGTTATAACATTCTATTTGAAACTGACAATAATTGAACTTTAATTGCATACAAAAAGTCTACACATATATTTCCCCTGCCACATTTTTTTGCTATTAATGTCACATATTACATATTTTTACATTATATCTTTATTTAAAAATTATAACAATTTAATTATAATATAGTAGCATTATATAGTAATGTTAATTAATATTATGATATTAATATAATATATTGATAAGATAATTATAGCTATAGGTATTTTTATGTTTTTGTCTTTTAACTTTTATAGTGGAGTTAAAAGTGATTTACACAACACCATTACATTATTAAAATATTCTGAATTTGACTTTATATTTACCTTCACTAGTGAGTTTTATATTTTTATATGTTTTCATGTTGTTACTTAGAGTTTTTAAATTTCAACCTGAAGAACTACCTTTAGCATTTCTTCTAAGGCAGGTCTCATTGTGATGAAATCCCTCAGCTTTTGTTTGTCTGGAAATATCTTTATCTCTTCTTCATTCTGAAGGACAGATTTGCTGGTTATAGTATTTTTGGTTGGCTGTTTTGTCCTTTCAGTACTTTATATATATCATCCCACTCCCTCCTGGGTTGTAGGATCTTTGTTGAGAAGTCTGCTGATAGACTTATGAAGGTTCCCTTTTATATGACAAGTCTCTTCTTTTGCTGTAAGTACACAAATACAGAATGCTCTATTGCTGTAATTGTCATGTATAAAACACATCTTGAGTAGGAAGATGAAAAGCAAAACCTATCAAAAATAGTAACTATGACAACTTTTTAAGAAATATTATAGAGAAATGTAAATGGGAACAACAGAAAGTCAAAAAGCAGGGGTAGGGTGGAGCTAAAATGTACAGTTTCTTATATATTTCTCTTTGCTTATTTGTTTTTTGTAGGCAGAGTTATCATCTGTTTAGAATAACTGATTATAAAATGTTTTTTGGAAGCTTTATGGTAACTTCAAATAAAAAAACTACAATGGATACACAAAAAATAAAAATCAAGAAATAACACACTACAAAAGAAAATCACTTTACTACAAAGGAAGACAGGAAGGAAGGAAGAAAGAAAAAGAGAAAGACAAAACAACAAAAAAATCAAATAGCAACATGGCAGTAGTAAGTCCTTAACTATCAGTAATAACATTGAATGTAGATGGACTAATCTATCCAATGAAAAGACATAGAGTGGCTAAGCAGATTAAAAAAAACAAGTGCCAACTATACGTTGTTCACAAGAAACTCACTTTACCTATAAAGGCACACATAGACTGAAAATAAAGGAAGGGAAAGAGATATTCTATGCAAATGGAAACCAAAAGAAAGCAAGGGTAGCCACGTTTCTATCAGATAAAATAGATTGCAAGACAAAAACTAAAAAGAGACAAAGAAAGTCATTATATAATGACAAAGGAGTCAATTCAGCAAGAAAATATAACAATTCTAAATATATACACACCAAATACTGGAGTACCCAGATATGTAAAGGAAATATTATCAGAGCTAAAGAGAGAATGATAGACTCCAATACAATAATCCCTGGAGACCTCAGATGTCTACTTTCAGCATTGGACAGATCATCCAGACAGAAAATCAACAAACAAACAGAGTTAATCTGCACTATAGACCAAATGGACTTAATAGATATCTACCAAATGTTTCATCAAAAAGCTGCAGAATACATTTTCTTCTCCTCAGCTCATAGATCATTCTCAAGGATAGACCATAAGTTACACCACAAAACAAGTCTTAAAAATTTAAAAAGAAAATGAAATCATACCAAGTATTTTCTCTGAATGCAATGGAATAAAACAAGAATTCAATAACAAGAGGAACATTGGACACTATATAAACACAGAGAAACTAAACAACATGCTCCTGAATGAACAGTGGGCTAATGAGGAGATAGAGAAGAAAATTTTAAAAATTCTTGAAACAAATGAAAAGGAAAACACAACATATCAAAACCTATGGGATACAGTAAGAGCAGTACTAAGAGGAAAGTTTATTGCAATAAGTGCCTACATCAAAGGAGTAGAAAGGCTTCAAATAAACAACATAATGTTGCATCTCAAAGAACTAGAAATACAAGGGCAAACCAAACCCAAAATTAGTACAAGAATAGAAATAATAAATATCAGAGCAGAAATAAATGAAATTGAATCCAAAAAATACAAAGATCATTGAAACAAAGAGTTGGTTTTTTGAAAAGATAAACCAAATTGGCACACCTTTAACCAGAATAACTAAGAAATAAAGAGAGAAGCCAAAATGAATAAACTCATATTTGAAAAAGGAGACATTACAACTGACACTGCAGAAATCCAAAGGATCATTAGAAACTGATATGAGTGACTATGTGCTAATAAATTGGAAAACACCAAAGAAATAGATACATTCCTAGACATATACAACCTACCCAGATGAAACAAGAAGAAATCCAAAACCTGAATAAACCAACAACAAGTAATGAGATACAAGCAGTAACAAAATGTCTGCAATCAAAGGAAAGCCAAGGATCTGATGGCTTCAATGCTGAATTCTACCAAGCATTCAAAGAAGAGCTAATACCAATCCTACTTAAACTATTCCAAAAAATCAAGGAGGGGATAATCCCAAACTGATTCTATGAGGCCTGTATAACACTGATACATAAATCAGACAAAGATACAACAACAACAAAAGAACTGTAGGCCAATACCTCTGATGGAAGTAGATGCAAAAATCCTCAACAAAATACTAGCAAACTGAATTCAACAACACATTCAAAAGATTATTCACAATTAAGTGGGATTCATCCCAGGGATACCAATATGGTTTAATATATGCAAATCAATGTGATACATCATATAAACAGAACAAAAGACATAAACCATATAATCATTTCAATTTATGCTGAAAAATCATTTGATAAAATTTAACATCACTGCATGATAAAAGCTTTCAAAAGACTGGGTATAGAAAGCACATACCTCAACACGACCAAAACCATATTTGACAGACTCACAGCTAGTGTCATACTGAATGGGGAAAAACTGAAAGCCTTTTTCCACTAATATCTGGAAGAAGAGAAGGATGCTCACTTTCATCACTGTTATTCAACATAGTACTGAAAGTTCTAGCTTGAGCAATCAGACAAGAGAAAGAAATAAAGGGTATCCGACTTGGAAAGGAAGAAGTCAAATTATCCTTGTTTGCAGTTAATATGATTTTTTTGTTTGTTTGTTTAAATCAGAGTAATTTAATGTGTTGCGACTATATGTCAAGAGCCATATTACAATTCCATAAAACAACTCATAAATCACAAAGAAGGTACCAAGAATAAAGGAACAGTGGAGGAAATTTTAAGAGACATTGTAATAGCATAATTGGCAGTACAAATTGTTGGGTACTGAACAAACCAGAAAGATGCAGCTTTTGCCAACAATAATGGAGAGGGAAAATACTTTCCATGTAAATCCACATACAGGGAATATGATTATATAGCTATTAAAGAGTCCATAGAGACAAATTAAAAGAAACCATACTTTACACATTGTTTATCACATTATTAGAGGTAGTTTACAAATATTTAAATTATTTATAAATCACTTAAATGAATAAGGGCTAGTAGGCACAATTTTTATTTCAAATTTTGATTCAGGTTTATGACAATGGTTAAGGTAAATTATTTTTTTAAATTTCAGAATATTACAGGGGTACAAACATTTTGGTTACATAAATTGCTTTTGTACCATTTGAGTCAATATCTAGAGAAATCTAAACAATCCACAAAAGAACTATTAGAACTGATAAACAAATTCAGTAAAGTTGCAGGATACAAAATTACCACACAAAAATCAGTAACATTTCTATATGCCAGCAACAAACAATCTGAAAAAGAAACCAAGAAAGCAATCCCATTTACAGTAGCTACAAATAAAATAAAATACCTAGGAATAAACTTAACCAAAGAAGTGAAATATCTCTACAATGAAAACTACAAAACATTGATGAAAGAAATTTAAGAGGACACAAAAAAATGGAAAGGTGTTCCATGTTCATGGATTGGAAGAATCAATATTGTTAAAATGTCCATACTACCCAAAACAATCTACAGATTCAATGCAATCCCACTAAAATATCAATGACATTCTTCACAGAAATAGAAAAAATAATCCTACAATTTATATGGAACCACAAAAGACTCAGAATAGCCAAAGCCACCCTGAACAAAAACAAAAACAAACAAACAAAAAAACACAACTGGAAGAATCACATTATCTAATGTCAAATTATGCTGCAGAACTGTTGTAACCAAAACAGCATGGTACTGGCATAAAAACAGACAAATTGACCAATGGAACATAATAGAGAAACAAGAAATCAATCCACACATCTATAATGAACTTTTCTTCAACAAAGATGCCAAGCATATACATTGGGGAAAGGACCGTCTCTTCAATACATGGTGCTGAGAAAACTGGATATGTGTATGCAGAAGAATGAAACTGGATCCTTATCTCTTGCCATATACAACAAAAATTAAATCAAAATGTATTAAAGACTTAAATCTAATCTAGAAACTATGAAACTTCTAAAAGAAAACATTGGGGAAACATTTCAGGACATTGGTGTAGGCAAAGACCTCTTGAGTAATACCCCTGAAGCACAGGCAACCAAAGCAAAATTGGGCAAATGAGATCACATCAAGCTAAAATGCTTCTGTACAGCAAAGGAAACACTCAGCAAAGGGAATTGACAACACAAAGAATGGGAGACAATATTTGCCAACTACCCATCTGACAGGGAAAGAGTTACTAGAATATATAAGGAGCTCCAACAACTCAATAGGAAAAATCTCAAATGTTCTGATTAAAAAATGGGCAAAGGATCTGAATAGACAGTTCTCAAAAGAAGGCATGCAAATGGCCAACAGGTATATGAAGAAATTCTCAACATCATTATTCATCAGAGAAATGCAAATCAAAACCACAATGAGATATAATCTCACTCCAGTTAAAATGGCTTTTATACAAAAGACAGGCAATAACAAATGCTGGCGAGGATGTGGAGAAAGGGGAACCCTTGTACACTCTTGGTGGAAATGTAAATTAGTACAACCACTATGCAGAACAGTATAGAGGTTCCTAATATGGTAGTTCTATTTTTAGAACTACCATATTGCCCAGCAATTCCACAGCTAGGTATATATCCAAAAAAAAGGAAATCAGTACATCAAAATGATATTTGCACTCCCATGTTTATTGCAGCACTATTCACAATAGCCAAGGTTTGGAATCAACCTAAGTGTCATTAATGGATGAATGGATAAATAAGTTTTGGTAGATATAAACAATTAAATATTATAAAGCCATAAAAGAATGAAGTCCTTTCATTTGCAACAACGTGGATGGAACTGGAGAACATTATGTTAAGTGAAATAAACCAAGCATAGAAAGAGAAATCTCGCATGTTCTCACTCATATGTGGAAGCTAAATATTAAAAACAATTGATTTCATGGTGACAGAGAGTAGAGTGATGGTTACCAGAGACTGGGAAAAGTAGCAGGGAGGGGAGTATAAAGTGGGGAGGGTTGATGGGTGGAAAAATAGGGTTAGATAGTTAGAATGAATAATATTTGATATCAGAACAAAGTGACTATATTCAACAATAAATTATGGTATACTTTAAAATAATTAAAAGAGTGGAATTGGAATGTTCCCAACAGAAGGAAATGATAAATGCTTCAGATGAAGAATACCTCAACTACCCTAATTTGATTAATATACATTGTATGCCTGTATCAAAACATCACATGTTCCTACAAATACATACAACTATTATGTACTCATAATAGTTAAATACAAAAAATTAAAGAAAAACAGTAAGGGCAGTCACCCACAAAAAGGAAATGCAAACTATAATTACTAAGTTAGCAAAGGGAAAAAAGGGGATATAGAAGGCTTTATCAATCCAAGAGAATGAAGGAAAGAGAAAAAGAGGTTACAAATGTAGTAAAAAGAAAATACAAAACAAAATGGTGGAAACAACCCTCCAAATATGACAAACATAATACATTTAATCACACATAATTCATCAATTTAAAGGCAGAATATCAGAGTAGATTACAAATCTTCCCAAGACTATTTGTTGTAGCATATTTACAATAGTAAAAGACTAGAAATAATCCAAATGTTTCATCAACAGGGGTCTGGTCCATCCATAAAATGAAGTATATGCAGCTTTGAAAAGAAATGAAGAATATCTTTATATAGTCTGATGGAGTGATCTCCAGGATGTGTGTGAGTGTGTTTGTGTGTGTTTAATTTTTAAAAGCTAGGTGGAGAAAAGTGTATATAATATGATACCACCTACCTAAGAAGGGAAGAGATAGAAATACATATACACATATTTGTTATGTTTAAAAAGGAAAGACAAACTATAAAATAAAGAAACATGTTTACCCATAAGGGGTTGGATGGAACAGCATAAAGGAGCAGGGATAAAAGCAAGACTCCTTTGAGTATACCTTGTTCTGTAGATTTAACTTTGGAACCATGTAAATGTAAATATACTACAGAATTGTAAAAAAAAAAAAATTTAAACCAATTCCTAAAAACAAAATGCAAAATGAAACTAATGTAACTGTGTTTCAAGATGGTGACATAATCATATAAAAAATGACTTCAAAACACAGTGAATTAATGTATATATCTAATAAAATACATCCTAAGGTATGAAAAAATATCTACAAGAGAATATTAAACTCTTT
This sequence comes from Daubentonia madagascariensis, assembly GCA_023783475.1. Taxonomy (NCBI): domain Eukaryota; kingdom Metazoa; phylum Chordata; class Mammalia; order Primates; family Daubentoniidae; genus Daubentonia; species Daubentonia madagascariensis. The sequence continues at coordinate 49,615 of JAKFHU010002438.1, forward strand.
TTAGTATTAATATTTTTGGGGCATAGTGCTGATATTGTTATTCTGAAGCTATTGTCTGTATATTGTGGGATAAAGTAAATGAGTGATTACATTATTATCTTGAGAACCAGGGTTTTAGTTGTGGGAGAAAGGAGATAGAGATTGTTGAGGTTAAGTAAAAATCTTATAGTCCTGAATTTGAATTGGGCAGATCATGGTGCCCAGGGCACATGTTTTTATTTCCAAACACCATTTTACACTAAAAAGAACCAGGGCTCCTAGGAGAAATGGCTGACTTTTAGTTGGGGGCAGGAAATGGACAAGTAGAGCCTCCAACATCTTGGATTCTAAGAAAACAAGGAGGCTATCACAGACCACTAGGGTTGTGTCAAAGGGACACAGAAGCCAGTGTGTAGAGGCCCCCACTGGCCAAAGATGGGACAATTTCAGCATCAATAGAAGAATACCTAATGGATTGAAATACATCAAATGTTTAAATCCATATGTCTATGGTAATACTGAAAAAATGGTCACATTTAAAAGATGACAGGGAACTAATCCATTATTTAAATGATGAATAAATAAATAAAAGGAAAGAATCAAGCATTTATCCTTTCTTTCCTGTGCAAATTGTACCACTGGGTGCTAACTAGTAGATAAAGGAAATTTCTCTTTACAGAAGGATTCCAGCTAATAAATTAATATGGAATGATAAGATAACACTATTTTGCAATCCTTAATGAACTAATGGATCTAGCCACTGAGTGACAACCAGACATTACGTGTCTTCTGATAGAACTCCATAAAACCTATGTGCAGTCTAGCCAAGAAAAATTGAACCTGAATCTGATTAAGCATCTAAAGTGAAACACAAATATGTAGGAAATACAGAAGACAGAGAATATGTTAAATGATACCATGAGAATGCTATTGGCAAAGTCCAACTTGGGAAGCCCTACAGGAAAAACGACCTAATTTATTCAACAAATTGCAAGGAAAAAAAGAGGTAAGAGAGGAAACCTATGGCTTAAAAGAAAATTAGACTTAAGAGACACATCAATCAACTACAATTCATGGACCTTATTTAGATCCTCATTCCAACAAACTATAAACTCTTTCTCACACACACTCTCTTCTCTTCTCTCTCTCTCTCTCTCTCTCTCTCACACACACACATACAGATACACACAAAAGCATTTATGAAATAGTTGATAAATTTGGATAAAGAAAAGATATTTGATGATATGAAGGAATTATATTTTTAGGGGTAATAATGGTAGTGTGATTATATTTAATTAAATTTTATTGTCTTTTATAGGTACATAATATTTATGGATGAGAAAACATGAAGTTTGGGATTTGTCTCAGAATAATATGGGGGAGGAGAAGGTGAGAGTACTGTATAGATGAAACAATCAAGATTGGCTATGAGTTGAGCATTGTTGAAGCTCAACTTCAATAATAAATAAACGTAGTGGAGTTCATTATAGTATATATTCTATTTTTGTGATGAAATATTTAAAAAAATTTTCCACTTATTCAGTTACAAAGGGATATGAAAGTAAAGATATAATTGACCAATAACACTACGAGTTAGTCTGGGAAAAGACTCATAAAATAAACAAACTTCTTGACATGTTCATCATATAAAAAAGAGAAGTCACAAATAAAGTGCACCAGAAATATAAAGAGGGACATGATTGAGATTCAGAAGAGACAAAAGTTTTAAGTAAAATTTTGCACAACTTGATACTATTAAATTTTGACCCCCAGAGAATATTTGGCAACACCTGGAGACATTTTAGTTGTCACAATTAAAGACCGTGCTACTGGCATGTAGTTGGTCGAGGCCAGGGATGTTACTGAACATCCTACAAAGCACAAGACAGCCTCCCACAACCAGGGATCATCTAGTTCCAAATGTCAATAGTGTCAAGATTGAGAAACTGTGACCTGGATTAAATTGGCAAGCTTTTAGGAAAATATTAATTCTCAAAATTGACCCAAGAAGAAATTAAAAATCTGGATAATGCAATACCAGAGAAGAAATTAAAATAGTTTTCACAAATCTGTTTGCTCTCAAAAGGCACCAGGTGAGTTCTACCAAGTGAGCTCTACCAAGACTTCAAGGAACATATAATTTTCATTTTGTACAGTTTTAGAGAATAGAAAAAAGTGAGAGAATACTAAACTCATTTTACAAACAAGCATAACCTTGACACTGACACCAAACAAGGACACCATAAAAATAGAAGACTAGGCAAATATAATTTAAAAACAAAGATGCAAAAAGCCTAAATAAAATATTAATAAATTGAATCTAGTGTATATTAAAAGAATGGTTCATCATGACCAAGTGTGCTTTATCTTAGAAAAAAATATGATTTGCTATAAGAAAACCTATGAATGTAATTGTCACATTAACCAAATAAAGGAATAAAACTATATGATTTTTTTCAATACTTGCAGAAAACGTATCCAATAAAATTCAACATTCATTCACAATAATACTAATAATTAAGTTTTAGGAGACCAAGGAAAGAAAGAAACTAATATAAAATGATAATGGCATTAGGTCAGAGCCAAGAGGAAGACATTCAAGCCTGAGATATAGCAAAATGCCATTTATTTTGGGCACCTGGTGAGTTTTATAGAAGGTTTGAATGAAAGTTTGGGGGAGGGGGAGCTCTCTCTGGAACAACGGCTTATCTTTACAACCTTTGGACTCTCCAGACCTCTGTGGCTATTGTTTCACCCTCCATGTGGTCCTTATCTGAGTTCTTCATCTACCACATTCCATTCCATACATTTTTCGAGTTTCCACTCTGAGCAAGCCCAACATTCCACCCTTTTTATCATATACTAATAAGAAAAGGAAGGGTAAGGTATGGGAAAAGGTAAAAATTAAAAATTAGAAAAATTGGGAAGTTGGGCATACACGGAAGGTGTACATTGGTTTGGCCCAAAAAGGTGGGACATCTCGAAGTGGGGGCTTACAGGTTATAGGTGGGTTTAAAGATTCTTTAGTTGACAATTGACTGAAACAGTTAGGCTTTCTCCAGAGACCAGGAATCAGCAGAAAGGAAGGCTTGAGTTAAGATAAGGGTCTTCTTTCATGTGATGCTATACCAGAATCAGGTTGGGAAGTAAACCTCATCATAAAAAACTTGTTTACTGAGATTTTATCATTTATAGGTGTGACTTACTAGGTCTCCTTAGAAAGGAATTTGGGCAAAAGAAAAAGATCAGACTTTAGTCCTCAGTTTCCTTTGTTGGCCAAAGATAATTCCATGGAATGCATGTGTAGGCCATCAACCAGCAGAAGGTCCCACGGTGCTAGGAAGGTTCATTCCTACAGTTGCCTATTTGGTCATGTGGTGTTGGTGAGGATGGTTTTAATATTGGCAATGTCGCATCTTAGGGGAAGGACGTGACTTTGATAGCCAATTTTTTAAGGGACCAGAGAAAGTCAGGCCTAGGGTTCAGTATGAAAAAAAAAACCAACATCCTGGACCAGATATATTCTTTGAACTATCATGATCCTGGTCTTTGATTGGGTTTTCTCCTTTTCCTGTATCTGGTATAGCATTACAAGAAATATATAATGATAATACAACAATAAGTGTTTTAGACCAGACAGTATTGGAGTTAGACAGGCACTCATCAACCCTTTTAAAACTTTCTAAGCAACATAATTAAAATCAAAATGTCAAAGGAAAGGTGACAAAATTAATTCATCTGTAAGTATTGAGTTATTATATTCTTGGGTTTAGTTGTAGACTTGTAGCAAACATAAGCATTGTTAACCATTCAAGCTAAGGAATTTAGAGACTTTTGTTGTGTCACAATATTTTAGTCTCTTTAGTAATTTTTCCTAAGGTGGCTGATATATTAGCCACTCATCATATCTCCTTTTGCACAAATCCCATAACTGAGAATAGGTATATTCAGGAAGTTTTAAGTGTATGGGAAGCAGGAATATTTCTTTATGATTGGGATGGATATCTGTACCACATGGCCTGAAAAGACAGCTTTTCAGTTAGTATTTGCCTAGGCCTCTGTGTGCCCCTCCTTGATCTGGAGGGTCTAAACTAATTCCATCTGTCCGAATCAGCCCTTAACAATCTCACATGCCCCCTCTTCCACAATAAGTCCCTGGGCCTAGAGGGAGGATGCTCTCAGTAACAGGGCATTGGCAGTAAATAACAGGTTGGGCCAGGCAGGATTCAATAGTTTTAAACCTTGGAGATATCAGGTAAACTTGCTATTTCCTTAAAACTTTTCATGACTCTGGAAAATAAGGCAAGAGAATCAGTAACATTTTAAATAAAAAATCATAAAAATTTAGTTCGGTCTCATGAGGTTCAGTTAGCGATATTCATGGACATATCAGTTTTCTAATTAAAGTCCTGGAAGTTTGTTTTGTTTTAGTCCAAGGGTATATATTCTCCAAAGTTATCAGAAACCTGTACTCAAGAGAACTTAGTCCTTTCCATGACTTTCCTTGAAGAAGTAAACTTTGGACCTAGCCAATTTAAAAAAAAAACAAAACACTTTCTGAGATGAATCAATGTAAAATAAAAAGTCCCGGACCAGCCATGGTTAAAGAGACAATATGACATACAAAGATGGTTATTTTGGTGGCATACAGCAACTTAACACAATAACCATAATTACTAAACACATTTCATATTTCACAATGATTCCTGCACAGTTTTAACATGCCAAATAAGCCTAAATATTTCTCTCTTGGACTTTCAGTGGCCCTAATATATAAAGAGTTAGTTTGAGGTCAAAAGGCTGGATTTAGAATTTGGGTTTTGGAAAGTTTGTCAAATATCAAAGGCTTGAAACATTTGTTCAAATAGAATCACAAACCACTATAAAATAATTGTCATTTATTTGACCAAAAGAGATAGTCATCAAAAGATTCTAAAGGTGATAAAGGGAAGATATGGGTGTAAACCTTAACCCTTAAAGTTTAGTTTTTTTAGTTATCAAAACTTAATAAAGAAACAGGTTATAGAATCCAAATGAGTACATTATGTAATTTCATTAAGAGCAAATTAATATCTCCAGAAAACTTTGTTTTAACTAAAATTTATCTTTTTAATTATAGCAACTGGATCATATACAAAATTCCTTCATAAATTTTCTTTAATAAACTTTATCCCAACCTGCATGGTCCATCTACAAAACATGCCTAAAGACTTCTGTTTTGTCCTAACTTTCCCATTTCCTAAATAACCAGTCATTTTAGGGCAAAAAATTTCAGACAAGATCCTTTCTTTACAATATTAATCTCATTTCTGTTTAATCTTTCTTACCAATCCTTTAACACCTCAAACAATGACACAAAGTTGTAACACATTTTTTATATGGGGATCAAGATTAAGCTGTTTTAAGAACAATTGAAATAGTCTCAAAACATTTTTGAATTTGGGTGTAAGCTTGAGTACATGTAATATTTCTAAAGAGTAAGACTGTTTTGAGATTTTCTTTGGGTTTAACAATCATTCACTTTTTATCTTAAAATAGATTACTATACAAAGATTAACAGTTTAGGAATTTTTTCCTAGGCAAAACTTTGTTATAGCAATGTAATGTACACATAACTGGCTAGAAAATAAAAAATGGAAAAGATCAAGGGAAAACTAAAGCTTCCAGTTTAAGGTCTCGTAACTACAACTTCTAGGACAGCTTTGAATCCCTAACAGTATTGTTAATATCAGATGATACAAAGAGTGAGTTAGAAACACGTTTTATGTGTATCTTCCACAGACAGTGAAATCAGTGGAGAAATAAGCATCTGTAGCTATAATTAAAAGACCAAAATCAAAATATCTTCATAAACCTTTGACCATAAGTTTCTGGTTTTGTGCTCTATCTACTTGGTGTTTTATTTATTCTAATTTGCTGACATCTTTTCATTTAGAAACATCTACATTTTTACCTTATTAAGAACCTTAAAGTTAAACACACAGGTATTTTTGTTGATAACTCAGGAGATTTAGCTACTATCATTAGACCAAATATTAAATTTACCTTACTTATCAAAAAATCATACAAACACAGATCATTTATCTTTGGCTGAGTTTATAGTTTTATAACCTTTATGTCAACCCCTGACACCTTAAGAACATAAAAATGTCCGTTAAAACCCAGACAAAACAAATGTATGTTGACAATTTGAAAACATTTTCACTATTACTTTACCAATAATACCCTTTTTAATAATAACCCAGCTTATTTACCAAAGATTACTAAATTCATGTGAACCATTTGGGTTTGTTTAACTAATTTATGAGCACTCCCTTATTTATAAGCCAGTCTGGAACCACGTAGGCACAAACATGTAGTACATGGGCATACAAAAAACATATCTAAATATGTACATTCACATGCACACGCACACAAAGTTCTAATAGATTTTACCCTAGAACTCTAGCCAGGAGATGGTAACACAACTCACAAGTGTGTAAAAGACAACTGGATCCAAATCTCTTCTGATGAAACTGGAGCTTATTCACATGGCAAACTTTAGTTGCCCTGATAGGTAACTTAATTAGGCTAGTGAATCAAAGTTTTGGGTAAAGCAGTTTCCATTTTCAGGCCACTGGGAGTTATTATCTAATTTATATTGTGAGCAGGCCATATTACAGTAAAAGAGAAGCTGTTTTGGCCTGACTTCATAGTGAGACTCAATGTTTTGAGATTTCAGAGGAGGCAGCCCAAGGGGTAGTTTTAGGAGTGGACTGTGAGTTCCCCATGTTCCTGGAAAGAGTAGGAGTCATGTGGGACCAATTCTACTCTATTCTAGGTGTTCCTAGAACAAGGGAATGGCACGTGAGTGACGAGCAAGTGATGAGTGATAAGCGTTTAGTCGGCACAGGTGTCCCTGTGTCCAGTGAAGGCCCCAGGGGCTGAGAGTGTCCTCTGGCTTACTGGTAGGACTTTCAAGTTGAGATGAGTCGAGAAGCGAGAGTGAGAGGGATCAGGAAACCAGAACAAGGGAGATTGGGAAACGAGATCGAGCTTGTGAACTCTCATTTACCAGGAACAGGATATCTCAGGCTGTGGATTTTGGAGGTTGGCAAGGAAGGTCCAAGTCCCAGTCCGGTGTCTGCCTCTCTTTTGGTTCAGAAGGGTCTGGGTGGACAATACCTTACCTTGGCCAAGCTAGAGGGCTCTGCTTACATTCCAGGATCAGGGACAAGTTAGAAAGAGAGACCCCTGCATGGCTAGGGACTTCTGCCAGCCACCTCGTCAGAGACAAGGGAGGTTAATGGCTCCAGGGGACTCTTGATCAACCAAGGAAACTGGTCTCTTTTAATTCAGTCAAAGATCCGTGGATACCTTACCCATGACCCAGGGACTTAGGGGAAGGTAGTATTCAAGAGTAAGCCCAGGATGAGCTGCCACTGCTGCCTGCTGCTTCCTGAGTTGTAAGCCTCACCTGCTAGAGTTCCAGAGGTCAGGTCCACCCAGTGTGCCCTTCCCGGGTTTTGGCACCAAATGTTGGGCTGGAGCAGAGAGGAACACACTCAAGCCTGAGATATAGCAAAACACCATTTGTTTTAGGCCCCTAGGTGCAGATGGGTGGAGGCCGAAAAGAGTGTCCACAATGAGGAGGGGAGAGTGGCAAATTTTATAGAAGATTTGAATGAAAGTTTGGGGAGGGGGAGTTCTCTCTGGAACAGCCGCTTATCTTTAAAACCTTTGGACTCTCCAGACCCCTGTGGCTGTTGTTTCACCCTCCATGTGGTCCTTATCTGAGTTCTTTATCTACCCCATTCCGTTCCATACATTTTTCGAGTTTCCACCCTGAGCAAGCCCAACAAATGGTATCTTCCAGAAATCTACTGCAGACATATTAGTGGTGAAACTTAACCTGGTCCCATAAAGTAGGGCAGATTGATAACTTATCTCCATTAAAGTCATTAGATGAAGCAAAACAACGTTACTATTTGCAAATGATATGACTGTCTATCTGGAAAACCTAAAAGTACCGCCTTGAAACCACTGGATCTAATATAAGAGTTTAACATAGAGTGGGCATAAGATAAACATACAAAAATCATTTTTCTATACACAATGTTAATCAATCATAATATATAGTAAAAAAATCTTATTCATAATTGTAACAAAAACTATAAAACACCAAGAAATAAACCTAATAAAAATGTAAGGCTTTCATAGAGAAAACTATAAATTTTGCTGAAAGAAGTAATAGAAGGCCTGGATAAATAAATATACATTTTTTTGCAGACAGAAAAGTAAAATATTGTCAATATGTTAATTCTCACCAAACAAGTCTATAAATTAAATGCAATCACAATAAACATCAGAATTTTCCTTAGAACCTGATGAGATAATTCTAAAATTCATATGGAAGATTAAAGCTCAAGAGTAGCCAAGGCTGTGCAATATTGGTAAAGGAATAAAAAAAATAGATTAATGGAATAGACTAGTGATCTAGAAATAAACTTATGAGTTTGTTTAAAGTAACATTTCAAATCAATGGGGAAAGAATAACTCAGTAAATGGTGTTAGTGCAATTGGCTAACCATTTAGGAAAATATTAACTTACATTTCTATCTAAATCCATTAATAAAATAAATTATAAAGGAATTAAAAGAGTTATGGATAAAAAGCAAAATGATAAAAATATTAGACAAAATGATAATGTATTGGTGATCTTGGAGATAGGAAGGCTTTATTAGTTTCTTAGGGCTGTAACAGATTACCATGAACTGGGTGGCTTAAAACAACAGAAATTTATTCTCTCACAGTCTGGAGGTCAGAAGTCTAAAATTAAGTTGTCAGCAGAGTTGGTTCCTTCTGGAATGATCTGAGGGAGAATCTGTTTCGTGCCTCTCTTCTAGCTTCTGATGGCTGCTGGCCATCCTTGGTGTTCCTTGGCTTGTAAATCCATCATTTTCATCTGTGCCTGGGTCTTCACATCACCACCTTCACCCCGTGTGTCATCTCTTCTTAAAAAGACACTTGCCATTAGATTTAGGGCCCAGTCTGAAAATCTGACTGGATCTCATCTGCAGACTCTTAACTTAATCCCTTCTGTAAAGACCCTTTTTCCAAATAAGGTCACATTCACAGGTTGCAGGTAGACATATCTTTTGGGGGGAGGCCATCACTCAACCCACTACAAAGGCCTTCTAAATTAAGACAAAAGGGAAAAGACTCATAAATTTGACTTCATTAAAAATAAAAACTATATGAAAAAAGACATCATAAATAATGTTAATAGACAAACCATTTGTGGAAAAACTTCTGCAATATCTCTTTTAGATTCCTTTTAGAAAGAAAGTTAAAATTCAGAATATATAATTTTTAAAAATTTCTATAACTCATTAGGAAAACACAAGCAACCTGATAGAGAAATTGCTAAATATATGAGCAGTTATTAACTGGAAGAGGAAATAAACTAAACAAATAAACATGAATTAAATTAAAAAATTAAAAGATGATCAATGACATTAGAATCCCAGAAAATGAAAATTGAAATATACCATTTTGCACCCATCACATTAAGCAAAATTAAAATATAATAATATCAAGTATTGGTAAGAACAGGGGGAAGTGAGAACTTTCATATACTACTGGTTGGTGCAGATAGTTTAAATGTCTTTTTGGCTATATTAAAATTTAAAATGCACATTTCCAAAACACCTGTATGCATTCACAAGAAGACATATATGTATGTTCACTGAAATACTGTTTGCAAGAGTTCTAACCCAGAAAGAAACTAAATACTCATCAATAGAGAAATGCTTACATAAACCATGGTGTATGAGGTAGATGTCTTGAAAAAACAGAACTATATCTTCATGATATACTTTTGATGAACAAAGCAATCTCAAAATGTAGGTACAGAATAATATAGTTTACATTGAGAACACACAGAAAACAATACTACATTATTTTATATGCAGATATATATATATAGAAGAGTACAAACCAATCCAATAATGGTGGTTACCTTTGGGGAGGTGGGTAAAGGGGACTGTGATGGGGGTGATAGACATAGGGAATTTTAACCTTATCAGTAATATTTTAACTATTTTCACAGAGAATGTATTTATATATTACTTGCATAATTTGACAAATAATTTTTAATGAGAATGAAGGGGAAATAATGGAGAAGAAATAGTATATGGACTATTTTTTCAAGAAATTTAATAACTAAAGAATTATTATTGATTAATAATAGAATAGCCAAGCAAACTGTGGAACATCTACTAGACAGAAGATTAGTGCAGACATTAACGTAAAATTTAAAGCCATGGAAAATACCTATAGAATATAAATTTTTAAAATTTTTGGATTTTTAAAAATTGGTATGATGAAAACTTATAGGTAATACAAAAGAGCAACAGTAAAATTCTCCCTAGAACTTGGAAATAAAACTTTATTTGGGAGTTAAACCATAAAGTGAATGCACAATGAATCACATAGAAAAAGCACCTTCAAGAAACATAATGCCTTCCAGCAGCAAGATTTGTCCATAATTTGATTGACAATTTTGATATATCTAACAAAAGAATGTGTCGGTGATCTACGGAAACCCAGATAAGGGAGAATCAGTGAAGCCAACATGGACAGAGTAGACTTTTCAGTTACTTAATCTTTGTGTGCTTTAGTTTGTTCATCTCTAAAACAGGGGTTAATAATATCTACTTGTTAGGACTATTGTATAAAACAAAGTAGCACCTGGTACATAGTGAGACTTATACATTATTAAAGAGAGGGAATCTGGTGGTCAGGCCAATATAAACTGTGTCACAGTTCTATTTCTCAGTATCAACTAGCATCCTGATGTTTTCATACATCAGGCTCCTGTAAGGTAACCAGCATGAGTCAGCCTCCTGAGTCTGACCAGTTCGGACACACTGAACAGATCAAGTTTCTGAGAACGCAAGACTGAAGACCTGGACTAGATTGATGTTGAAAGCACCAAGGTAATGTCATTCAGCAAGGGCTCTTGATAGGCAGCTAGCTACACTTCCTGTTTCATCTGTCAGTCCCAGTCACAGTGTCCCCACTGGTAATATGACCTTAAATAGTTCTGTTCTCATTCTCTTGGCTTGGGAGAGCCATCAACTCTCTGTTCAAGCTCAGACAAGTCCATTCCTTCCTCTATACAGGACTCAGTTTTCCCATCTGTATCATGATCTTGAACAGCTCACCTCTCACATCCTGTGATTGTATGATATTTAGGGGATTGGTAGACTTGGAGCTGTCTGCTGTGCCAGCCAGAAAGACTGGGTGTAGGGGCCCTGGGGCACTGCCACACTTGGTGGTTGTTCTCCACATGGTTTCCAACTGGCTCCATTCCCTAAGACACTGACTGATACCCCAGCCTCCTCACTGTACCTAAAGTTTCCAACTTCCATTGCCCAGAACTGTGGGCTGAATGGCATCTCCAGTCCTTGGAGGTGGGGGCATATATCACTGACCTAAGCCTCATTGAAATATTTCAGTCTCTAGATAAGGCCCTGGACATGTCCTGGTGCATAAAAGGACTAGAACTTAGAGGGGTTACCAGGACTCTGTCTGATCGCTGACTGGACATCAGAATTATTTGTTTCCAGAGTTTTACAGGAGTGCACACATTTTGGTAACATAATTTGCTTTTGTACAGTTTGAGTCAAAGTTATAAATGTGCCCTTCTCCCAGTTAGTGTGCATTGTACCCGTTAGGTGTGAATTTACCCATCCCCTCCTCCCCACTCCCACTGACTTGATTTCCCTTGAGTTTTACTTCCATATGTGCATATAAGTGTTCATTGATTAGTTCCACATGAGTACATGTGGTGTTTGTTTTTCCATTCTTGTGATACTTCACTAAGAAAAATGTTCTCCAGTTCCACCCAGATTGTTACAAAAGATACAAGATCACCATTTTTTATGGCTGAGTAGTGCTCCATGGTATACGTATACCACATTTTACTAATCCACTCATGTATTGATGGGCACTTGGGTTATTTCCACGTCTTTGCCATTGTGAATTGTGGTGCTGTAAACATTCAAGTGCAAGTGTCTTTTTTATAAAATGTCTTTTTTTCCTTTGGGTAGATACCTAGTAGTGGAATTGCTGGATCAAATGGTAGGTCTACTTTAATTCTTTGAGGTATCTCCATACCACTTACCATAGAGGTTGGACTAGCTTTCAGTCCCACCAACAGTGTACAAGTGTACCTTTCTGCATCCACACCAGCATCTGTTGTTTTAGGACTTTATGATAAAAGCAATTCTCACTGGAGTTAGGTGATCTCATTGTGGTTTTAATTTGCATTTCCTTGATGATGAGAGACGGTGAGCATTTTTTCATGTGTTTGTTGGCCATTAGTCTATCTTCTTTTGAGAAGTTTCTGTTCATGTCTTTTGCTCTCTTTTAATGGGGTGGTTTGATTTTTTTTTTTTGCTGATTTTCCTGAGTTCTTTGTAGATTCTTGTTATCAGCCCTTTATCAGATGTATAGCATGCAAATATTTTTTTCCCATTCCATAGGTTGTCTATTTGCTTTATTGATTGTGTCCTTGGCTGTGCAGAAGCTTTTTAATTTGATCAGGTCCCATTTATTTATTTTTGTTGTTGCTTTGATTGCTTTTGAGATCTTCTTCATAAATTCTTTGCCTAGGCTGATATCTATAAGAGTTTGTCCAATATTTTCTGCTAGAATTCTTATAGTTTTATGCCTTAGGTTTAAGTCTGTTATTCATCGTGAATTAATTTTTGTGAGTGGTGAGAGGTGCAGCTACTGTTTCAGCCTTCTACATACAGCTATCCAATTTTCCCATGACCATTTATTGAATAGAGTTCTTTACCCCAGTGTATGATTTTGTCTGCTTTGGCAGACAATTTGGTAGATGGCAATATGAGGGTGGATTCACATCTGTGTTCTCTGTTCTGATCCATAGATCTATGTCTCTGTTTTTGTGCCAGTACCATGATGTTTTGGTTACTATACCCTTGTAATATAGCTTGAAGTCTGGCAGAGTGATGTCTCCCAATTTGTTCTTATTGCTTAAGGTTGTATGGGTTATTCAGGATCTTTTCTGGTTCCATATGAAGTGTAGAACTATTTTTTCTAGACCTGCAAAAAATGACATTGGTATTTTAATGGTGACATTGAATTTGTAAATCACTTTAGGTAGTATAGACATTTTAACAATGTTCATTCTGCCGATCCATGAGCATGATATGATTTTTCATCTGTTTACATCCTCTGCTATTTCTTTCCTCAGTGTTTTGTAATTATCCCTATAGAGGTCTTTCACCTCCTTAGTTAAATATATTCCTAGGTATTTTATTTTCTTTGTTGCTATTGTGAAAGGTATTGAATCTTTGATTTGATTCTCAGCTTGGCTGTTATTAGTGTATATGAAAGCTACTGATTTGTGTACATTGATTTTGTAGCCTGAGACTTTGCTGAATTTACTTATCAAATCCAGGTGCCTCTTGGTTGAATCTTTGGGGTTTTCTGGATATAAGATCATATTGTCAGCAAAGAGTGATAGTTTGACTTCTTCTTTCCCATTTGGATACCCTTGATTTCCTTCTACTGTCTGATTGCTCTGGCTAGGACATCAGCACTATGTTGAACAAAAGTGGTGATAGTGACAGAACCAACCTTGTCTGGTTCCAACTCTAAGCAGGAATGCTTTCAATTTTTCCCCATTCAGTATGACGTTGGCTGTGGGTTTGTCATATATAGCTTTAATAATTTTGAGGTATGTCCCATCTATGACTATTTTGTTAAGAGTTCTTATTATAAAAGTGTGCTGGATTTTGTCAAATCCTTTTTCTGTGTCTATTGAGAGGATCATATGGTCTTTGTTTTTGCTTCTATTTATGTGGTGAATTACATTTATAGATTTGCATATGTTGTACCATCCTTGAATGTCTGGGATGAAGCCCACTTGGTGTTGGTGAATTAACTTTTTGACGTGCAGTTGAAATTGGTTTGCTAAGATTTTATTGAGAATTTTTGCATCTATATTCATAAGGGATATTTTTCTGTAGTTTTCTTTTTTTGTTGTGTCCTATCAAGGTGATATTGGCTTTGTAGAATAAGTTGGGGTGTATTTCTTCTCAACATTATGGAATAATTTCTGCAGTATAGGTACCAGTTCTTCTTTGTAGGTTTGGTAAAATTCAGGTGTGAAACCGTCTGGTCTGGGATTTTTTTTGTTGTTGGAAGACTTTTTAATTGCTGCTTCAATTTTGGTACTTTTTATTGGTCTGTTCAGGAGATCTATTTCTTCTTGATTAAGCCTATGGAGGTTGTGTGTTTCCAAGAATTTTTCCATTTCCTTCATGTTTTCAAGTTTATAAGCATAGAGATTTTTATAGTATTCAAAGGTGTGTTTTGGTGATATCGGTTGTGATTTCTCCTTTTTCATTTCTGATTGAGCTTATTAAAGTCCTTTCCTTCCTGCTCTGGTTAATCTAGCAAGAGGCTTGTCAATTTTGTTTGTCTTTTCAAAGAACCAACTCTTTGTTTCACTAATCTTCTGTATAATTCTTCTGTTCCCGATTTCATTTAGTTCTGCCTTTATCTTGGTTATTTCTTTTCTTCTGCTGAGTTTATGATTGGTTTGCTCTTCCTTTTCCAGTTCCTTGAGATGATTCATTAGATTGTTGATTTGTGATCTTTTTGTCTTTTGGGTGTGGCCATTTAATGCTATGAGTTTTCCTCTCAGGACTGCTTCTGCTGTATCCCACAGATTTTGATAACTTATGTCCCCATTATCATTTAGTTCAAAGAATCCTTTGATTTCCATCTTTATCTCCTTGAACCAAGGAGGGTAGTAGGATCAGCAGTAGGTTTTAGGTTGTTTAGTTTCTATGACTTTGTGTAGAGATGAGTGTTTCTGTTGGAATTGATTTCTAATTCTGTTCTACTGTGGTCTGAGAAGATACATGGTATAATTTCTACTTTTTAAAAATTTGTTGAGACCTCTTTTGTGACCTTGGATATGATCAATTTTAGAGAAAGTTCCATGAGCTGATGATAAGAACATATATTCAGTATTTTTTTGGGTAGAATGTTCTATAAATATCTGTTAGGCCCATTTGTTCTAGAGTTTACATCCATTGTTTCTTTGCTTATTTTCTGTTTGGAGGATCTGTCCAGATTTGTCAGAGGAGTGTTGAAGTCCCTGGCTATTATGGCATTGCTGTTTATCATTTTGTTTAGATCAAGTAGGATTTGCTTTATGTATCTGGGCATACCTGTGTTAGGTGCATAAGTATTTAGGATTGTTAAGTCTTCTTGTTGAATTGTTCCCTTAACTATTATATAGTGACCGTCTTTGTCTTTCTTTACTTTTGTTCATCCAAAGTCTATGTTATCTGACATGAGAATGGCTTCACAAACTTTCTTTTGGTTTCCATTTGCATGGAATATTCTTGTCCACCCCTTCACCTTGAGTCTGAATGAATCCTTGTAGGTTAGATGTGTTTCCTGGAGACAGTAGATACTTGGCTTATATTATTTTTATCCATTCAGCCAGCCTATGTCTCTTCAGTGGGGAGTTCAAGCCATTCACATTTATTGAAATTATTGATATGTGGGGTGAATTTCTGTTCATCTTGTTGGGTAGACCCTTATTGCTTTGTTTTACCTCTTGAGCCATTGTGGTATCTGGGTCCTGATCTTTAGCTTTTGTATGATTTTACACTTTGGGTGTCTATTACACTGATCAGTGTATAATGAAAGTATGAACACTTCCTGCAGAGCAGGTCTGGTCTTCATAAATTTCCTCAGTGATTGTTTTTCTGGGAAAGTCTTTATTTCTCTGTCATATAAGAAAGTTAGTTTTGCAGGATACAAAATTCTAGGCTGGCCATTATTCTGGTTTAGAAGACTGAGGTTGGGCCCCCAGTCCCTTCTGGCTTGTAACGTTTCAGTTGAGAAGCCTGCATTTAGTCTGATAGGTTTTCCTGTGTAGGTTATCTGCTGGTTTTGCCTTACTGCTTGTAGGAGTGCCTCTTTCATGTTTACTTTGGCCAACCTAATGACTATGTGATGTGGTGATTGCCTTTTCACGATGAATCTCCCAGGTGTCCTGTGTGCTTCTTGTACCTGGATATCTAGATTTCTAGCTAGGCTGGGGAAATTTTCCTCAAGTATTCCCTCAAATAAATTATCCAACCCTTGTGTATTTTCTTCTTCTCCCTCAGGGATGCCTATTAGTCTTATGTTTGGCCTCTTTACAATATCCCACATTTCTTGTAGGTTTTGTTTGTTCTTCTTATTTCTCTGTTTCTTTCTCTTTGACTGATTTGTTTAGCTCATGGGTGTTATCTTCAAGCTCTGAGATTCTTTCTCCTGCCTAATCTAGCCTGTTCTTAAGGCTTTCCACTGTGTTTTGTAATTCCTTGTATGAAATGTTCATTTCCAAAATTTCTGTTTGGTTTTTCTTTAATACTTCCATTACTTTAGAGAGTTTTTCATTAATTTCATGCATTGTTTTTGTGGCTTCTTTGTGTTGGGTTTCTATTTTCTCTTTTTTCATTGAGCTTTCTTACAATCCATATTTGAAATTCTTCATCTCTCATTTTAACCATTTTGTGTAGGTTGGTGTCCATCAGTGAGGAGTTTTTGATTTCTTTTGGGGGTGCCCTTTCACTCTGATTTTTTGTGTTTCCAGAGTTCTTTCACTGATTCCTTCTCATATGGCCTCTTGAACAAGAACTGGGTGTGCTAGGGCTGGCTTATGGCCCCTGTCTCTGAGTCCCCAAAGATTGATCCCTGACTGTGCCAGGGAGAAGAGTGCTGGTCCTGAGTTGCCTTTGGAGTGTTTTAGCAGGTTTGTTGAACCTCTCGGGTTACCTCTGACCTTTTGTCTTCACCTCTTCCCACTGGAGTGTAGTGAGTTTTGGCCCCCAGCTTAATCTCCAAGCTGGTGGACTGTACTTGTGGGTATGAATCTTCTGCTCTCTGATTGCTTGAGTTGGAAGGCACTATGTTGAGCTCTGGGATTGTTTCTGCTGTCATTGATTGTAGTTTGTGTAGAGGAGCCAGCTGCTGAGGTAATCTTTTGTGCTCAGGGTAGGCTCTGGTCCCCCAGGTTGGGTACACTAATGCCCCAAGCTTCAGGAGGGGCCCTGTACCTTGCAGGGGGTTGCTTCATCCCTACTCCCCCTGAAATGGGGGAAGGACCAAGGTAGGTCATGGGTGGAATTCAAGAGCCTCAGTGAGGTGGTTTGCTAAGCCTCAGCGGGGTCCAGAGGTTGCTTATCTGGCCGCTAGAAGGAGCCACTGATGTAGAGTTCAGAGCTATCTCCAAGTCCAGAGAGCTGCTCCTGATGGGAAGGGCCTAATCATCTGATTGCTAAGGCCCCTAGCATGGCTTTTTCTGTCCCTGTCCACTAGACTGGTTTCTCTGCAGGGTGGGGCATGTGCCCTCCCTATTTGTTCCCTGGAGCTCCACAGCACTCTCCCCTCTGATAAGTCCACATGTGTTCCCTCTCCACCCAAGACCAGGTCTCAAGCTAACCCACAGTTCATGTGTCTGACCTGCTGTCATGTGCCTCCATGTGACACTGGTGGGTAAGGGTATCTCCAGTTGTGCACCCCTGTTCCACCACTAGATCCCAAGGCAATGGAAGTAGGCCTCTCTATCTACAGAGGTCTCTGCCAGGGGCACTCTCACACTGGGGGAATAGTGGCAGCTCACAAGTCTCTTGGATGAAACTGCACTCTCTATTGAAGTGAGTGGTGGGAGAGGCAGATGCTCTGGTTTAGCCTGTGCCCAAGGCATTCGATTGCCATGGGAACCAAGGGCTATGCTAATTCATTCCCAGTGCTGCAGCCTTCTCCAGTATGGGGATACTCCAGTAGTGGATAGGGGATAGGGCATACTCACAGCACCTTTCTCCTTTGTGTTCCTCCACACCTTCCCATTGAGTGTGGCCAGGAGGGCTATCTTGCCACTTGAGCCTAGAGCCACAACCTCTTTCCTATGTCTTCTCACCCCACTGTTGCAACTGGGGGACACCAGATTCAGCACCTGTGTGAGCCACCAGAGGGTGAACATGCCAAATGCCTGTGAGCAGGAAGATTGCAAACTGTATCTGTCCCACTGGCTCAGGTGGGGGCGGCCCCTGGTGCTGAAAAGCAGGTCTCTCAGCAAAGAGTAGTCTAGTGGCCCTATGGTGGGGGGGAGGGGCTATGGTATCCCTGACCCGCTGTCGTATCCAGGAGGCACCAGGTCCTGCCTGCCTGTATGAGCCACTGCTGCTGGGGCTATGCTCTCTGAGGCACGTTCAGTTGGTAACAGGCCCCTATTGTGGGGAGATAAGTTTCTCATCACGGAGCACTTTTGTGGTTGCTATGGGGAGGGAGGGGCTGTGACTACAAGCTGGCTTGAGCCAAAATTACTTTCTGGGATGCCAGGCATGGAGGAGGTGCAGAGGAGGAGGCGTCCAGATGAAGGAATGCTGGCTCTTGATCATTTGTGGCACTCCCCTGAGGGATGAGAGCCCTGTGTCCTGCTGCTGGACTGAGGCACTGGGGCTGGGGGCTGGGGGCTGGGGTGGGGGAGGGGATCCCCCTTACCCTTTCACTGGGCTCCAGGCTTCCCTGGATTTGGTTTGCACTGCCAATCTCTCTTTTCTATCCTCTTCTCTCAGCTTCGTAGCTCCTCTTGGTGGGGTCCCTGGACTCCTCTGCTGTCTCTCCCCATGGTCCGCATCTGTGCAGTAATTGTTATCTGCTCTCCTCAGTCCAACACTCTACTCTTCTGCCAGTACAGTCTGACAAACTGTGTCTCTAGTTGGCCATCTTGGACATTGGGATTCTTAAGTACTCAAAGTATCCCAGGTCATGCTGGGGCACAACTTTCTAATCCTATTATGCTTCCTTGTGGCTGACTTTGGCTTCACTAATGCACAGAATAGAAAGCTGGGTCTGGTTACCTGCAGATACGCAAATTCACTTTATTATGTTGGACTTGTCCTTGGGATACTGATCCTGACTAACTTCTTTCCTCATTCATTTAAGGATTTCCTCCTCTGGGAAACCTTCACTAACCCCATTCCATCACCTGACACTGAGTGAGTATATCACCTGGACTCTTTTAGAGCCCTGAAGCCTCCCTGCATCCCTCTTTTGTAAATCTCCCGTTCTTTGTCTCCTATGCCTATGACTTGAGGCAGAAGCTGAGTTTCATTCATTTCTGTGTCCCCAGGGCCTGGCCTCTGAAAGGATCCCAGGGAAGACCAGCCCCGTACTCTCACTGTTTGTGTAAGGATGCTTTTACCACTAAACTACTTTCAGTCTTCTTGGTTTGCATACTCTGAACATTCTGTATAAATGGAATCATATGAGGTGTGGTCTGTGTGATGGGCTTCCTTCACTTAACATAATGTTTATAAGGTGTATCCATGTTGTAGCATGTATCAGTACTTCATTTCTTTTTACAGTTGAATAATATTTAATTATATGGATATACCACTTTTGTTTATCTATTAATCAAGTGATAGAGATTTGGGTTGTTTCCATTTTTGGACTAATATAAATAGTGCTGCTATGAACTTTCATATATAAGTTTTATTGTGGACATGTATTTTCAATTCTTTGGGTATATATGTAGGGATATAATTACTGAGGCATAAGGTTTATGTTTAACCATTGAGGGACTGCCATACTACTTTGCACAGGGGCTGCACCATTTTACATTCCCACCAGCAATGTATGAGAGTTCCAATTTGTTCATATTCTCACCAAATATTGTTATTGCCTGTCTTTTTATTATAATCATTGTGGTAGGTATGAAATGGCATTCCATTGTAGTTTTCATTTGCATTTCCATAATGACAAAGCATCTTTTTATGTGGTTATTGGCCATTAGAATATCGTCATTGGAGTAATGTCTATTCAGATCTTTGCCCATGTAATTAATTAGGTTGTTTTTTATTGTTGAGTTGTACATATGTATCTTTTTATCCATTAAGTCCATTTCTTTGTATCTTTCCTAGGGAAATACAAACTCTGTGACCATGAAGGCCACAAAATTTGTAAAATCTAAAGTTGGAAACATCCTAAAGTTTAATCCCTAATTAATTGGTTACCAAAAATCTTTTACATCCACACCATGGAATACAATGTAATATTTAAAAGTATTGATGAGATAGATGTCTATGAACTCATCAGGCAAGTTCATTGTAAAATATCCAAAGAAGTACAGCATGATACTTATAAGTTTTGAAATGGTCTACAGAACAAAAACTTGTGTTTCCATATATGTGTAAACATGCACATACACAATCCTTGGAGAAAACTCAATAAACTTTTGTTGTGGGAGCTGATGATATAGGGTCAAAGTCAAGGGAGGTTATTTAAAAAAATCTTTATTGTTACACTAGTTTTCAGTGAGAATGCACGATACAAGGATTAATTCTGTAAATAAGACTACAGTTATGACACACTTATGACAGATGAAACAACTCAAAAGTAATTCACCTAAATAATGCAGATTTTCTGTTCACAATGTGAAGAGATAAAGTATCTTAGAAATATAATCAGTGCATTTCTAACCAGGGTTTCAAGGTTGGCAACATTCCCATATAATTTCTGTGGGTCTCTTTCTGAACTCCATTTTCTTGCATTGACCTTTTTGTCAACTCTTGGGCCTATATCATACTCTTTTAACTACTACAATTTTAGAGCATGTTTTCATATATGGTAGTGCAAGTTGACATATGTTACTATCTTCTCAAATGTTTTTGGCTATTTTTATTATTCCACATGAACTTGAGAATCAAATATTTCGAATTCCCACTAAAGATCTGGTTGGACATCTAATTCTAGTTGCATTAAATGTAGAGATAAGAATAGAGGAGATGCAATATTCAGACTACTAAAGCCTCTATCACTTGAAAAATTGATTTATCTCTTTATTTAGGGATTTTTTGCATCCCTCATACAAAGTTTAGTTTTATTCATGTGGCTTTTATTCATTTTAAAATAAGTTCATTAGTAGATACTGTTGCAAATGTCATCCTTCTTGAGTATATTTTATTAGTCACTACATTTATATAAGGATGATTTTACAACTTACATATTTATTTGGAAACTCCCACTCCAATAAACTATTTCCCAAGTCATGGTGGCTAATCCATGGATTCTCTTGGTTGTTCTGGGAAGAAAACTGCATAACCTACATATATAAGATAATTTTGTCTTCCTTATAAATAATTACTCCCTGGAATTTCACTTATTTTACTGAAATATCCTGTCATGATCACACAGCTAATGGTAGAATTCCTGGTTTAGTGTCAAAGAAACCCTTTCACCAAGAGCAGCAAGAAAATCTAGACAAAACAACTACAACAACAAATCCTTTTTTTGTGGAAACACCAAAAACAGAGGGACTAAGATTCTGGAGAGAGAAGAGCCACTGACAGTTGGGCAGATGATCCACTGACAATTTTCCCAAACAGTATTTTTTGGTTCTTGGAGTAGGTAAGAGATGGAAAATGGAGACTTGGCCATGATGGAGATGTGCTTCTGGGGATGAGAAAATCAGCAGAACTGGTTTGCAGAAACTGGTTTGGCAGTCCTCTGTGGCTGCCAGGCATCAAGTTTCTTCAAAGGAAACTGTAGGTTCAATGCAATCTGAATCCCAATTTCAGCAAGGATTTTTTTTCTGTGTGTATCTGTGTTTGATATTTGTTTTTACATAAGTAATAATTGTTCATTGTGGAAAACTTTACTAGTTAGGATGCATTTGGCTGCAAAATTGCTAATGCTATGCAATGAAAGCCATATACTTATCTCACATGGAGCTGGAGGCAGGCAGTTCCAAGTTTTACATCACAAGGGTGGAGGCTTTTACTACCACTTTCCTCAGCTATCTTCATGGTGGAGGCTCCTTTTTCTTGGGTTTTTTACCCAGTGCTCCAGATATTGTTGCTGTTGAGCCAAGTAACCAGAATCAAGGCAGGAACAAAAGGAAAGGCATGAGCGAGTGAGCTCTACTCCCATGTTTTTATATTTTATTAAGAAACAAAGTCTACCAGAAATGCCCAGCAAAATTTTCCTTACATCCTCTTGGCCAGAATATAGTTGTGAGGTACAAGGAAGACTGAGACAGCAAGTGTTGGGCTATAGGGAATAAATAGGATGACTATTACTGGTTTAAGCCAACCACGATTCATCTCTGGGTGCTAGAGGAGAGATCTATCTTCTCTGAGAATAAAGGATCCTCACACACAATTTCTGGGTTCTCTATCCTGCTCTATTGGTCTATGTGTCTGTTTTTATTCCAGCACCATACTGTTTTGGTTACTATAGCTTTGGAGTATATTTTGAAGTCCAATGGTATGATGCCTCCATCTTTGCTCTTTTTCCTCAGAATTGCTTTGGCTTTTGTGGTTCCATTTGCATTTTAAGATTTTTTTGTATTTTTTTTTTTGTGTGAAGAATGTCATTGGTATTTTGATAGGGATTGCATTGAATCTTTAGATCGCTTTTGACACTATGGTCATTTTCACAATGATAATTCTTCCAATCCATGAACATGGAATGTCTTTCCATTTGTTTTGTGTGTCCTCTTCAATTTCTTTCATCAATGTTTTATAATTTTCCTTTAGAGATCTTTTATCTCCTTAGTTACATTTATTCCAAGGTATTTTATTTTATTTTTTAACCCTTGTAAATGGGATTGATTTCTTGATTTCTATTTCTATTAGTTTGTTGTTGGTGTATGGAAACACTACTGATTTTTGTATGCTGATTTTGTATCCTGAAACGTTACTGAATTTGTTTACCAGTTATAAAAGCTTTGGGTGGTGCTTTTAGAATTTTATATGTATAAGATCATGTTGTCTGTAAACAGGGACAATTTGACTTCCCCATTTTCAATGTGGATGCCCTTTATTTCTTTCTCTTGCTTAATTCCTCTGGCTAGGACTTCTGGTACTATGTTGAATAAAAGTGTGTAAGTGAGCATCCTTGTCTTGTTCTAGATTTTAGAGAAAAAAACTTGCAACTTTTCCTTGTTCAGTATGATGTTGGCTGTGGGATTGTCTTATATAGTCTGAATTATGTTGAGGTATGTTCCTTTTATGCCTAATTTGTTAAAAGTTTTTATCAAGAAGCATTGTTGAATTTCATCAAATGCTTTTTCTGCACCTATTGAGATAATTATGTGGTTTTGCTTTCCATTATATTGATGTGATGTATCACGTTTCTTGATTTGCATATGTTGTACTATCCTTGCATCCCTGTGATCAATCCCATTTCATCATGCTGAATGATCTTTTTAATGGGCTGTTGGATTTCATTTGCTAGTATTTTGTTGAGAATTGTTGCATCTATATTCATTAGGGATATTGCCTTATTGTTTTATTTATTAATTTTTTGTGTTGTGTCATTGTGTGGTTTTGGTACCAGGGTAATGCTGGCCTCATAAAATGAGTTTGGAAAAATTCTCTCCTCTTCAATTTTCTGGAAGAGTTTGTGAAGAATTGGTATTAATTCTTCTTTAAATCTTTGGGAAAATTCCACAGTGAAGCCATCAGGTTCTGGGATTTTCTTTGATGGGAGGCTTTTTAAAATTACAGATTCAATCTTGTTACTTATCATTGTTTTGTTCAAGTTTTCTATTTCTTCTTGGTTCAATCTTGGTGGCTTATATGTGTCCAGGACTTCATACATTTCTGATAGGATTTATAATTTGTTGGTGTATAGTTGTTAATAGTTTCTTATGATCATTTGTATTCTGTGGTTTCAGTCGTAATGTCTCTCTTTTCATTTCTGATTGTATTTATTTGGCTCCATTTTCTTTTTTCTTGGTTAATCTAGCTAATGTTTTGTGAATTTTGTTAACCTTTTCAAAATACCAGCTTTTCATTTCATTGATATTTTGTATTTTTTCAGTTTCAAATCCATTTATTTCTGCTCTGATCTTTGCTATTTCTATTCTCCTACTAACTTTGGACTTGGTTTATTCTTGCATTTCTAGTTCCTTGAGATGCATTATTAATTTGTTTATCTGAGTTTTTCTACATTTTTGATGTTTGTGTTTATTGCTTTAAACTTTCTTCTGAATACCATTTTTCTTTATCATATGGGTTTTGGTACACTGTATTTCTATTTTAACTTATCTCAAGAAATTCTTAAATTTCCTTCTTAACTTCTTCATTGATTTATTGGTTGTTCTTTCAGGAGTACATTATTTAACTTCCCTGTATTTGTACAATTTCACAAGTTTCTCCTTTTATGGATTTTTAGTTTTATTCCATTGTGGTCAGAAAGGATACTTGATGTGATTTCAATTCTTTTAAATCATTGAGATTTGTTTTTGTGGCCTAAAATGTGGTCTTTTCTGGAGAATGTTACATGTGTTGATGGAAAGAATGTGTGTTATGCAGCTGTTAGATGAAATGTTCTGTAAATGTTTGTTAGGTCCATTTGGTCTAAAGTACAGTTTAAATTCAAAGTTTCTTTGTTGATTTTCTGTCTAGATAATCTGTACAGTGATGATAGTGAGGTGTTAAAGTCTATCTCTATCTCTAGTGGAGTATGTATCTCACTGTAGATCTAATAGTATTTGCTTTATCTATCTGGGTGCTCCTGTGTTAGATATGCATATATTAAAAATTTTATAACTTCTTGCTGAATTAATCCCTTTATAATTATTTAATGACCTTCTTTGTCTCTTTTTATAGTTTTTGACTTAAAGTATGTTTTATCTAATAAAAGTATAGCTACTCTTTCTCACTAGTCATTATATTCATGGAATAATTCAATGAATGAAATAAAAATTCCAATAGAGAGCTTCAATAGTAGACTTGGTCAAGCAGAAGAAAGAATCTCTGAACTTGAAGATGGTCATTTAAAATTATCCAGTCAGAGAAAAAAAAGAAACAAGAATGAAAAAGAGTGACAAAAGCTTATAAGACTTGTAGGAAACCAAACAATTAACTAAACAAATGTTTGTATTATGGGAGTTCCAGAAGGAGAAAAGACAGGATACTACATTAAAAAAAACTATCTAATAATGTAATAGCTGAAATATTTTCAAGTCTGGGAAGATACAGGACATCCACCATTGACACAAAGCTCTCCTTTCAAGGGCCTGAGGATGGGCCTACCCAACCTGCTACTATTACCACAGTTGGCACCCATCCTCACATATATTGTTTGCCTGATGGCATCCACTAAGTCCCTTAGACTTTGCTCTCCTTTCTTCATTATTTTTTGTTTATACTTGTCTTAGTCCTTTTGTGTTTCTATAAAGGAATATCTGAGGATGGATAATTTATTTTAAAAAATGAGATTTATTTGGCTCAGTGTTCTGTGGGCTGTACAAGAAGCATGGCTCCAGCATCTGCTTCTGGTGGGCTTCAGGCTGCTTCCACTCATGGTGAAAGGTGATGGGGAACCAACATGTGTAGAGATCACATGGTGAGAGAGGAGGCAAGAGAGACAGGGAAGGGAGGTGCCGGGATCTTTTTAAAAACCAGCTTTCATGGGAACTAACAGTGACAACTAACTTATTACCTTGAGGATGGAACAAAGCCATTCAGGAGGGATCTGCCCCCATGACTCCAACAATTTCTACTAGGCTGCACCTCCAACATTGAGGGTCAAATTTCATCATGAGGTTTTGATGGTCAAATAGCCAAACTATAGCACTACTCCTCGGGTTTAAAATTTCAAATTACCTGTCACTATTTCTTTCACCTTCTTGTTTGAGTCTGCTCTTTAGCCCCTCTAGTAAATATTTAAATTCAGCTATTGTATTTTTTAGCTGTAGAATTTTTGATTCTTTTTAAATAAATTCTCTCTCTTTGTTGATATTTGCATTTTTATATATTGTTTTCCTGATTTTCATTACTGTAAGTCCATGTTCTTCTTTAGCTCATTGAGCATTTTTGAAAAATGTTCTCTGATTCCCTAGACCAAATTGAGGGCATAAAGCCAATGCCAAATCAAGAATAGGTGAAACACAATAATAGTTTTTACTACATGAATCAGGGGCTCATGGAGTCATAGAGCTAGGTGTTGGATTCAACTTTGAGATATTTCACAAATTTCCAATATTTTCAAAAGTCTTTATTTGTGATATTTTTAAATCACTCAGTATATCTGTGCCAAAGTGACTGAGGAAGTGATATATATAAGGCTACATATAAAATATTTTTCCAAATTATTTAGTGGTTATTAATGAAATGAATTATTTAAGCAAACATTTTATTTTTAACTTTAAAACAGAGAAGTTTTAATGATAATTTTATCTTTTTAAAAATTTTATCTTTTTTGTTGATACACAATAGATGTACATATTTTTATGGTACATGTGATAATTTAATTCATTCATATAAGTTGTAAAGATCTAATCAGTGTAATTAGGATATCCATCACCTTAAATAGTTCTTTGCTTTATGCTAGAACATTGAAATTATTCTCTTCTGGCTATTTTGAAATATACAATAGGTTATTGTAAGCTATAGTCACCCTATTGATCTATCAGACATTGGTCTTATTTCTTCTATCAAATTGTATATTTGTGCCCATTAATCAACCTCATTTCACCCTCCACTACTCTTCATGGCCTCTGGTAACCACAAATCTACTGTATCTTCATGAGATACAGTTTTTTACTTCTCACATGTGAGCGAGAACATACCATATTTGTCTTTCTGTGCTTGGCTTATTTCATTTAACATAAAGACCTCTAGTTTTAACCATGTTGCTGCAAATGACAAGATTTTATTCTTTTTACTACTGAATAATATTCCTCTGTGTGTGTGTGTGTATGTGTGTGTGTGTGTGTGTGTGTGTGTGTATATATATATATATATATATACACCACATTTTATTTATCCATTCAACCATTGATGGGCACATAGGTAGATTTCATATTTTGGCTGTTGTGAATAGTGCTGCAATAAACATGGGAGTGCCGATATCTCTTTGAGGTATTGATTTACTTTCATTTGGATATATACACAGTAGTGGAATTTATGGATCATACAGTAGTTCTATTTTTAGTTTTTTGGGGAACCTCCACACTGTTTTCCATAGTGGCTGTACTAATTTACATTCCCACCAACAGTGTTTGAGAGTTCCCCTTTTTTCACATCTTTGCCAGCATTCATTATTTCCTCTCTTTTTGACAAGAGCCATTTTATCTAGGGTGAGATGATATTTCACTGTGGTTTTGATATATACATCTCTGATGATCAATAATGTGGAACATTTTTTCATATGCCTGTTGGATATTTGTGTTTCTTCTCTTGAGAAATATCTATTCAGATATTGAATAGACATTGCTCATTTTAAAATCATTTTAAAATCAAATTATTCATTTTTTCTGTTATTGAGTTGCTTAAGCTCCATATATATTCTGGTTATTAATGCCTAGTCAGATGGATAGTTTGCAAATATTTTCTTCCATACAGTTTGTTGCCTTTTCAGTTTTTGATGAAACTTTTGCTGTGCAGAAGTTTTTTAGATTGATGTGATTTTATTTGTCTATTTTTGCTTTGGTTACCTCTGATTTTGTGGTCTCACACAGAAAATCTTTGCCAAGACCAATGTCCTGGAGCATCTTCCTTATGTTTTCTTTCAGTAGTTTCATAGTTTTAGGCCTTAGATATGTCTTTAATCTATTTTTATTTGATTTTTGTATATGGTGAGAGATAGGAATCTAGTTTCATTTTTCTGCATATGGTTATCCTGTTTTCCCAGCACCATTTATTGAAGAAACTGTCTTTTTCCTCTTGTATGTTCTTGGCACCTTTGTCAAAAATGAGTTGACTGTATGAGTGGATTTATATATGGGTACTCTATTCTGTTCATTGGTCTATGTGGCTGTTTTTATGCCAGTACTATGCTGTTTTGGTTATATATCTTTGTAATAAATCTTGAAGTCAGGTAGTGTGATGCCTCCAACTTTGTTCTTTATTCTCAGGATTGCTTTGTCTATTCTGGGTCTTTGTTGATTGCATATAAATTTTAGGATTTCTTCTTCTGTATCTGTGAAGAATGTCATTGGTATTTTGATAGGGATTTATTGAATCTCTAAATTATTTTGGGTAGAATTGTCATATTAATTCTTCCAACCATGAGCATGGAATATCTTTGCATTTTTTTGTGTGTTCTTTTCATTTTTCATCGATGTTTTATATTTGTCCTTGTGTAGATTTTTCACTTCATTGTTTAAATTTATTCCTAGGTATTTTATATTCTTTGTAGCTATTGTAAATGGGATTCCTTTTTTGATTTCTTTTTCAGATTGTTTGCTGTTGCCATATGTAAATGCTACTGATTTTTGTATGTTGATTTTGTGTCCTGCCACTTTACTGAATTTGTTTATTAGTTCTACAAGATTTTTCATGGAGTCTTTAGGTTTTTCTAAGTATAAGAATATGTCATCTATGAACAAGGCTAGTCTAACATCTTCCTTTCTATTCTGGATGATCTTTATTTCTTGCTTACTTGCTCTGCTCTTTCTGTTTCTTAATTGCTCTGGACAGGACTTCCAGTATGATGTTGAATAAAAGTGATAAAAGGGGCGTCCTTGTCTTGTTACAGATATTAGAGAAAAAGCTTTCAATTTTCCCCCATTAAATATGATCTTGGCTGTGGGATTGTCACATATGGCCTTTATTATGTTGAAGTATGTTTCTTCTATGCCTAATTTGTTGAGAGTTTTAATCAGGAAGGGATATTGAATTTCATCAAATATTTTTTCTGTGTCTATTGGGGTGATCAAATGGTTTTTGCTTTTCATTATTTTGGTGTGATATATCACATTTCTTGATTTGCATATGTTGTACCATCCTTGCATCCCTGGTATCAATCTCACTTAATAATGGTGAATGATCTTTTTAATGTAATGTTGGATTTGGTTTGCTAGTATTTTGTTGAGAATTGTTGCATCTATGTTCATCAGATATGTTTCGCTGTAGTTTTCTTTTTCTGTTGTATCCTTGTCTGGCTTTGGTATCAGGATATTTCTGGCTTTGTAGAATGAGTTTGGAAGTATTCTTTCCTCTTCAATTTTTTTGAAGAGTTTGAGTAAAATTGATGTTAGTCCTTCTTTAAACATTTGGTAAAATTCAGCAGTGAATCCATGAGGTCCTGGGCTTTTGTTTGATGGGAGACTTTTTATCACTGCTTTGATCTTGTTACTCATTTTTGGTTTGTTGAGGTTTCCTATTTCTTTCTGGTTCAATGTTGGTATGTTGTATGTGTCTTAGAATTTATCTATTTCTTCTATTTTCAATTTATTTGTGTATAGTTGTTCACAATAGTATCTAATGATTCTTTGTATTTCTGTGGTGTCAGCTGTTATGTCTCCTTTTTTGTTTCTGATTTTATTTATTTGGGATTTTTCTTTTTTATTCTCAGTCTAGCTAAAGTCTTGTCAATTTTGTTTATCTTATTTTTTTAAAAAAGCATCTTTTTTGTTGATTTGCTGTATTTTTTAGTCTGAATATCATTTATTTCTGCACTGACCTTTATTAGTTCTTTTCTTCTACTAATTTTGGGTTGGGTTTCTTTTTACTTTTCTAGTTTATTGAGGTGCATTGTTAGGTTGTTTATTTGAAGCCTTTCTACTTTTTAAAATGTAAGTATTCATTGTTTTGGACTTTCCACTTAATATCTCTTTCTGTATCCCATAGTTTTGGTATGTTGTGTTTCCATTTTTATTTTTTTTAAGATTTAAAAAAAATTCCTTCTTAATCTCTCCATTGTCCCATTGGTCATTCAGGAGCATGTTTAATTTGCATATGTTTGTGTAGTTTCCAAGATTTCTCTTGCTATTTATTTCTATTAAATAGGTTTATTCCCTTTTGGTCAGAAAAGATACCAGATATGATTTCTACTTTTTTTGAATTTATTGAGACTTGTTTCATGGCCTAAAATATAGTCTGTTCAGGAGAATGTTCCATGTGCTGATGAAAAGAATGTATACTCTGCAGCAGTTGGGTGAATGTTTTGTAAATGTTAGTTAGATTTATTTGGTCTAGTGTGTAATTTAACTCTGATGTTTCTTTGTTGATTTTCTGTCTGAATGATCTGTTTGTTACTGAGAGTGGGGTGTTGAAATCAAATCCCCTACTAGTGTTGTATTGCAGTCTTTCTCTCCTTTTAGATCTGTTAATTTTTGCTTTATATACTTGGAACCTTTGGTGTTGCCTCCATAGATATTTATAATTTTGATATTCTCTTGGTGTATTGACCCCTTTATCATCACATAGTGACTTTATTCATCTCTTTTTACAGTCTTTAATTTGTAATCTATTTTATATGATATAAGTATAATGACTTCTTCTCTTTTGTGGTGTCCAGTTGTACAGAATATCTTTTTTAACCCCTTCACTGTTAGTTTATTTGTCTTTATAGGTGAAGTGGGTTTCTTGTAGGCAGAGTATTGTTGTGTCTTGTTTCTTTATTCATTCAGCCAGTCTATATCTTTTTATATTTTTTATTTTTTTGTTTTCTATTTTATTTTATTTTTTTTTTCTAGTTTAGCATTTAAAAAAATTTTAAAGTATTTTTAAATTTCAGAATATTATGGGGGTACAAATGTTTTAGCTATGTAAATTGCTTTTGTATGGTTTGAGTCCAAGTTATAAGTGTGCCCATCACTCAGATAGTGTGTATTGTACATGTTAGGTGTGAATTTATCCATCCCCTCCTCCTCCCTCCCACCTGCTTGATTTCCAATGAATGTTATTTCTATATGTGCACATAAGTGTTGATTGATTAGTTCCAATTTAATGGTGAGTGCTTGTGGTGTTTGTTTTTCCATTCTTGTGATAATTAGAAGAATGATCTCCAGCTCCATCCAGGTTAATATGAGAGGTATTAATTCACCATTTTTATGGCTGAATAGTACTCCATGCTATACATATACCATATTTTGTTAATCTGCTTATGTATTGATGGGCACTTGGGTTGTTTCCACATCTTTGCAATTGTGAATTGTGCTGCTATAAACATTTGTGTGCAGGTGTCTCTATTATAGAATGTCTTTTTTTCCTTTGGGTAAATACCCAGTAGTAGGATTGCTGCATCAAATGGTAGTTCTACTTTTAGTTCTTTGAGATATTTCCATACTGCTTTCCATAGAGGCAGCCTATATTTTTTAATTAGAGAATTGAGTCCATTTACATTCAATGTTGTTATTGATAAGTAAGGACTTACTACTTCTGTTGTGTTACTTGTTTTCTGGTTGTTTTGTAATTCCATTCTTCCTTTCTTCCTTTCTTACTATCTTATTTTGTGGTTAAGTGATTTCCTCTGGTAGTATGTTTTAATTTGTTGCTTTTTACTTTTAATGAATCTATGACAGGTTTTTGCATTGAGGCTACCATGATGCTTATAAAAAACTTCTTATACTAAATTATGTTAAAGAGATGACAACTTATCTTACCTCTCAAAGAGAAGAATAAAAGCAATGAAAAAATGAAAAAAAATTTACTCTTTAATTTCATCCACCCTACATTTTTACTTTATGTTGTCCCAGTTTACACATTTTTAATTGCTTATCTTTTAATGGGTTGCTATAGGTATTATTGTTTTGATAGATTTGTTTCCTGGGCCTCATACTAGGGTTATATGTGGGTTGCAAACAACAATTACAGTATTAGAGTAGTCTGAGTTTGTCCATGTACTTAAATTTACCAATGGGTTTTATACCTTCACATGTTTTCTCTTTGCATGTCAGTGTTTTCTTTTTCTTTCAGATTAAAGAACTCCCTTTACCATTTCTTGTAAGATGGACCTGGTGGTTGTGAATTTTCTCAGCTTTTGTTTTTCTGAGAACAATTTTATTTATTCTTCATATTTTTTTAATTTATGGAGATATATATTTTCTTTATTATTCAGACACCTGATAACTTTTAAAATAATTAAATGTAAGCATTTTAAATGCAAATTCTGTTTTCAAAAGGTTTATAACTTGGCTGTGAAAATCAGCACCAAGCTAGAATTTGGCACAGTGAGTATTTAGTGGAGGGAAGTGATATTTCAAATGCATTTTTCTTTATTATATCACAAACTGTATTTCAAAGAGATTAGTTAATTTAATACCAAAACAATTCAGTACCCCCCCCACGGCAGCCATCTCAGCTGTCTTACATAAACATGCAGTCTATGTAGACTCTTCTTTCAAAAACTAATTTATTTATTTTTATTTCAAAATATTACAGGGGTACAAACATTTAGCTTGCATATATTGCCTTTGCACCACCTGAGTGAGAGCTATAAGCATGCCCCTCCCCCAGACAGTGTGCACCGCATCTGAAGTGTAGCTTTGCTGGATACATTATTCTTGGATGGTAATTTCTTTCCTTTAGTACTTTGGAAATGTCATCTCACTCCCTCCTGGTTTGTGTGCATGGTTTCCATTGAGAAGTCTGTTGCCAGATGAATTGGAGTGCTTTCATATGTTTCATATTTACTTCTTTTCTCTTGTTGCTTTTAGGATCCTCTCTTTGTCCTTGACCTTTGAGAATTTGATTATTATATGTCTTGGGGTAGTCTTATTTGCAACAAATCTGCTTGGTGTTCTTTGACCTTCCTGTACCTAAATATTTATCTCTTGCTCAAGTTTTGGTATGTTTTCTGTTATTGTTTCTTGTAATGAAGTTCTTTCTCACCTTCCTCTTAAATACCAATAATTATTAGATTTGCTCTTTTGGGGTAATTTTTTATATTTTGTAGGTGATACTTTTTTCCATTTCATTCTTTTTTCTTTTTTCTCCTGTGACTTTGTATTTTCAAATATCCTGTCTTTGATCTCACTGATTCTTCCCTCTGCTGGACCTATTCTGCTGTTGAGAGCCTCTAATTAATTTTTTTAGTTCAGCAAATGTATTCCTCAATTCCAAGATTTCTGTTTGCTTTTTTAAATTTCAATTTCTTTGTTAAATTTCTCTGATAAATTTTTGAATTGCTTTTCATATGTTATCTTTATGATCACTGAGTTTCCTCAAAACTGCTATTTTGAATTCCTGGTCAGAGAGTTCACATATAGCCATCTTGTTAGGGTCTGACACTTGTTCCTTGCTTTGTCCATCTGATGAGGTCGTGGTTTCTTGTAGATGTATATCTATGCCTTTGCATTGAAGGATTAGTTATTTATTCCTGGCTTGTTTTCATTTTTATTGGCTAGGTTTGCTTAGAAATTCTTTTAATTTACCTTTTGATAGTCTTTCTTTTTTTCCCACTAGGTTTCTGCCTTCTTTTCAGCACTAGATGGTGCCTTAAGCCCAGATTTGCCTCAGTTCTAGTAAACAGTCAGCGTGCTGCCCATCCCAAATGGGAAGGTACCAAATGAAATATTTCAGTAGTGTGGAAAGGCTGGCTAGGGAGTTGTGCCCAGAGGACCTGTGAAACTAACCTCCTACAATTTAGTGCTGCTGAACAGGCACTCTGATTTGGCATCTCTTTTAGCCGAGTTACATACCAGAGTTTCCAGGGCTGGGGATATTAGTCCCATCTCTCTTCTTCGTCTGTGGTTATCCTCAGGCATATTTCTTCTGTCATACACTTCTAATGCTTCTCTTGGGTTGAGGCAGGGACAGGTCTCCTGCTAGGAAATCCAAGGTGGTGGGGAAGCTGGTTGTCCACTTCAATTTCACTTTTTCCAGTATAGAAACCATGAGTCAGAGGGAAATTTTCCCCACACTTGGTGCAGGGCACATTGTGGGGAGGGATATCACAGATAAGAAAGTCTTATTCTCTTACCATCTGATCAGAGTTTTTTCACTTTTCTGTGGCTCTAGGGACTGTCTCATCCACGTATTTGAGTTCTGGAATATTGCTGGTGATAATCTCAGAACTGTATATTTATTTTTGGTTTTCTGTGGGTGGAAACTAAAGCCAGCTTGCTTCTACCCTGCCATTTTAGGATAATTTTTGTCACTGAGCACTTTTAAGACAATGGTTTTAAAGTCTTTGTCAAGTAATTTCAAGGCCTGTGTTTCTTTAGAGTCAGTTTCTGAAGATTTATTTTGTTCTTTTCAATGGGGCACATTCCTCTGTTCTTTGTATACCTTGTGATCCATTATTAAAAATTGGACATTTGAAAAAAAACCCAGCTGCTTCTCTCAATATTCACAGACTGGCTCTGAGCAGGAGAATGCCTTCACCAATTAATCCTGTTTGAAGGCTTGAGATTTTCTCAGACTTTTTCTGGGGGTTTATATTTTCTAGATGTGTGTATGTGTGTGTTTTTTTCCCACTTCCTCTGTATGCACAGCTGCTTTTCAATGTCTTAATTTTTCCAAGAATATCACAGCAGCTTCTTCTCAGAGCCTTAGATGTTCTATCATATTCCTCTGCCCTAATCTCTTGCCCCCAGGCATCCACCTGTCCATAGTCCCTTGCAGCTCTCATGTGCCACAGTGCCCACTACTGTTTCAAGTGGCCTCTAACCTGATATTCAAACTATGTCACTATCTCTTTAGTGCTCCAAGTTAGGCAAGACAGAAACCAGTACCTCAGGCAGTCCCTAAGCAAGTCAGAATGTTGCAAACAAGTTCTACTCTTTTCCTTCCTGTCCCAAGGGAATAACTGGCAATTGGGAGTTATACCATGTCACACTGAGCCATATAGGTGGTGGGACAAGGGTAAGCAAAAATGCTACAGACATTACTACTATTTTGACTGTGACTTTTTTCTTTTTTAGCTGGGGGTTTGTTTGGTTGCTGCAGCTCCTTAACTAGTTTCTAGAGTTCCCACAAAGCTTCTTTAGTTTGTATATTGTTTGTTCATTAGTGTTTCTACGGGGCAACAGGAGTCTGGAGCTTCCTGGTCTGCTCTCCTGCTGACATTACTTTCCCAGAAACATCCCATTTTTAGATTCCTGTTTAAGTTCATTTGGTTTTGCATTATAGATAGTTCATAATGAGAGACAAATTGTTTTGAAGTTTATACTAACTTCTTGGAAAAGATCTAGTGATTGTTTCTGGTGGATCAACAAATAATTGAGTGGCCTTTCAAAGCACACTCTCTTTCCAGAAGGCAAAGCATTCTGGTCTCAGCAAATGTGTAATAGTCATATAAACTTTTCCCGTTCATGGTTCCCTTTATTGTCTCACCACACTGTTGCCTTAAACCATCCAGCTGAACCATATGACCAAACTGACAAGAACCCCAAGATACTTTATGAAGATACTATTTTATACTTCCATAAAGTTCAACGTTTTTTTCTCAATATCACTGATCATCTTCTAGTATACTATTTAATTTACTGATTTATTTTGTTTATGACATCTTTCTCCCCACACTAGAATTTAAGACCCGTGAGACAGTGATTTTTATTTTCTTCCCTGCTCTACCTCAAGTTCCTAGAAGAATACCTGAAACATAGAAGACCTCAAAAATATTTGTTGTATTGAGCTAGATTGATTTCCTGACTCCTGAGGACATTCTCAGTAAAAGACTCACAACTGGGTCTTCCCCTTGAGTGCTCCAAAAAGGCAGAGTATTTTGCCAGCTTTGTTTACTATTTTATCCTGGCATTGGGATTGCTGGCTAGATCATATTAGTGCATGATAAATATATTTCAAATCAATGCATGAAAGGGCATTTGGAAATCTTGCAACCTAATTCACTTTATCAACACATAAAAGAAGTAAAACCACATACATTTGTCAATAGATAAACAAAACACACTAAATAATGAGAGTGTAACATTTTTATAGCATTCTAATAAGCACTCTATGCATGTTTATTAATTTCATTCTCACAGAAATCCTAAGGGGTAGGTAGTATTATTATCTTTATTTTGGTGATGAAGAAACAGAAGAGTGAATAAATAAATAACTAGCCAAGCCACACAGCTGGTAAGTGGCAGAGTCTGAGATTTAGCATAGGCGACCCAGCTTCAGTATTTGTGCATCTAAACACTACACTGTACTGCCCCGTGGAAAACTTCCAGCAACCAATCCTAAAGAAACCGCCAAGTAATCAGGTAGGCTATCAGGATGAAAATACTTAACCAGAACCCATGAGCTAACATTCTTCTAAATGTTGAAATGCTGAATCCATTTATGTTAAAATTGCTAAAATAAGAAAGATACTCCATAGTATCACTCTTTTTAATATTGTTTTATGTGTCTTCATTATATAAATTATCCAGAAAAAAATATTTCTTTCACAATTAAAGAAATCTTGCAGACACACAAGAAAAGAAAAGAAAGTCAAGAAAAAATGAAACAACTTGTTCTTAAAAATCTATAATCCTGGAGTCTACCAGCAGTTTCAAAGCATGTCGCCTTCCCTCTGGCCACACTGGGTCATGCACACATGCATGAGCTCCCACTCAACACCACCTTTTGCTGATGCTGATGATGGAGGCCCTATATGTCTCCTTGGACTGAGAGGTCTCATCTGGTTACCACATTGACTCATTTATCCTTCAGGCAGAACATCACAGAGGAAAGAAGCAGAGAATATGCAAGCAGAAAATCCTTTAGGTAATTCCTGATTCAGGCATATACTAGCTATGGTGACTTTGGGAAAGCTACTTTATAGACATGAACCTCAGCTTCTTTATTAGGAGAATAAGAATGCTAACACCCTCTAGACTGAATTGTTGTGAGGAGAAATGAGTTCATGCAGAAAAAGAAGATCACGCAGGGCCTGGCACATGGCAGGCACCCAGTGCAGAACCCCTGGTTTGAAATAACAATGCCAGAGTAGATGGAATCTATTTCCTCCGCTTAACATCATATAATATGTTTCACCCCTCCTTTTCACACTTGTTCAATAAATAATAAAGAAAACAAAAGTTCTGGGACTTGATCTTGCTTTGACATATAAGGTAGCTTGGGAGCATATTCATGTCTACAGATGAATCCTCACTTTAAGGAAAGTTTGGTACATCCTGTCTCAGACTAGGTTGTCTTTTATCTTTAAGAGAATGAAATAATATTCCAGGTACTCATTCAGTCCGTTGTGTAATATAGTAGGAAATAGTTTGTGCACTCTCAGAGGAAAGCTGGAACAGCAAGCAAGAATTGGGAATTCTCACCAAAGTGGGTT
This sequence comes from Daubentonia madagascariensis, assembly GCA_023783475.1. Taxonomy (NCBI): domain Eukaryota; kingdom Metazoa; phylum Chordata; class Mammalia; order Primates; family Daubentoniidae; genus Daubentonia; species Daubentonia madagascariensis. The sequence continues at coordinate 86,644 of JAKFHU010002438.1, forward strand.
CCTCTAAAGCAGGTGTGCCTTGGGCTTCACTCCTAGCGCCTGCCAGAGGGACAGGTGTGTTACCACATGCTTATTTCACTTCTTGGGGTTGCATTCTCAAGTGTTCTCTTTGTTAACTCTGGTATTTAATTCAGAAAAAAAGTTATGTCTTTTGGGGGGAGGTGCAAGATTTTTCAGTGAGAAAATGCAGGTATTTCTAATCCAGAGTCATATGCTAGAGAATGTTCTCAATGGCTATTGTGTATAGGGACATTTGATTACTGCGGTCACAAGAGGATAAGAATGGATATGGTTTTACATGTGTTAAATCAAACAAAGACTATATTTTTGGGATGTTGGCTCCAAGAATTTATCACCTATAGAGGAATAGTGTTATCAGAAGCCCATATCAAGGCAGAATTTACTTCCATTGGGCAAGCTGCTGAGGAATAGTTAATACGACTAGACGACCAAGAGGTGTATTTGACAATTTGCATGTGGAAGACAAAAATTGTGGTCTATATTAGGACTCTCCAGAGAAACAGAAACAATAGGATGTGTGTGTGTGGGGTATATAAAAATTGTCTATCAATCTATCTATCTATAGAAAGAGATTTATTTTAAGGAATTGGTTCATGTGATTGTGGAGGCTGTCAAATCAAAAGTCTGCAGTGTAGACTGGCAGGCTGGAGACCTAAGGAAGAGTTACAGTTAGAGTTGGAAGTCTGCTGGCAGAATTCCTTCTTCCCTGGGGTGGGGAAATAAGTCTTTTTTTCTATTTTTTCTTCAACTGAATGGATGAGGTCCACCCACATTATAGAAAGTATTCTGTTTTACTCAAACTCTATTGATTTAAATGTTAATCTCATTTTAAAAATATATTCACAGAAACATCTAGGGTGATGTCTGACCAAATATCTGGGTACTGTGGCCCAGCCAAGTTAACATAAAATTAATCATCACATAGTCCTATGTATTGTATCACAGTTGATGGAAATTTTCTTTGTATTAACAACTGCTATGGATAGGTGTGCATAATAGGTTAAAATAAAGAGACAGTCAGTGACTGACCCCCAGGGCTTTCCAAAAGAGGTAGATTTACACCATAGTATGTCCCATAGTAGGGAGGAAACCACTAGTAAACTGACACAAAAGGGGCAGTGATGTCCTATAAAAATCTTATAGTACAGATATTTGTCTCAAGCCAGCAGTGAAATATTTAGGGGATGAAGAATAAGCCCTATGTTCCACCAATACACCCAAATGTCTCGTTGTGTATCACTTGCAGATGGTGAATGCATTTGACTTTCATTCTCTTCTATAAACACAGAAGGCTTTCCCAAATGGAATCTCTTTATGCCTCACAGTGTTTCTTGGTGTGTGGCAGGCTTAGGTATTATTCTGTTTCACAGATAAGGCCAAAGCAAAGGGAAAGACTAATCTAGGACCCTAACATTAGCATAAATAAGGTCTGGCACAATGACCCGCATCTTCTGAAAGTTCCTCCTGTATTTCCTCCAGTAGCCCCATTATGATGCAATATTCTTCTATAGCCAATGAGGAACAAGCAGATTGGAACCAGAGTACTTCAGAAATGCTGAGGAAGTGGAGGCACCAGGCATCTCTGAGGAGAGGGGTGTGGGGTAAGTATGAAAACAACAGAATTATTTCAAAGTTTATTGAAGGGGTACTTAGACACCCAGATTCCTTCTATGACTCACCCAGCCATATAACTTCTCCTCCCTGAACCCAGCAGAATGTGGAAGGTTTACCTTCTGAACAGATTTGTTTCTGGAAGCTGTGGATTTGGGTATGCTGGGCAGACAGGAGGGCAAAGGTGAAACATTACCCAATGGGATTAGGTGAAATTCCGAACTCTGAATGTCGACCAGCCCAGCTCAAATAGTCCTCTCAGCTGCCAGAGAGCTCACAAGTATCTAATGCCCTAGACAGGGATGTCTGATTTGCTGATTCAAACTTGTCAACCTGTGAACCATGTCAGATCTTCTGGAAAGCCCTGGGGGGTCAGTCACTGACTGTCCCAGGTGCATGTCACCCAAACTAGTTTAAACTGAAGGTGATCCAGGAATATTTTCAGGCCTTATCAGGACTGACTCAGAGAGATAACCATCATAGTCAGCAGCCTATGCTTCTGAAATGGGTCCTCTAATACCTAATCCTTGTAAGGGAGCCCAAAGAGTTTTGAGGTGTCATGGATACACCTCTGGGGGGAAAAAACAGGTCCATATTACAAGAGTAGTGATTTCATGAATTCTGACCTTCCTTTCCAATTTCTCTCAGACCCATGCAAGAGATCAAGAAAAGGTTATCTGGCAGGGCCTACTAACCATCATGACTAAAAACGGTGAAGATATTGGTGTGGAATCATTGCCCCATCAGGAAGACCAGACCCTAGATTAGACAGGATGACCCAAAGGAGGTCCTACCCTCACATTCAAGGTTGTCATGATGACTTAATTTTTAACAGGTATAACTTGAGGAGAAGGCCACTAGTTGGAAATTGGAGATACTGATTATGTTGACATCTTTATATGTTCCCTCATGATTCCTAAAGCATTTGCTTCTCTTCCAACATCTGGAATATGTGGTATTTTATCACCAAAGAGGCTTGATTTGATGGGGAGAGTGCAAGTAAATGAATTATACTTGTAAAGACCCTCATAAATGATTTTTATGTTTTATATGCATTAAGATCTCAGTGTGTAAAATCTTATTAAGCAACACACACGCACTGCAGAAAGAAAATGAGGCAATAGAGGAGAAGGTTAATAGTGGTATTATTGAACAGTGCAATTCAGGTGATTTTTACTTGTTTATCTATACTTTTTCCTCTAGTGTCTGTCATTTAACAGACAAAGATTCTCCTTGTTAAGAACCAAGAGCTGGTAATTCTTTATAAAATTGGAAAATATGGAAACATATGCTCAAAATAAAAGTCATCTCACTCCAGCTATCAGAGATGTGAAAATTCCACTTTTCCTTTTTATTAGAAAAACAGAAAAGTTTAAATAGAAAGACACAGATCTTTTATTCAGCCTCCTCGACATACCCAAAAATGGATTGCTGTGAAAATATTGGTATGCTTTCTTCTCTCTGCTGAGTACCTAAAATAACTGAGATTTTTAATTATTAAACAATATTTTGATCACAATGCACATTCAAGTTCATATCATGGTTTTGCAAACTCACTTTGATTTTCCCAAAACAAATAGTTATTACAAAACCATTCACTGAAATAACACCTACTCTTCTCACACTGAAAGTGTCTTTCTTACCATTTCACTTATACTTGTGTGACTTTGCTACAGTTTGTTGTATTTTGCTTCTATCAACAGGCCTTGTACCAAGATTAATGCATGTTTACATATGGGAGTACAAGTATGGCAACCCAATTCTTCTTGTAGCTAGTTGCAAGGACCATATGATGTGGTACTATTTTAACAAGGTGCTGTAGTTTGTGATCAACTGTGCCTTGGAAACTTCCTATCTCTTGACTTTGACTCCAATCTTCTGTAAAGTAGACTCATTATTACACTCTGTGCCTTTTCATCTTCTTGATTTCCTGGAGCTCAAATACAACATAGAAGGTAAAATTGAGTGACAGGAAAAGCCCATGGGGTTAAAGGAAAAGGAGTGATGGCTGTCTTAATTAGTGTCTTGTGTTTCAGGAGCTGGAGGGAGAGGACTTCCACGTAATTCATGGACCTCCAAGGTATACAACTGTAGGTTAAAAGAAGGGGACAGAAGACAACAATGATTAAACTGAGTTCTCTGTCTTTTAATTTAGGATATTGTGTTTGTTACTTTCATTCACGACAATTTTTTCATTTCACGTTGTGTGACCTGGGTTTTGCAGTTGTGTACTTATTCTGCCAGTACATAAGGGAAAAAAAACTGAACAGAATAGTGCTCCATTCTCTCCCTTTAACTTGTTGTTCCCTTTGTTGAAGAGAAATGACAAGCAAATGTTTTAATACAAGGTGAACTTTGGGATCTGGCTAATATATTTCTAAAATTGTTAAGAGTCATTGTGTGGACAGAAAGGAATGGAACAGTCACAGGCCCACAGAGAGAAAGGACAGCATCGGCAGTACCAGTGTAGTCACTTTCCAGGAGATACCTTAAGTGGCTCAGAGATGAGCAGCTGAACCAGACAAGATTGAAGAGTAGAGAAGGATTCAGACAGAGGCGATCTGGTGTATGCAACATATTACAAATGAAGCAGAAAAAAACATATTTATTATAGCCCAGAAAAGGAAAATAGATAGAATAGGCAAACAATAAAAGAAGAAATTCACTAAACCTGTGGAAAATGTTCCAACCCCCCCTAATTACTTAAGACATTTAAATTAACACAACAATAGGAAATAACCTTTTGGCTTTCAGAATGACAGACTGCCTCATGGTAAGCACTCGATAAACATTTGTTGACAAATGACAAGGAGGGCTGTCTATATCTGGTAGTGGCATCTTAGATCATTCAAAGAGCTCTGGGACGCCTAGCTGAACATTCTCTCTAATAATGGCTTGTTTTATCATTACATTGCTCAGTTTATTGGGAAAGACCTGACAACTGTTAGAAAAAAAGTTTTTTACTTTAATAAGTACAAATAGAGAAATTGATGTTTTTATTTATTTGTCAGATAATATCTGTGTCAATGGAAGTGGCATGAGGACCTTTCCTATTAACTGGAGAGTAGAGAAATAGGATGAGGTTATTGAATGTAGTAATTAGATTATCATTTAGGAAATTAGACTCAATGGGTAAACCTACTGCCCAGATAGTATTTTCAAAGATAAGTTCCAAATAAAAGTAACTGAGGCTTAAAAGGCTCAAACAGGGGTAAGAGAGCTCTCCTAGCTCAAGGACCTGGTGGTGGTGATGGGGAGCAGTAGAGAGGGGACATATGTCCTTACCTTAATTCCCATCACAGACTTCATAAACTCTATACCAGGCCCTGTACACATATTGAGGCAGCTCTGAGGGAGGGGCTCTGGGAGTGTTTCCAGAGACAAATGACAGGGTGAAGAGACAAATGATAGGGCTTGGTAGGGACTACTAGAGTGAGGATATTTTCTTTCTTTCTGCAGGCCACCAATGACCCAGATGAAGAACCTGTGGCCTTTGTGGTTTTGATTGATATTATACAGAACCAATCTGAAGACAGTGGCTTGCCAAGCCAACCTGTTGCTCCTCATGAGTCTTGGAAGACCCCATTTAGGAGAATTCTGGATTGTTTCACAAAATGCCTTGGGTGAGAGCTATGCTCCAATCTCTAACTCTGATTTCTCCCTTCCAAATTGTCTCCCCTTCCTGATAAATCAGGAGAATCCCTAGGTCTGACTCCAGGGTTCTCCAAGGACCAGCTGATCCTCTGCCTTCCTTTGTAGGAAAAGACATAATACACAGAGAAATTCCACGGCCTGAGACCATGCATGCTGCAAACACAGACCCATGAATGGATATAAAGACACCCCCACTGCCACATTTCCCTCCTTTCTTTTGTTCCTCTGTTGGTTGTTTTATAATAAATTCTGGAGCGCTTGCTTATTTTTGTTTTATTATATTTATGGTGCCTATCCACACAGGTAGAAACCTCAAGTGGGATGGGGATTGTTAAGGTTGGTAGAGGTGGGGGATTCAGCAGAGGAAATTACCACTATTTAGCCCTAGAGGTTATAACTCCACCACTGAGGGGGCAATACTACTATTCCTGAGTCACTGTGGAACAGGACTGTGACCTGCGGGCGGTGATTTTTTTCCATAGATATCAATTCTCACCCTGAGAAGGACCATTCCATGTGGGAGTTGGGAAGAAATAACATCTCTCTCTCTAACCCTCAGCTCTCTAGATGTATCAACACCTCATATAGTAGGTATATGAGCGATGATTTGAAGGAATATTAGGAGAGAAGTTGTCTCAGGATCTCAAGAAAGGACTTAAAAACCTCATTATTATAATCAGCTCACAACTATCATCACTCCACCCTCAGACAGAATCCCATGAACACAGCACATCACCTCCAATATCAGATTGTTCTTTATCATATTAGGATGATTTTTCCTTTCCTCAATACCCCTGATAGGTATTGAAGCAATATTTTCCAGAAAAGAGGAAAGGTTTTAGAGCATAACTGACCCTAAATCCCACATACCTGGAGGAGGCCTCCAGAGAATTTGTTTTAGGAATTTTCAAAATATTCCAGAGTGAACATGTATTATTATTTACTAGATAATATTATCAAAAAACATTTGACAACAGTTGGAAGTCTAGGTAAACATCACTACTTATTAAAAGCTCTTTTACCAAAGCCCATTTCTTTTACTCTACCCCATGAGGCAAACAAGTCAAAAACAGATGCCACAATAGGCCACTTGTACATACAAATTTGTAAATGAGTGATGGTTCTTTACAATTTGGAGAACAAGGAAGAAATCCTTTAAAACATCTGATGAAAACCATCAACTCTCTGTGCTGAACAATTCTTAGGCAGCACACAGTATTTTGCATAGAATTTCACCAATGAATTCAATCAATATATAGCAAAAAATTATACCAATTATACACAAGCTTTATGAGAAAATAGAAGACGGTACACATCCAATTCATTTTATGAGGCCAGAAGTACCTTGTAATAAAAATTAACAAAGACATTAAAAGAAAATAAAACTACAAATCAATACCACTCATAAGCATAGATACAAAAATCCTTGATAAAATATTATCAAATTGAATCCAACATTATGTAAAAAGGGAATACATTGTGAACAAGTAAAGTTTAATCCAGAATGCAAGATTGGCTTAACATTCAAAAATTAATAAAAATTGAAAACTTTAGCTCTGTGAAGGACCATGTGATGAGGATGAAAAGAAAAACTACAGGCCGGGAGAAAAGATTTGCAATGCACATGTCTGACAAAGGACTAATATCTATAACATATTGTATTTTAATAAAAAACAAACTTCAAAAGTCAACAGTAAAAAATTAAAAGAGAAAAACTCCAATTAGAAAATGAGCAAAAGAAAGACATGAACAGACGTTTCACAAAACAGGATACACAGATGGCAAGAAAGCAAGTGACAAGATGTTCAACTTCGTTAGCCATTGAGGAAATGCAAATTAATGCCACAATGAGATATCACTGCATATCTATCTGAATGGATAAAATAAAAAATAGTGACAACAAAAAATGCTGACAAAGTAACAGGGAAGCTGGATCACTCATAAATTGCTGATGGGAATGTAAAATGGTATAGTCACCTTGAAAACAGTTTGGCAGTTTCTTAAAAAGAAAGTTACCATATGACCCAACAAATGGACTCCTGGGCATATATCCTAAATAAATGGAAATTTATGTTTACACAAAAATCTGAACACATTTATAGTAGCTTCATTTGTAATAGCCAAAACCCAGGAACAACCAAAATGTCCTACAATACATGAATGTCACAGTAAACCAACTGTGGTATATCCATACCATGGAATACTAGTGAGTAATAAAAAGGAATAAAGTACTGATACACACAGCAACTTGTATTCATCTAAAAGGCTTTATGCCCAATGAAAATAAAAAGCTGATCTCAAAAGGTCACATGCTATATGATTCCATGTACATAACTTTCTTGAAATGACAAAATTATAGAAATGGAGAACAAATTAATGGTTGCCAGGGGTTATGGATGGGGTAGGGGACAGGGAAGTGGGTGTGGCTATAAAAGGGCAATGCACGGGATCCTTGTGGTGATAGAAATATGCTATATCTTGACTGTGGTGGTGGATACATGAACCTACATGTGTGACAAAATTGAATAGAACTAAATACACAAACAGAAACACACATATGTGGAGGTAAAACTGGGGACATCTGTACCAGATCAGTGGATTGTATCAAAGCCAATATCCTGGTTGTGATATCATACTCTAGTTTTGCAAAGTGTTAACATTGAGGTAAACTAGGCAAAGGCCATACAGGTTATTTCTGTATTCTTTTTTATGACTGTATTTTGAATCTACCTTTGTCTCAAAATATAAAGTTTAATTTAAAAAAGGTGACCATTGAAAGCTTGCCTTCTTCCCTGCTGGACATTAAATGTTGCTCTTATTATTCAGGAGTAGCTGTCACTTTGCAACTCAGAGGGGACCCAGTCTTGGCACAATGTGGACATGGTGGAGAGCAGAGGAGAAAGATTTCAGGAACCTGGTTCTCCATGATACTGGAGCAACCAAATATGAGTCATTTCCAATCTTTAGACTTCCTATTATTTAAGAATACTCTCCTCATGGTTTAATCCAATTTGAGTGAATTGTTTGTTACTTGTTGCCTAAAGCATCCTCAATGATATTCAGATAATCTGTGGTGGTTGTTTTAATTTTATTTACTGTAGGGTTGCAAATGAGAATTTTTCTAGATCCCTGATCATCAAAAATTTGAACCAGATGTGTCTAATGTGTTCAAGAGTAGCTTTTTTATTGATTTTATTTCCTAGAAAGGGATTAGTTCTCTTCATGTGCGTGATTACAACTTTTTATGACTTAGCCAGATTTTCTTCACTTATATCTTTGAGTATTGCTTCAGTTGCAACTAGTGTGGTTCCTCCTCAGGAACACTCACCAATCTGGGACCATTTCCCTGTTCTTGGTTATAATCATTGTTCTTGTCATCTTTTTCACCCTTCTACTTTTTACGATAGATTGTCTAATTTTTTATTCCACTAAATATATGCCTTTCCTTCTTCTACACTATAAATTATTTCCTTTACAGCCTCAAATGTGGATTTTAAATTTGTTTCTAGGTTTTAGTTTACCTGCCACTTTACTCATGAGGGTACTCTGATTAGAAGATTGAAGTAAAATGAGCAAGGCACACAACTGGAAGATGTGTCTGACTCTAAAGCTGGTGCTTTGAACCACATTGCTGTTCTCAATTGCAGGTTGATAAACAAGGAGGTAAGTTGGTGTCTGTGTACTGATCAACTCTATAGTTAAAACTTTGAAGTAGAAATTAGAGATGAGGTTGTCTCAAAACATGACAGGCTCATTACTGTGGCAAAGTGCACAGATATCTTGTGTGAAGATGCATGCTGGTAGGTTAGGTGATTTTTCATTCTCTCCCTCTTAGAATGAAATAGGAAGCAATTGTTACTGTGTCCCTGGCTGCAGTGATGCCCTGACCCCCATAAAATATAAGCCTCCCACCATATTGGGAGTGGAAGGTATTCCAGCTTATGAATCCCAAAAGGACTGACCATATGGTCAGAATAAGATAGCTAATTGGATAGTCCTATTTTTTTTTCTCCCTGTTCACATTACTAATACTCACAGGCATGCCTACCACATCTCACCCTGTACCTGGTTTCCCTCAACTTGGTTCAGTTCTCCATCTCACCCTAGGTACTGAGGCATCTTTTTACACTTAATGTGGGTCTTCTCTGTCTTTCCTTTGTCATACATAGGCCAAAGGAAGCCTCTTTACTCAGATGTCTTTCTTTCTTTTTCTCAAGGTTGACTAACTTCCACATTTGCAGGATGGCACGTCTTTTCTATTTTACTTGTTTGAACCATGATGAAAGTTTACACAGGCGCTAAATGTTCATCTACTCCTGAGCACAGAGGTGGGTAGTAGTGGAGGGGTGGAGAGGGTGGTGGGTGGTGATTCCATGAATCCCCTTTTGATTGCAAGGCTCTGGGGCCTTTCTGGAAAACCAAAGATTCCACAATATTGATTTGAATGAAATAATTTTACTCATTTTGAATGATTCATTTAGCTGTAAATACTTGTTAATATGTCAATTCAAATAGTGAGGCCTGTCATAAGCAAGGAGTGCAAGAGTAATTTATATGGTTATTTGTGCTGAAATCTCAACCTTTACACACACTTGTGCAGATACACACATACACACACACACATATAAACATTCTCATAGATTTTAGACAAATGGAATTAACTGCTCTGACCAGCCATCTTGAGAAGTATCATGTAGCCCAAGGAAACAACTACCACTAGGTCATGCGATAAAATTGATTTCAAATAAATCAGACTTCTCAAGGATAAGATGTAAATACAGTGTGTTTACTGTAATAGAGAGTCTGAATCCATTTTTGATGTTTGACTGCTGTCAGTCTTCAAGATTCACCCCTACTTCTTCCCCTCTTGTCCCCTATTTGGGCAAGATGATAAGAAATCTCAGAAACTCCATCCTTTGGTGGCAGCAGGAATTTTAAACTATGCAAACCCCAGCTTGTGCACTGGAACCCTCACCTCAGTCTCACCCTCTTACCACAATAAAAACCAAAGTCAGTTACCCGTCTTTGCTCCCTCAAGCCATTTTTAGACCTGCGTGGGAGCCTGTCCTGACCTCCTATGAAAGTCATTATTTAAGTAATAATTCTCTTCATACCCTGTTGGTGCATGTGTGGCATCATCAGTTTCAACATCCAAACAAATTTTTTGTGGGATGGGTCCATCCTGCTTCTTCAGGGTGACCACAGCAATTGGCACTATAAGAGGATGTCAGGGAGATCATAACCACCACTAAGTCTTCTCCTACTTTGACTTGCTAACTGGCTTTTCTGTCTGCTGGATAGCATGTTAGTTGTGTTGCTGCCTGCTGGCAAGTTTGCATTTTGAGCTGTGCAGACTTTGCAAGGATTTAAACTCATTTTACAAGACCTATGTAGAGAAGTAGTGATTATCCCCATTTTTTTGTCCATTTAAAAGCCCAATTTTCCATGTTCTTAAACCTGGAAAATATGAACAGTACCTCTTGGTGCATTACCACAATCCACCCATTTAGGCCACGACAACCAAAATTATTGAAATTATTGATTCCATCCAATCATAAACTAAAAAATAATTTGCAGTCATGGATTTAGCTAATGTTTTCTGTTCAGTGCCTATTTCAATAGCATTTCAGCTGCGGTTTGCCTTCACCGTTCAAAAGGACATAATACAAATTCACCTGGCTATCCATGAGTCATCACATTCAATCTTTGCAGTTATATTATTTCCTACTGCTACTGTAACAAATTACCACATACTTAGTGGCTTAAAACAAAAAAGATTTATTATTATCTTACAGTTTTGGAGGTCAAGTACAAAATGGGTCTCACAGGGCTAAATCAAAGTTTCAGCAGGGCTGCATTGTTTCTGGAAGCTCTAGGGAGAATCTCTTTTTTCTTTTCTTTTCTTTTTTTTCCTTTTCTTTCTTTTATTTTCTTGTCTTGTCTTGTCTTTTTCAGCCTCTAGAAGCAGCGTGCTTTCCTCAGCTCATCTTCCTGTTGCATCTTCAAAACTAGCAACAGCATCACTCCAACATCTGCTTCTGTTATCACAACTTCTCTGACTCTGACTCTCCTGCCTTCTTTTACTTATAAGGATCCTTGCACCTACATTGGGCCTGTGGATGGATTACCCAGGATGACATTCCTATCTCAAGATCTGCAATTTAATCACATCTGCAAGGTTCCTTTTACCATATAAGGTAACATATTCACAGCTTCCAGGGATTAGGACATGAACTTTTTTTGAGGAACCATTATTCTACTACCACAGCAGATAAGACATTAACTAAATCCAAATTTCCACAAGAGCACAGATATGACATTATATTAATGATATCCTTCCACAACTATATAATTTGATACACTTATTCAGGACTTAAAACATTCATGAAGGAGGGCACCAAAAGTGGATGGGCCATTGTCTCACACACAGTACAAGGTCTTAATACCTCAGTTAAATTTTTGAAAAGTATCTGGTAAGCTGAGGGCTACTCTATCCCGACACTGTCAAGGAACAGCTATTGACATTCTCAGCCCCCACAATGTTGTTGTTGTTGTTTTTAAAGTATCATCTTTTAGGCCTTTTAGGGTTCTGGAAGCAACAAATTCCTCATTTACAAATTTTACTTAACCCCATTTATTTTCTTATTTCCAGATAGGCCCCCTACAACAAAAGGCTTCAGGCTCTGTATAAATTGCAATGCAAGAGGTACTCTCACTAGTGCTAGTAGAAACTCCTTTACTATAGTGCCTTGAACAACTTTCTCTCATGCTTTCTGGAGTCGCCGAGCCACCTGTGATGGACATAAGGCGCCTATGTGCTCCTGGTGCAAAAAACTGATGCACCAGGAGGGCGCACTGACCAACAATAGGCCCCATCTGCTCATTATTATGAGACTCTTCAGCTACTGCCAACTTTCTGGCCATCTGGTCTGAGCAATGGCAACAGCAGTTCCTTGTCCAAGGTTGCTCCTTTTGAGGTAAAGAACTCTGGAAATTTCTGGCCTTACAGATACAAAAACATAAATCAAGGTTGCACATTTCCTCTGCACATAGTGAAGCCACAATACAAGACTATACTCTTTTTATCCCCTTCAGAGTTCCCGCATCATTAATAGTGACCAAGACTCATTTTACTTTTTACTTCTTGAAATACACAATGCTGAGTTTCTGAATAAATCATTCAATAGAACTTTCACCTCCCTTACCAGCTTCAGGCTACAAGTCCTACAAAGTGCCATAATGGCTTACTTAAACAAATAGGTTAGAATTCAATTAAATAAAACATGGCACATTTCAGTCATAAGTAAAATATCAGACATTAATTTTAATAAAGAAATGGACTTATGTTTTGATGTTTGATTGCTGAGAGTTTTCAGGCTCCACATCTTCCCTTTTCCCTATTGTCCCACATCTGGGCAAACAGATAGAAATGCCTGAGTGTTCTTTGCCTTGGTGCCTGTGGAGATGTTCAGACTATGTTTCCCTCGACCCACATGTGGAAACTCTCATTTGGCCTCACTGCCTAAATATAATTTATAAAAAGGCGACTTGCTCCTCCTTTCACTGAAGCCATTCCAGACTTGCTTGTGTACCTACCCACTGCACTCAGAAAGTTCCACTGTGTGAGTAATAAACTTATTAATTTTTACTTTGTGTGTCTGTGATATCTTTTGTTTCTACATTAGATGTAATTTTGGTTAGAGAGAAACTGATCCCAATCTCCAGGGGCAACCATAAAACAGTCAATAACTTGCATCTACATGAATAATAAATGAGAGTTGGTGAAGTGATAAATGAAGATAAAATAAAATATTTAGCACTTATTATTATTAATTGATTTAAAAGATGGTTTTAAAAATTAGTAGTAGAAACAATGTATTGGATGCTTGCAGTATATAATAAGTAAAAGGAATGACAGCAAAGTCACAAGGAACAGTAGAGAGGAATTGGGAGTACACTGTTATAAGGGAACTGCATTACATGTGAAATGGTATAATGTTACCTGAAGGTTGATTTAGGTTATTTAAAAATACGTGTTGTAAACCCTAATGCAACCATGGAAAATATATAAAAAGAAGTATAAATGATGCACAAAGAGAGAAAATAAAGTGGAACAATGGAAAATGCTCAATTACAACCAGGGAGATAGGAAAAAAAGGAAAAAGGGAAAAACAAACAAATGCAATGAATGAAAGGCAAATACAACACCATGGATTTTAATCCAACTATTTCAATAATCACTTTAAATTTGAACAGTATAAACACAGTATTTAAATGACAATGATTGTCAGAGAGAACAAAAGATATTAATGCCCAAGTATAAGTTGTCTCAAAGAAAGCAGTTTTAAATGTAAAGATTCAGGTAGGGTTAAAGTAAATGAGTAGGGAAAGATACTCCATGCTATCACTAAAAAACAGAAATCTTGAGTTGTTATATATATTCATATATATATATATATTAATTTTAGACAATGCAGATTCCAGAACAAGAAAAGTTAACAGAGAGAAAGAGAAACATTGCATAATGATAAAAGGATCAATTTTCCAAGAAAACATGACAATCATAACTGTCTGTGTGTTTAACAAGGAAGCATCAAAACATGCGAGGGGAAAAACTGATAGAACTAAAAGGAGAATTAGACAAATCCACTATTAGAATTGGAGACTTTAATAAGTCTCTGTCAATAATTGATAAGTCAATAAGGGTATAGATGACCTAAACAACACTACCAATCAACTTGACCTAATTAACATGAATACTCCAGCCAACAACAGGAGAAAATACTGTTTTCTCAATGCATATGGAGCGTTCACCAAAATAGACTACATTCTGGGACATAAAGTATGCTTTAAGAAATTTAAAGGAATAGAAATCATACAAAGTATGGTCTCAAACAACGGGATTAAACTAGAAATAAATAACAAAAAGATAGCTGGAAAATATCCAAATCTGGAAATTAAACAAGACATTCCTACATAACTCATGAGTCAAAAGAGAATATCAAGTGCAGTTTAAAAATAATTTGCACTAAATAAAAATGAAAATACAACTTATCAATATTTGTTGAACACCCCTAAACAGTGGCTAGAGGAAACTTTATAGCATTGAATGCATATATTAGGGAAGAAGAAAGATCTTAAATGTATAACCTAAGAGTCCTCCTTGGGAAACTAGAGAAGTAAGTTACATACACATAAAGAAGCAGAAGAAAGGAAATTTTTTGTTTTGATTTTTTAAAATAAATACATAATATTTGTACACATTTATTGGGTACATGTGATATTTTCATACATGCATACAATGTGTAGTGATCAAATCAGGGTCTTTAGAACATTATCTCTAATATTTGTCATGTCTTTATGTTGGGAACATTTCAAATCTTCTCTTCTAGCTAGTTTGAAATATACAATATACTGTTGTTAATTATACTCACTCTACTGTGCCACTGAACATTACAACTTATTCCTTCTAATTGTATATTTGTACCCATTAACCAACCTCTCATCATCCCTTGCCACCATTTCCAGCATCTGGTAACTATCACTCTATCTCTACTTCTATAAGATCAACATTATGAGCTCCCACATATGAGTGAGAACATAACAGTATTTGCCTTTCTGTGCCTGGTTTATTTCACTTAACATAGTGACCTCCAGTTTAATCCATGTTGCTGCAAATGACAGGACTTCCATCTTTTATATAGCTGAATAGTATTCCATTCTTTAGCTATACCACATTTTCTTTATCCATTCATCCACTGGTGAACACTTAGGTTGATTTTATATGTTGGCTATTGTAAATAGTGCTGCAATAAACATGGGGGTGCAGGCATCCCTTTGATATACTGATTTCGTTTCCTTTGGATAAATACCTAGTAGTGGGATTGCTGGATTGTATGTTACTTATATTTTTAGTTTTTTGGGAAATCTCCATAATGTTTTCCATACTGGCTGTACTAGTTTAAATTCCCACTAACAGTGTATAAGAGTTCCCTTTTCTCCGCACCCTCGGCAGCATTTTTTTTTTTTTTTGTCTTTTTGATAATAGCCATTCTAATTGGAGTAAGATGATGTCTCATTGTGGTTTTGATTTGCATTTCCTGATGATTAGTGATGTTGAGAATTTTTTCATATACCTGTTGGCTATTTGTATGTCCACTTTTGAGAAATGTCTATTAAGATCTTTTGCCACTTTTTAATGGGATTATTTGGGATTTTTGTTGTTGTTGTTGTTGTTGAGTTGTTTGAGGTCCTTGTATATTCTGGGTATTAGTTCTTTGTCAGATGAATAGTTTGCAAATACTTTCTTTCATTCAACAGGTTGTCTATTCTCTATTGATTGTTTCTTTTACTATGCTTTTTAGCTTAATACAGTCCCATTTACTTATTTTTGTTTTTGATGTCTGTGCTTCTGAGGTCTTAACCATAAAATCTTTGCCTAGACTAATGTCCTGGAGCATTTTCCTTATGTTTTCTTCTAGTAGTTTTATAGTTTTGAGTCTTACTCTTAATTTGTTGATTCATTTTGAGTTGGTTTTTGTATATGGTTTGAGATAGGGATACGGTTTCTTTGTTTTGCATATAGATTTCCAGTTTTCCCAGCACCATTTATTGAAAAGAGTGTCCATTCCCCAATGTATGGTCTTAGTGTCTTTGTCAAAAATCAGTTGGCTGTAAATACGTGGATTTATTTCTGGGTTCTCTAGTCTGTTCCATTGGTCTATGTGTCTGTTTTTATCCAAATATCATGCTGTCTTGGTTACTACAGCTTTGCAGTATATGTTGAAGTCTGGTAGTGTGATGCCTCCAGCTTTGTTCATTTTGCTCAGGATTACTTTGGCTATTTTGGGACTTTTGTGGTTTCACACAAATTTTAGAATTGTTAATATTTCTGTGAATAATAGCATTGGTAGTTTGATAGGCATTGCACTGAATCTGTGGATTGCTTTGGGTAGTATGGTCATTTTTACAATATTAATTCTTCCAACCCATGAGCATGGGATGTCTTTCCCTTTGTGTCCTCTTTAATTTCTTCATCAGTGTTTTGTATTTTTCCTTGTAGAGGTTTTTCACCTCTTTGGTTAAATATATTCCTAGATATTTTATATTATATATTTTCGCTATCGTTAATGAGAATGCTTCTTGATTTCTTTTTCATCTAGTTAATTATTTGTGTATAGAAACACTATTGATTTTTATATATTGATTTTGTTTCCTGCAAGCAACTTTACTGAATTTGTTTATTAGTTCTAAGAGTTTTTTAGTGAAATATTTAGGTTTTTCTATGTATAAGACCATGTCATCTGCAAAGAGGGACAATTTGACTTCCTCTTTTCCAATTTGGAAGCTTTTTAATTCCTTCTCTTGCCTGATTTCTCTGGCTAGGACTTCCAGTACTGTGTTAAATAGGAGCGGGGAAAGTGGGTATCCTTGTCTTGTTCCAATTCTTAGAGCGAAAGCTTTCAGATTTTCCCCATTCAGTATGATGTTAGCTGTGGGTTTGTCATATATGGCCTTTATTATGTTGAGGTATGTTCCTTCTATGCCTAATTTGTTGAGAGATTTTTATGAAGATACAATATTGAATTTTTTCCAATGCTTTCTCTGCATCTATTGAAATGATCATATTTTTTTTTCTTTCTGTTAAAGTAATGTATCACACTTATTGATTTGTATATGCTAAACTATGTGTGCATCCCTGGGATGAATCCCACTTGATCGTAGTGAATTATCTTTTTAATGTGCTCTTGGATTTGATTTGCTAGTATTTTGCTGAGAATTTTCACATTTATGTTCATTAGGGATATTGCCCTTTAGTTTTCTTTCTTGTGTGTCCTTGTGTGGTTTTGGTATAAGGGTAATGCTGGCCTCATATAATGACTTAGGAAGAATTGATTCTTCTTCAATTTTACAGAATAGTTTGAGAAGTATTGGTGTTAATTACTTTTTGAAATTTTGGTAGAATTGACCAGTGATGCCATGTGATTCTGGGCTTTTCTCTGTTGGGAGCTTATCTCTGTTGGGAGGTTTTTGATTACTGATTCTTCTCCTTACGTATTGTGATAACTATTCTGGGTCTTTTCCCTGTCAATATAAACTTTAGTATCAGCTTGTTGATATCCACAAAACAACTTGCAGGGATTTTGATTGGGATTGCATTGAATCTATAGATCAAGTTGAGAAGAACTGACATTTTGATGACATTGAATCTTTCTATCCATGAACATGGAATATTTCTCTATTTATTTAGGTCTTCTTTGCTTTCCTTCATCAGAGTTCTGTAGTTTTTACATATAGGTCTTGCACATATTTTGTTAGATTTATAACTAAGCATTTTATTTCTTGGGATTTTGTTTTTAATTTAAAATTCCAGTTGTTCATTGTTGGTATAGGGAGAGCAACTGACTATTTTTGTATTAACCTTTTATTCTGAAACTTTGCTATAATTTCTTATTAGTCTAAGGAGGTTTTATGTCAATTCTTTTGGATTTTTTTACAAAGACAATCACATTATCTGTGAAAAAAGACAGTTTCATTTACTTCTTCCCAATCTGTGTACTTTTAATTTTTTTCCTGTCTCATTGGAGTATCTAGGACTTCCAGTGCAATGCTGGAAAGCAGTGTTAAGAAGGGGCATTCTTACTTTGTTCCTGCTCATATGGGGAAAGCTTTAAGTTTCCCATTATTGTGTATGATGTTAGCTGTATGTTTTTTTGAAGATATTCTTTATCAAGTTGAGGAAGTTTCCCTCTATTCTGAGTTTAATGAGAGTTTTTATCATGAATAAGAGTAGAATTTTGTCAAATGCTTTTCTGTATCTATTGATATGCTCATGTGACTTTTCTTCTTTAGTCTGTTTCAGTGATGGATTGCATTAGTTGATTTTATTTTTAAAAATTAATTAACTAATGCATTTTAAAATTGACAAAAATAATATATACTTATGGTATACAACATGATGTTTTGATATATGTATACATTATGGAATGGCTAAATCAAGATAATTAACATATCCCTTACCTCACATGCTTATTTTTTGTGGTTAAAACATTTAAAATCTACTCTCAGCAATTTTCAAATACATAATACTTTATTATTAACTATAGTTGCCATGTTGTACAATAGATGTCCTGAACTTATTCCTCCAGTCTACATTAATTGATTTTTGAATGTTGAACCAGCCTTGCATACCTGGGATAAATTCCACTTGGTCGTGATGTATAATTCTTTTTATATGTTGTTGGATTCCATATGCTACTGCTTCGTTAAGAATTTTTGTATCCACATTCATGAGAGGTATTGGTATACAATTTTCCTTTCTTGTAATGTCTTTGGTTTTGCTATTTGGGTAATGCTGGCCTCATAGAATGAATTAGGAAATATTCCTTGTGCTTCTATCTTCTGAAAGATATTATAGAAAAATGGTATAATTTTTTCCCTAAATGTCTGGTAGAATTCACCAGTGAACCCATCTGGACCTGATGATTTATGTTTTGGAAGGTTATTAATTACTGATTCAATTTTAAAAACATATAGACCTATTCAGATTGTCTATTTCTTCTTGTATGGATTTTGGCCAGTGTGTCTTTCAAGAAATTAGTTAATTTTACCTAGGTTGTCAAATTTGTGGACATAGAGTTGTTCCTAGTATTCCTTAATTATTCTTTTAATGTCAGTGGGGTCTATAGTGATGTCTCCTCTTTCATTTCTGATGTTAGTAATTTGTGACCTATCTTTTTTTGTAGTTAGCCTAGCTAGAGGCTTATAGATTTTATTGATTTTTTTTAAAGAACCAGTTTTTGGTTTCATTGATTTTCTCTATTCATCTCCTATTTTCAATTTTATTGATTTTTGCTTTAATTTTTATTATTCTTTTTGTTCTTCTTAATTTGGGTTTAATTCATTCTTGTTTTTCTATTTCCTAAGGTGGAAGTTTAGATGATTGATTTTAGATCTTTCTTCTTTTCTATTATATGAATTCAATGCTATAAATTTCCTTTTATACACTGCTTTCACTGAACCCCACAAACTTTGGTAAGTCATGTTTTCATTTTCGTTTAGTTCAAAGTATTTTGAAATTTTTCTTGACATTTCTCTTTTGACCCATGTGCAGTTTAGAAGTGTGTCATTTAATCTTCAAGTATTTTGGAATTCTCCAGCTATCTTTCTGTTATTGATTTCTAATTTAATTCTTCTGTGGCCTGAGAGCATACACAGTATGATTTCTATTCTTAAATTTGTTAAGGTGTGTTTTATGGCCAAGAATGTGGTCTATCTTGGTAAATATTCCATGTGAGCTTAAGAAGAATGTGTATTCTGCTCCTTAGACTCAATAATTTTAATTTTCCCACCTTCAAGTTCTCTGATGCTTTTTTCTGCCTGCCCAAATCTTCTATTGAATCCCTCTAGTGATTTTTTATTTGTTATTATATTTTTCAGTTCCAGAATTTCTGTTTGATTTCTTTTTATAATTTCCATTTCTTTGTTGCTATTCTCATTTTGTTCATATATCACTCTCTTGATTTTTTTGTGTGTTTTCCTTTAGCTCTTTGAGTATATTTAAGACAGTTGTTTTACAATCTTCATCTAGTAAGTGCAATGTCCATCTTCTTCGGGGATGGTTTATGTCAATTCATTTTATTTCATTGAGTGATCCATGTTTACTGTTTCTTTGTATGCCTTGTGGGATTTTTTGGTGAAAATATGGCATTTGAAAAAAAGCTTCCACCTCTTCCAATCATTGTGGACTAGCTCTATACCAGGATAGTCCCTTAGTGACTAGCAGGGTTTTCTCTGAGTATAGGTTTCAACCCATGTTCTTCTCAGATCATTTCTATATACATTTCTCATCTGCTCCTGTGCGTTATTTCCTTGATTTCCCTATATACATGGCTGCTTTTGAATGTCTTAGTTTCCTAAACAATCTCACTCTAGCTTCTCCTTGGGGATTAGATAATCTACCATCTCTCCACCTGTAATATCTTACCCCATCCTTCTGCAGGTCTGTAGTTTCTCTGCAGCTTTTATGAGCAGTGCTCACTGCTTTTCCTGCCTGAGACCCAAGTTAGGCAAAACAGAGACAAATCTTTCAGGCTGCCACCAGATAAGTTAGAATGTTGCAGATAATGTCTGCTCTGCTCTCTCTGGTTTGAGGAAAGGAACTGGGTATTGGGCTGTCACCTCTTTCAGGCCAAGAATGCTGCTGTGCCAGAGAGGAAGTGGGACAATGGTAAGCAAGAATGCACAAAACTTTTTTGCCTAATTGCTCTGGCTAGAACTTCCAATACTATGTTGAAAATAAGTGGTGGAAGCAGGCATCTTTGTCCAGTTCCTAATCTTGGGGGAAAAGCCACAAAACTTCTCCTACCATTTTCAAAGTGGCTTCTTCTTGGTTGGGCATTTGCTTGCTTGCCATGAATTTTTAACTGTTTTTCAAGGCTCATAAAAGGTTAGTTCAGCCAGTTGTGTGTGTGTGTGTGTGTGAGTGTGTGTGTTGTGTGTTTACATTTCTGTAGCAGAAAAAGAGCTTGGAGCTTACCTGTCTGCCATTTTCCTGATTTAACTCCCTCTCAGGCATATTCTTATGCCAGACATATGCCTGTGTGTATCTGTTCCATTGCTATTACTACATTTTGTTTACTTATTTGGTTGTATGCCTGCCTTAGCAATGTTCTTAAACTCATGGATTCTCTTTCATGTATCTTTGTATCACAGCATCCTACACAGTATATGATAATGAATATAATTTGGTGTTTAATAAATAGATAAATGCACATGTAGGTAGTGTGGTATAGACCATGTAAAATATTAGAATGTCTTCTGAATAATGTATATGTTATTTTGCTCCCATGCCTCCACCAAACAGATAAAAGAAAAAATGTGGGAAGCCCGAGTGAGGTGGTTGGATGTGTCATTTTTACTTCACAAAGCTTATGGGTTTAAGAATGCCTGGTAAGTTTCTTATATAATGAATAATATTTGGGAGAAATGATAGAAGTGTCCCAAAGAACTTTGATGACAACCAAGCTCATAATAGAAAATACCTGGCAAGATGGTCCCAGTGATCATTCTGACACCCTGCCATCATAGAGCAAAAAAGGAAATCAGTGGATGTGCTAAAGGCAGATAGAGGAGAAAGAACCTGAGGCACTCTTGTAAACAAAATTTTTCTGAATAGTAGGACATGTTCAGATGAACTCGTGATAGAAAACAAGAATTCTATTAGAATTAATAAAATATAAACATCATCATTAGTGGCACATTCATTCATTTATACTTGAATTCAACAAATGCTTACTCGGTGTCTCCTTTGCTCTAATCACAGAATAATTATATCTAAGGTGCAAATTTAACTTAATGGGCTCAAGAGCATATTAGACATTGTAGGAAAAAATAAACAGTAGAACTTGAATCAAAATCCAAAGTGACACATGTAGGAAAGAGGCTTAAAAATGAACAGAGCACTGCTAACCAAGACAAAGTGTCAGGAACCAGATTTACCTCTTAGTGACCAAAAAAAAAAAAAAAAAAAAAAAAAAACAACAACAAAACAGACAAAAAATGAAACAATAGTGTAGAAGGCACTGCAATTCAGACAATAAAGAATAGCAATCTCTAAGAAACACGACACAAAGACAGTGAGGATGACAATTTCCCCACATTACTGGATTAACAGTTTTCAGGCTTTGGCACAGGGAGTGGAAATACAAGCTGAGCCCAGAAGCTTTCAAAAATTGAGGAGACAGACTTGAGCATCTGGGAAGACCAAGACAGTTAGTGTTCACCACACAGAGTGTCCTAGAGGAGAAAGCATCCCTAAAACAGAGCTCTGGATATCCGGTGCATGTGTGTGAAGAAACTACATGAAGCCTGGGAAAAAGACCGCCAAAAATGAATAGAAGTAACAGCACCTGGCATTCATACAAGACAAAGAACATTGCCTATTCATAAAAGCCAGATAAGAAAATCTCTTAATTTCCAAGGCATTGGGTAGAGTCCTCAGGAGAATATTGCATCCATGGTGCAGAATAATTAGCACTGGACTGAGGAATTTTAAAATACATTTTAAAAGCAAGGCCCCAAAATGACCAAACTATTTCCAAGTAACCTTACTGCATCCTAGAATATAATTCCAGAATATCTGTAGGAATTAAAATACCTAGCACCAAATAGCAGTAAAATTCACCATGTCTGGCATCCAACCAAACCAGGCATGTAAAAAATCCCAGGGACACACTACCTATAAAGAGGGGGGAAATCAACCAGTTGAAAGCAAACCTGAACTAACAGAGATATTAAAATTAGTAGACAAGGAAATTAAAAACAGACATCAAAACTGTATTTCATTTTTTTTTTCAAAAAGAGAAGTTGAGTCATAGAAGATATAGAAAAAGACTGAATTTAAAATTCTAGAGATAGAAACTACAATGTGTGAGATGAAAAATACAATGGATGGATCAACAGTATATTAGACCCTGTAGAGAAAACAATAGTGAACTCAAAGACATAGCAATAGAAAGTATACAAAATGAAACACAGAGAAAAAATAAAAATTAAAAAAAAATTTTTTAAAAGGAACAGAATATCTGGAAGCTATGGGACGACTTCATGTGCCCTATAATATGTGTAACTGGACTCCCTAAAGAAGGGGTGGCATATAAATAACTGAAGAAATTGTCAAGTATGTTCCAAAGTTGTTGGAAATAGTATACTTGCAGACAAATAAAGCTCAACAAACTCTAATTACAAGAAACTTCAAGAAAAGTACACCAAGGCCCATCAAAATAAATTGGTCAAGAGTGTAAAAAGAAAATCTTAAAAGTACTCAGAAAAAACAGTCACTTTACATTAAGAGGAACATAAATAAATATGGCAGCAGTTTACTTCTCTGAAACAATGCGAGTAAAGGTAGTGAAGCAATATCATTAAAGCAATGAAAGAAAAAACTGCTCATGTTGGAAATATATACTGAGCAAAAAGATCTTTCAAAAAGAAAGATGTAATAATGGTTCTTTGAACATACAAAATCTGAAAGAATTCATCACCAAAAGACTGAAAGAAATACTAAAGGAAGTCCTTCAGAGGGAAGGAAAATATTACCATAGGGAAATTCTATTCAGAGAAATATAGAGCACAGGAAATGGTAACTACATGGGTAAATATATAACATTTTTACTAATTGTTTAAATCTGTTTAAAATATATTGAACAAAAATTATAGCAATGCATGGTGAGGTTTATGACATATGTAACAGAAAAATGTATGACAGTAATAGCAGAAAGGTCAGGAGAGGAGAAATGGAAATATACTATTGAAATGTTGTTAGAATATAGATGAAGTTTATAATAACACTTTAAGGTAGACAATGAAAATATAAATGTGTATACTATAAACCCTAAAATAACTACTGAAGTAATAAAACTATGGGTTGCAGATAATTTTCCAAATGACAAAACAATATGTTATAAAAAATAGTTGATCCATCCAAAAGAAGGTATAAAAAGAAGAAAAATAACTAAAAACATATGGGACAAATATAAAACCAGTAGCAAGATCATAGGTTTAAACTTAATGATAGTAATAGTCACATTAAATGTAAATAGTCTAAACATTCCAATTAAAATGTGTAGATTATCAGATTGGATAAAAACCTGAGACCCAACCATACGCTGCCTATGCAATATGCATTGAAAATATACCTGAAGGTCAAATATATGAAAATGGGAAAGGTATGCCATGCTAAAACTGATCAAAAGAAAGTTGAAATGAAAAGGTAGATTTCACAGTAAAGAATATCGTTAGGAAAAAGTAAAAGTTGATTTCATAATAATAAAAGAGTCAACTCACCAAGAAGAGCTAGTGATGCTAAAACCCATACACTTGATAAGAGTGCTTCAAAATGCATGACAAAAACTGATGGAACTGTAAGGAGAAACAGACAAACCCATATTTATAGCTAGAGATTTCAACACTATTCTCTCACTATTTAACAATTACTGAGAATATCAGTTAAAATATTTGAACAACACTATCAACCAACTTGACCTAATTGTAATTTGTAGAATGTGTAAAACAACATCAGAATACACTTTCTTTTTAAGGGCAAAAGGAACATTTATCATGAGATACCATATTCTGGGCCATTAATCAAGATTTCAATAAATGTAAAAATATTCAAACAATGCAAAGTATGTTTTAAAATTACTATTTCATAGACACCTCACAGGAGTAGAATGAAACACTTCCCAAAATTTGGTTCAGATGTCAAAGCTGATGACATGCCAGACACCAGGAGAATTTGAGAGGAGAAATTTATTACTTACACAATGTATGCCTGTGGAGAACATGGCGAGCATAGGCGAGTCCAGGCTGTCTTGAGCAAAACAGAGGAAATGTGTGGGGCTTTATACTGGCTAAGGAATTGGACTGGGGGAAAGTTTCTCTATATGGGCTGCCAGTTTATGGGGTTTAAATTTCCCACCGGTGGCAAAGGAGCACTCATATGCAGGAGCTTTCTTTTTTTTTATTTCATAATATTATGGGGGTATAACACTTTGGTTATATATATTGCCTATGCACTGCCCAAGTCAGAGCTACAGTCATGGACATCCCCTAAACTGTGTGCCCCGCACCCATTCGGTGAGAGTTTTCCAATCCCCTCCACCCCCCTCCCACCTGCCCACTCCCAGATGAATATTATTTCCATGTGTGACATAAGTATTGATCAGTTAGTACTAATTTGATGGTGAGTACCAGTGGTGCTTGTTTTTCCATTCTTGTGATACTTTGCTTTGAAGAATGGACTCTAGCTCCATCCATGCTAATACCAGATGTGTTAATTCACCATTGTTTTTTATTGCTGAGTAATACTCCATGGTATACATATACCACATTTTATTGATC
Organism: Daubentonia madagascariensis; assembly: GCA_023783475.1. Classification (NCBI taxonomy): domain Eukaryota; kingdom Metazoa; phylum Chordata; class Mammalia; order Primates; family Daubentoniidae; genus Daubentonia; species Daubentonia madagascariensis. The sequence continues at coordinate 111,832 of JAKFHU010002438.1, forward strand.
CACTCGAGTATTGATGGGCACCTGGGTTGTTTCCACATCTTTGCAATTGTGAATTGTGCTGCTATAAACATTTGAGTGCAGATGTCTTTATTATAAAATGCTTTTTTTTCCTTTGGGTAAATACCCAGTAGTGGGATTGCTGGATCAAATGGTAGTTCTACTTTTAGTTCCTTTTGGTATGTCCATATTACTTTCCATAGAGGTTGTACTAATTTGCAGTCCCTCCAGCAGCGTACGAGTGCTCCTATTTCTCCACGTTCCCACCAACATTTGTTGTTTTGGGACTTTTTGGTAGAAGCCAATCTCATTGGAGTTAAGTGATATTTCATTGTGGTTTTGATTTGCATTTCCCTGATGATTAGAGAGGTTGAGCAATTTTTTATATGTTTGCTGGTTATTATTCTATCTTCTTTTAAAAAGTTTCTGTTCATGTCCTTTGCCCACTTTTTAATGGGGTTGTTTGATTTTTTTCTTGCTGATTTTCCTAAGTTCTGTATAGATTCTGGTTATCAGTCCTATGTCAGATGTGTAGCATGCAAATATTTTCTCAGATTCTGTAGATTGTCTGTTCACTCTAGTGATAGTTTCCTTGGCTGTGCAGAAGCTTTTTAATTTGATCAGGTCCCATTTATTTATTTTTGTTGCTGCTGCGATTGCTTTGGGGGCCTTCTTCATAAATTCTTTGCCTAGGCCAATGTCTATAAGAGTTTTTCCAATGTTTTCTGCCAGAATTCTTAAGGTTTCATGTCTTAGGTTTAAGTCTGTTATCCATTGTGAGTTGATTTTTGTGAGAGGTGAGAGGTGTGGTTCTAGTTTCAGTCTTCTACATGTGGCTATCCAATTTTCCCAGCACCATTTATTGAATAGGGATTCTTTTCCCCAATGTATAGTTTTTATAAAAAAAAATCACAAGTCATATGATAAAAAATAATAAAAATCACAAGTCATACAAAGAAACAGGAAAATATAATTTATTAAGTAATTAATTAAAAGCAACACTATAAATAGAAAGAAACTATCCCTAAAGAAGCACAGGCATCAGACTTACTACATAAAGACTTTAAATCATAATCATCTGTCTTATATATGCTCAAAGAGCTAAGTAAAACATGGACAGAAAACTAAAGAAAATTACAGAAATTATTTATGAACAAAATGAGCATATCAGCAAAAAGATAGAAATTATGAAAGGGAATGAAATAGGATTCTTGACCTAAAAAATACAGTAATTGAGATGAAATGAAAAATTCGCTAGAGGGTTTCAGAAGTAGATTTGAATGGACAGAGGAAAAAATCAGTGAACTTGAAAATAGGAAAATTGAAATTATTGAGTTTAAGGTGCAGAAAGAAGAAAGAATGAAGAAAAGTCAACAGAGCCTAAGGGATTTGGGGACACCATCAATCAGATCAATGTATGCATTATAGGAATCTCTGAAGAAGAAGAGAAAGAAAAGGGACAGAAAGATTATTTGAACAAATAATGACTGTAAACTTCTCAAATTTGAAGATAGACATGGATCTACAAATCCTAGAAGCTCAATGAAATACAAATAGGATAAAGCAAGAGAGAACCCACCAAGATACATTGTAATCCAACTGTCAAAACTCAGAAGCAAAGAGGGAATCTTGACAGCAGCAAGAGATAAGTGACCCATAAAGTACAAGGGACCATTAATAGATCATCTGCCAATTTCTCATCAGAAATTTTGGGGGATCATATATTTAAAGTGTTAAAAGAAAAAAACCTCTCAACCAACAATTCCATAACCAGTGAAAATGTCTTTCAAAAAAGAAGTAGATGTTCCCAGATAAAAAAACGTTGAGGGAGTTGATTACCACCAGAATTGCCTTACAAGAAACACCAGAGGGAGTCCTTCAGGTCTAAATGAAAAAAGACTAGGCAGTAACTAGAAGCCATATGAAGATATAAATATCTTCAGTAAATATGAACACATGGACAAATATAAAAGCCATTACTGTTGTAATTTTGGTTTGTAAAGCCAATTCTTATTTTCTACAAGATTTAAATGACATAAAAAATAATTATAAATATTTGTTATTTGGCACATGATGTATGAAGATGTAATGAGTGACATCAGTAAAATAAATGGGAGTGTCAGAGCTGTATAAAAGTAAAGTTTTTATATGAAGTTAAAGTTAAGTAGGTATCAATTTAAAATAGATAGTTACACATTTAGTATAATTATAAATTTATTTGTGTAATTCCATGGTAACCTCAAAGAAAATATTTATGGAACATACAAAAAAAGGAAACAGAAAAGGAATTAAAACATGTTACTACTAAAAAAAAATCAAATAAACAGAAAAAAGGCAGCAACAGAGGAAACAAGTGAATGACATACAGAAAATAATTAGCAATATGGCAAAAATAAGTTCATCTTTATCAGTAATTACAAATGTGAATGGATTACACTCTCCAATCAGAAGGCAGGATTGGCAAAATGGAAGCAAAAAAACCCTGATCTAACTATATACTATCTAGGAGAGACTCACTTTATATCTAATGACACAAATAGGTTCAAAGTGAAAAGATGAAAAATATTTCATGCAAATAGTAATCAAAAAGCTGTGGAGAAAAGAGAACACTTGTATATTGTCGGTAGGAATATAAATTAATACTGACATTATGGAAAACTGTATGGAGGTTTCTAAAAAAACTAAAAATAAAATTACTGTACAATCCAGTAATCCCACTTCTTGGTATTTACCCAAAAGATTTGAAAGCAGTTTGTCAAAGAGATGTCTGCACTCTCGTGTACATTGCAGCACTATTCACAATAAACAAGTTATAGAATCAACTGCATCCATCAAAAGATGAATGGATAAAGAAAATTTGGTATACATACACAATGGAATACTATTCAGCCTTAAAAAAGAAGGAAATCCTCTCATTTGCTGTTAACATGGATGAAATTGGAGAATATTATGCTAAGTAAAATAAACTGGGCGCAGAAAGACAAATACTGCATGTTCTGACTTATATGTGAATGTAAAACAATAGAGCTCGTAGAAGCAGAGTAGCCAGAAAATGTTGGCAAAACTAGTGGCTTAGGCACATCATCAGCATCATCAGGGCACAAGAACATTTCTAGCATATGACCAGAGGGCCATAAAATACTCAGTGGATCATAACCAACCATCTGTCCTTGGTGTGGCTTCCTTCTGAATTAGGATAGGGCAAGAATTTTAAAAAAAGGTGGATGAAAGGGGAGGAGAGACAGGGAGAAATGCCTAGTTCAATGTGACCTTAGTAAACCTTGATAAGCCAAGTGTCATCACAGAGAGCAAGGAAAGACAGCTACGGTGTTTTCAGTGTATTTTGATATGGAGTAGGGGGCCCAAAGGCTAGGAATTTAGTATGATGATGGCCAATGGGAGGAGAACCAATTAGAAGATGATATACATCTTTTTCTTATTTCATTGAGATTAGTTGAGACAAGCCCAACAGAGATGGTAAAAGTTCCATGGAATGCCTTGTATAAGGTCACAGTGTTGTGAATCTTGAGAAATAAAGTGAGTGTACCAGATACTGTCAATAACGTCTGGAACTCCAAAGGGAATGAGTAGCACTTTAGTGAAGCTTTGTATAGTAGCTTCAACAATTGCCTTTCTAGTAGAGCGGGTGAGTACGATGCCAGTGTTTGTATTCAGCATCAGCAAGGCACAATGAGTGTTACCAGTAGAGAAGGGCAGTGGCCCAGTAAAAGCTATTTGCCAGCAACTATAGTGGAAGGATCTCCTTGGGATGGCATCACAGTGATTACATTGCTAATTTCAAGTCTTCCTGCATAGAGTGCATTAGCTTGTCACCATGTGGGCCACGACAGAGGAGAGAGGTAGCCCTTTGTATTCAACCCAAGTCTGAAGGGCAGAGGATCCCTGTGGCCTAATGTTTAATGAATGAGCCCATTGGATGAAAAGTAAGAGAATAGAATCTGGAGTGTCATCTGAGGAAGTTTGGCCTAAGTTTCTAAAATTTGTGCAAATCTGTTGGCTTGGGCACTAAATTAGGCCTCAGCAGTCTGCTCTTCATATTGCCAGAGATATCCACCACCTTAATATGTGTTTTTTATATTGAAAATGCAAGGAATTTCCAATGTTCTTTTACTTCAACAAAGGCAGCCTTGAATGAGGAATTTTTGTGGTTGCCATTGGCCAGACCAAATAACTAAACCATTGTAAATGACTCAGGAGTATGTATAGATGTGTAATTTGGGCTGACTGTTGGTTAGAGCATCCTCCAAAGTTAATATGAGTTCTTGAATTTTGGCCAATTGTGCTGACCTTAAGTGCCATCCTTTGTCAGGGATGTGTTGGTTAATGGGTGAAAAGCAGCAGTCCTCCAACAAGGTCCATGACGTTTGATGATGGTCTTGATGTTATAAAGTATATGAACTTTCTTTTATGTTCACTCAGTTGATCAGAAGGCCATCCCCAGGTGATCAAGGGGTCTGAGAGACAGGTGAACTCCAGCACCAAGGCATCTGGCAAGGGACTGAGGACACCTCCTCCTGCAGGTGGGATATTCCAGGGGGCCAGGTTTGGCTCCATCCTGTATGTACCATTTCAATTTCAGCAAGAAAGCATTGGTTGCCATGTCAAGCTTGTGGGATGCTTCTTCCATGAGCCAGAGTATAATGGGCAGCTACATGCAGAGGTTCACAGAATCAGATGATGTGTAAGCCTCTGTTTCCAGGAGGGCTCAGCATGCAAGCAGTAGCTGTTGCTTTAATGGTGTGTAATGCGGGGTGAAAATGAGCAGCCTTTTGCACCAGAAGTTCATGGTGGCCATTATGTGTGATCCAAAGACTTTAAGAAACAAAGGAGTTGGTAGTCAGAGCTTTCCCAATAAAGACTCCAGGAGGCACTAAATGAAGTGCCTGTTGAATGGTCCTTTCAACTGATTCTAGAACCTTGTGTGTTTAAAAGACCCATTCAAAGAGGGCCAATTTGTGGGACTGCATAAATAGTTGTAGTGGTGTTTATAAATAGGGGAGTATTTTGTCTCCAGGAGCCAAAGAGACCTACTAAGTGTTGGGCATTCTTGGAAGTAGTCGAGGATGACAAAGTTAGAAGTTGCTATTTAACTACATCAAGAATGGAGCAGCCCTCAGTGGTCTAGATGATGACTAAAAATTTAACTGAGGTAGCCAGCCGCTGAACCTTATATGGGGCAATGGCCCATCCACTCTCAGTAAGTACAATGGTGAGTGTTTGTATGTCTTGTATGAGAGTGTCTAGTGAATCTCTTCATAGGAAGATGTCATCAATGCAGTGCCAAACCTAAGTGTTTGGGGAAAACTGGACCTGATTAAAGTATTGCAATCAAAAGTTATGTGCAATTGCTGGGCTATTGAGGTGCCCTATGGGCAACTGTGTAAAAGTATATCATGTCCTTCCAATGGTGAATGGGAACTGAGGCTAAAGGCTGTCAGAAATAGGCAATGAACATAAAAAGGAATGAAATAATATCATTTGCAGTAACTTGGATGGATCTGGGGGCCATTATCCTACTGAAGTAACTCAGGAATGGAAATCCAAATACTATATGTTGTCACTTATAAGTGGGAGCTAAGCTATGGGTATGCATGGTCATACAAAGTAGGAATAATAGACATTTGAGATTTCCAATGGTGGGAGGAGAGGAGGGGTTCAGGGGGTGAAAAATTAGCTATTGGGTACAATGTACATTTTTTGTCTGATAGGTACACTAAAAGCCCAGACTTCACCACTACAGAATACATGCACGTAACAAAAAAAAAAAAAACCAAAAAACCACGAAACAAACAAACAAAAAAACTTGTACCACCTAAATACTTAAATAAAAAATAAAAAATAAAAATATAGGCACTGAAAATAGAATGTATTAACCAAATATATAACAGCCGATATAATAGCATCTGCCAGTGAAAGATTGGATGGCTTTGGTCATTTCAGTTGTTTTAGGTTAGGAGCATTAATGGATCAGATGGTGGCATTAAATTTGTGTTAATCCACTGTCAGGCAACATTCTTTCTCTGGGTTTATGAACAGGCAAAATTTGGCTATTAAATGGAGAAAAAGTGGTAATAACTACCTCTTCACTTCATAGATCTTGTGTGATGGTACCTAATCCTCAAAAGCCCTATTTCAATTTGTATAGGGCTGTATTAACAATTTTAAGGGGTTTGGGCAACTCTACAGGGTCCCATTTGTTGTGGTTAACAGTAAAGGATCTTAGGTTTTAATTTTAATCCAGTGGACCTCTCAGCAGGTTAGAGTATCCACCCAGTAATGGGAAACCCAAGGGGAGTGGTAGCTATGACTACTGGAAAACTAGGCATATTATTGTGACAATGGTTGATGTAAGGCAGACTTGGTTGCTTCAATGTTACGTCTGGTAATACCCTGAAGAACATAGGGAGTTCCTCCCTTAAATTTAGTGGGGTTTCCAGGATGACTGTAATTTGGGAACCAGTGTCAACCAAGGCCAGGAAAGATATTGTGTGGCAACCAATGGAGCAACATGGAAGACTTTCTTCAGGTGGTTGCTGGAGGCCCAAGGCATATCTCAGGGAATGGGGTAATTGGTCCTGCACCATGGAGATGGGTTTGGGTAAGAAGGTTAGATGCTCTATGTAGTTTTTAATAGAAAAACTGGAGCTTCCCAGGAGTATTACCCAAAATTATATTGCTGGGGAACTTCAAGTTGTAGAATCACCAATACCAGGAATTTTGATGAGGACTCCGCAGTGGTGGGAGGTGGCTCTGGAAACTCCGCAATTGGGGCTTACCTCAGTAGTAGTATTGCCTTGGGAAGTGAGACTTCTTCAGTCTCAGGGCCTTCTTCATGAGCAGTCAATGATACCAGGCCATCTGGGAAAACATTAATAGTCTCTTGACTAATTAAAGGTTTTGAGGAAGCCCTATAATTTGTGAGTGTTCCCATGTTATGGCCCACTTATTCCTCATTTAACTGACCCAAAACCCAACACATCACACAACTGCTGACCATTACATAATCTAATGGTCAATACCAGAGTCAGGCAAATAAATTCTTACCTTTGCAAGTATTTTGTTTAAACTAGCCAATACACACCCCTGTGGGAAAGCCTGAGAAATAATGCTCATGAGCCTTAATAAAAGTATAGTCCCACAGCTTCACACACTCTCGCTCTCTCTCTCTGCATCTCTGTTTCTCTTGATCTCTTGCTCTCACTGTCCACCTGAACACTGAGCTCTCCGCTGCCTCCAAGCTTTCTGTTGGCCATCCCTTCCATTGACACCCCTAAATTCTCTAGGACTGAGAGTAGTAAATTTCTTATGTTTCTTCCATTTGGGTTTCACTTGCTCATTCTGTCTCACCTGACTGACACCCTGGAACCTAACTATCTCCTGGGTCAGGGCTTTCCTAGAGAGTGGCTGTCTTGGCTGAAGGCCACTCTGGGCAGAGAGACCTCAAGACAAATTAGAAAGAAACCATACCAATAAAAATCACAACAAATACCCATGATGACTGAGGTGGGTGGACATTGTGCAATGCAATCACATTCAAAATTCCAGAAGGGATTTTTGTAGAAAATGACAAGACTATTACAAAAGTCATATGGACCTACAATGGCCAATCTAACCTTTGAAAAGAAGGGCAAAGCTGGGGAGTTAGGACTACCTCATTTCAAGACTTGCTATAGAGCAACAATCATCAAGACAGTGTGATGTTGGCATGAAGGTAGACAAATGGAAAACAGAACAAAATAGCCAATGCAGAAATAAACCCGCTCACATAAGGACAACCAATTTTCGACAGAGATACAAAGACAATTCACTGTAGAAAGGATAGACTTTTCAACAAATGGTGCTGGAACAATTGGATATTCCTATCCCCACAAAGTGAGCATTGCCCAATACCTCTTACTATAGGCAAAAATTAATTCAAAATGAGTCACAGAACCAAATGTAAGTTTAAAAATTTCAAGGAGAAAACATGGAAATTTGTTATGACCTTATGTTAGGCAAAGTTTCTTAGATAATATATATATCTCTCTCTCTCTCTCTCTCTCAAGTTTCTTAGATGATATATATATACACATATATATATATATCTGATAAAGGGCTATTATTCAGAATATATATAGAACTAAGTATATATTCTCAATAATACGAATACAAACAACCAAATTGAAAGCAGACAAAAGATTAGAACAGATACTTCACCAAAGAAGATACACGGATGGGAAATAAGCACATTAAAATATGTTCAATATCTCTGATCATTAGGGAAACACAACTAAAAAGCACAATCTCATACCAGTACACATGTATGAGAATGGCCAAAATTAAAAAGACTCTCCATACCAAGTCTGGGCTAGGATGTGAAAGAACTGGAACAGTCATATACCACTGATGGGAATGTAAAATGGTGCAATCACTTTGGAAAACAGTTTTTGTGGTCTATTAAAAATTTAAATACACACCTACCATATGACTCAACCATTCCATTCCTAGGAGTTTATCCAAGCCAAATGAAAGCATACATCCACACGAAACTCCTCCCATGAATCTGTTCATAACAAATTTATCTGTAGTAGCCAAAAATCAGAAAAATCTCAAATGTCCGTCAGCGGGTGAATGAATAAATAAACCATTGTATATCTATACAGCAGAATACTGGTCAGGTCAGCAGTAAATAGTGATGAACTATTGATGTATGCCACAACGTGGATGAATCTCAAAATAATTAATCTGATTGAAAGAAGCCAGACTAAAAAAAAGTTTATATTGTGATATGTGTGAGTTTGTGTGTGACAACCGTCAGTTGTGCATAATTCTAGAAAATGCAAAGTAATCTCTGGTCACAGAAAACAAATCAGCATCTGCTTGGTGATTGGGAGTGTGGGGCAGAGGTGCAGGGAGGGGTTGGAAGGGGCATGAGTAAATATTGCTTATCTTAACATTGGTGATAATTTCATGTGTCACATGTCAAAACTTAACCAATTGTTTACTTTATATGTGCGTGTTCTTGTATGTCAGTTATACCTCAACAAAGCTTCAAAAAAATCAAATAAACAGAAATGGAAAGAAACTCACTGACCTGTGGGACAATATCAAGTCACCAAACCTCCATGTAATGGGTGTCCCCAAAGAGAAAAGGGAGAGGGAGGGAGAGGAAAATACTTAAAGAAATAATGGTAGAAAACGTTCCAAATGTGAGGCAAAGCTACAAACTCACAGTCCAAGAAGCTCTATAAGCTCTGAAAACAGGAAACAAAGTGAAAGACTCAGCAAGACCCACAATAAAAAAGTTGCCTAAAAAAGAAAAATAAAGACAAAATTCTAAAAGCAGCCTAAGCAAGAGACACATTAGTAAAGGGGAAGAAAGGTAAGACCGACTGCTGTCTTCTTGTCTGCAAAAAATAAACGTCTGAAACAGGGAATTGTGACATGAAGTGCAGTTAATCCCCAATCAGGATTTTAATGCAGATTTTAATCCAACATAATTTATTGATCTGTATGTGCTAAACTTTTCTGTGAATGTAGAAAGTTTCAGAGAAATGTAAATTGTATGATCCCATTTATGATAAGATAAAAGAAAAAAATACATAGGAAAATACCAATATGTTTTCATATACAAGCAGACCTTGGAGATATTTTGGGTCCGGTTCCAGATCACCACAGAAAAGTAAATATCGCAATAACGTCAGTCACAAGAAATTTTTTGTTTCCCAGTGTATATAAAAGTTATATTTACACTATACTGTAGTCTATTAAGTGTGCAATAGCATTATGTCTAAAAACATACATATCTTAATTGAAAATACTTTATTGCTAAAAAAATGCTAACGATCATCTGAGCCTTCAGCAAGTTGTAATCTTTTTGGTAGTGGAGGGTCTTGCCTGGATGTTGATGGCTGCTGACTGACCGGGATGCTGGTTGTTGAAGGCTGGGGTGGCTGTGGCAATTTCTTAAAATAAGACGACAGTGAAGTTTGCCACATCGGCTGACTCCTCCTTTCATGAAAGATTTCTCCGTAGCATGCGATGCTGTTTGATGGCATTTAACTCACAGTAGAACTTCTTTCAAAATTGGAGTCAATCCTCTCAAACTCTGCCACTGCTTTGTCAACTAAGTTTTTGCACTATTCTAAATTCCTTGTCATTTCAACAGTGTTCACAGCATCTTCACTAAGGTGTAGACTCTTTGTCGAGAAACGACTTTCTTTGCTCATCCATAAGAAACAATTCCTCATTCGTTCAAGTTTTATCATGAGACTGCAGCAGTTCAGTCATATCTTCAGGCTCCACTTCTAATTCTAGTTCTCTTGCAATTTTCAACACAACTGCAGTGACTCCTCCACTGAAGTCTTGAACCCCTCAAAGTCATCCATGAGGGGTGGAATTCACTTCTTGCAAACTCCTGTTAAATGTTGGTATTTTGACGACCTCCCATGAATCACGAATGTTGTCAATGGCATCTAGGATGGAGAAAACTTTCCAGAAGGTTTTCGATTTACTTTGCGCAGATCCATCAGAGGAATTACTACCTATGACAGCTGTAGCCTTTCAAGATAGCTTTCTTAAATAGTAAGACTTGAAAGTTGACATTACGCCTTGATACATGGGCTGCAGAACGGATGTTGTGTTAGCAGACCTGAAAACAACATTACTCTGCCTATATATCTCCATCAGAGTTCTTGGATGACCGGGTGCATTGTCAATGAGCAGAAATATTTTTAAAGGAATCTTTTATTTTTTGTGAGCAGGAGGTCTCAACAGTGGGCTTAAAATACTCAGTAAACCATGCTGTAAACCAATGTGCTGTCATCCAGGCTTTGTTATTCCATTTAGAGAGCACAGGCAGAGTAGATTTAGCAAAATTCCTAAGGGCCTGCGATGGTTTGAATGTCTGTCTGTCTTCTCCAAAGCTCATCTGAAAGTTAATCCCCAATGTGGCTGTATTGAGAAGTGGGGCCTGTTGAGGTGATTGGGTCATGAGGGGTCTGCCCTGATGAATGGATTCATCCATTCATGGATTAATGGATTAATAGATTCATGGGTTAATGCATTAATGGATTGTTATGGGAGTGGGACTTGTGTGTTTACAGAAGGAAGAGAGACTGGACCTAGCCCGGCCAGCCTCCTTACCATGTGATGCCCTGTTCTGCCTCAGGACTCCACAGGCTCCCCCCCCAGCGAGAAGGCCCTCAACAGACGTGGCCCCTTGACCTTGGACTTCTCAGCCTCCTTAATTGTAGGAAATAAATTCCTTTTCTTGAACAATGACTCAGTTTCAAGTAGTCTAATAAAAGCAACAGAAAACAGACTAAGACAGGGCCCTAAAATTTTTGAAATGGTAAATGAGCATTGGCTTCAACTTAAAGTCACCAGCGAATGCCCCTAATGAGAGAGAGAGTCAGCCTGTCCTTTGAAGCTCTGAAGGCAGACTTTAGCTTCTCCTCTCTATCTATGAAAGTCTTAGATGGCGTCTTCTTCCAATATAAGGTTGCTTCACCTACACTGAAAATCTGTTATTTACTGTGGCCACCTTCATCATTTATCTTAGCTAGATCTTCTGGATAACTTGCTGCAATTTCTACGTCTGTACTTGCTTGCACTTTTGTGTTATGGAGATGGCTTCTTTCCATAAACCTCATGTACCCACCTCTGCTAGCTTCAAACTTTTCTTCTGCAGCTTCCTCACCTCTCTCAGCCTTCATGGAATTGAAGAGAGTTAAGGCCTTTTCTGCACTAGGCTTTGGCTTAAGGGAATGTTGTGGCTGGTTTGATTTTTCTATCCAGACCACTAAAACTTTTCACATATTAGCAATAAGGCTGTTTCACTTTCTTATCATTCATGTGTTCACTGGAGTAGCACTTTTAATTTCCCTCAAGAAGTTTTCCTTTACATTCACAACTTGGCTGACTGTTTGGCACAGGAGGCCTGGCTTTCTGCCTCTCTCGGATTTCAATATGCCTTCCCCACTAAGCTTACTCATATCTGGCTTTTGATTTAAAGTGAGGGGCATGGGACTCTTCCTTTCACTCGGATACTTAGAGGCCTTTGTAGGGTTATTAGTAGGCCTAATTTCAATATTGTTGTGTCTCAAGGAATAGGGAGGCCCGAGGAGAGGGGGAGAGATGGGGGAAGTGCCGGTCCGTGGAGCAGTCAGAACACACAAAACATTTATCAATTAAATTTGTTGTCTTATATGGGCACAGTTTGTGGTGCCCCAAAACAATTACAATGGAAACATCAAAGATCACTGATCACAGATCAACATAACAGATATAATAGTACTGAAAATGTTTGAAATATTGTGAGAATTACCAAAACGTGACACAGAGACACAAAGTGAGCATGTGCTGTTGGAAAAATGGCGCCGATAGACTTGCTGGACACTGGGTTGCCACAGTCCTTCCATTTGTGAAAAATGCAATATCTGCAAGGAGCAATGAAGTGAAGTGCAATAAAAAAGGTACACCTGTATTTGTATGGGCTTGAGGAAAGTATAAGTAAAACAGATAATTGTGTTCTCTGTAACCTCAGGTGTCTGAGACTGGAAGGGGGTTGCAAGAGTAAGGGGATTGTTAAGCATTTTTTACACATCTATGCATTTTTCTGTCTGTTTCAACAAATTTGGTAACATTTATGGATTCCAATAAACCAAAAGACGGAAGCTCAGTGTAGGATAACATAGTGATCACCAGGACCAACTCTGGAACAAGACCATCTTGCTTTGAATTACAACCCAGACTCTGCCACTTATTATATGTGAGACCTTGGGCGGGTTATTTAACTGATCGGTACCAAAGTTTTCCCATGTGTAAAATGGAGATTATAGCAACACCCATTTCATAGATTGTTACAGGATTAAGAGGTCTGATAATCAATTGTCTTTGTGCCATTTTAAGTGTTTGCACGTGTGTGGAACATAGAGTGTGTGTTGGATGCATAAATCAAATATAAATCAAACACAAATGCGGCAGACCTTTCAGAAGTTCATGGAATACAGAAAAAGAGAGGATTCAAACTTGATGCCCTGATTAATCTCCTTTTAGTGACCCAGCCTACACTCAGTGAGAAAATGCAGCCCTGTGGCCAACGTTATTAGAGATTCATTAAAAGGTAAAAGGCTTGTGTTGCTTTTCAAAGCACAAGGGATTTGACTGGGTTTCCAGAAGTGGATGTAAATGAGTATCAGTCTGGTTGGAAAAGAGGATCTAGAAAGGAGGAGGAGAGGTTGAGGAAGGGGTAGGGGAGGGGTGTTAATAGCTTCATTTTATAGAAAAACAAGGGAAACTGACTAAGGGGTATACCAGAAACTGGGAGTTAAGCATATCATTTAAAGTTACTAGCATCACCAGTAGAGGAACTAAAAATCAGAAGAAGGTACAAAAATTGAGAGAAAGAAAGAGAGGGCAGATTGAAGACAGTGTGAGGGAGTTAAAGCCTCCTCTCTAGCAGAATGTGGTCACTTGATGACGTCTGAACTTGACAAACGACTGAAATAGAGGATTACGCATTTTATTTAGATGTAGGGAGGCAAGTGCCACAACAATGCAAGCAGAAATTATTAAAATGGTCTACGCCGGGAAGCACAACTGGGGAGTAGGAAGTGAGGGGACCTTGAATCTTTGTTTTTTTATCATAAACTCCTCTGTACTTTCTGATCATCACTATTATATTTACCGTGGGCAGGATGGGACTATTTTTAGAAAAGTAGTCATGGGCATTCTTTTTGTTTCTTTTTTTTTTTTGGAGATAGTTTTTAAAAGATGGTGTGTATGCGAGTGTGAACTAAAATTAAATAAAAATCTTTCCTGCCACAGGCTGACTGAATGGACCCCCTCCTGGCCAAGAGGATATCCTAACACTGAATTGTCTGCCAGGAGGAGGAGGTCAGACATGCCTCAACACGACCCCCTCCCTTCTTGGAGATATCCTTTGTAACTCATTACTAGGCCTAAGGCTATGCAAGACAAACCTGCAGGTCCCCAATTTACACAACAAACATATGTCCTGTGACTTGCCTCTTATCTAAAACATTCCAAGCCTTTAGAACCAATTACAAGTCAAGGAGTCTTTAAACCTACCTATAACCTGTAAGCCCCCACTTTGAGATGGCCTGCCTTTTCAGGCCAAACCAATGTATGCCTTCCATGTATTGATTTATGACTTTACCTGTAAACCCTATCTCCCTAAAATGTGTAAAACCAAACTGTAGCCCAACCACAGCGAGTCCACTTGCTCAAGGCTTCTTGGGTGTGGCTCCGGCTCACGGTCCTCAAGTTTGGCTCAGAATAAACCCCTTTAAAATTATTTTACGGAGTTCGCCTTCTTTTCCATCGACAGGAGGAAGTCCCAAGGTTAATCACCGTGACTGTGGCGAGATTTTACCGTATACAAGGAGTTTTCATTTTACATCTGTTAGACAGAGTGAAAACCTAAATTTCTCAGCAACTCAGGGTACTGAAGGTCAGCCATTCACACTCGAGTAATCCATGAATGGGTCACATCACAATGGTGAATGTTGGTAATATTGATCCAGAGACGTCATGGAGGCATTAAAATGCTTTCAGTAGCCTGCAGTGAAGAAGTTGAAGGAGTGTATTACCTTACAGTAAATTATCTCCAAAATGGCCCCCAAAATGTTGTTCAAAGCGATGCATATCAGTTGACAGAAAACTCACTCCTGACTCAATACCCCATTCTGTTGAGATAGTATTATCAAATCTTCTGGGTGAGTACAGAAAATGCCAGGCTTTTGTGTGTTAATTTGCAAGATCCTTGGACCTCCAGAAAACAAATAAACGGATCATACCAAGGTCTTATGGTTGGGAGAAGCATGGAAAACCTGAATGAGGGTGTAAGCTAAGCGAGTTCAGGCCGGAGAATCAGGCAGTTGCCTGGAGTAAAAATCCAGCTATAACCTGGGATGGAACCCAAGGGAACCCTGTCTGCTTCCTCCGTACTGATGCTTTGCTCCTGGTTAGAGAGAAAATTCCAGGCTTCCAGGGGCACCATAAACAAAAGACACTGGGCCTTCAAAAATTAGCTGAGCAAGCACATCCTCAGGACAGAGGGAAATGAGATTAATAAGGAGTCTCTTGTATTGGGCATTGAAGGCATGCCAGGCACTGTGAAAACATTTACCATACATTGTCACTTTTCAGACTTGTACATATCCCTTTGTACAGATGAGGACTCCAAAGGTAAGAAAAGAAAAGTAAAGCCACTTGACCAAGGTGAGCTCAACTCTTAAGTCAGGGCCTGGGGCGTATCTGCAGGTATATTGTTACAAGATCACTTGTGTAAACTGCCCACAATTATGACAAAGAAGGGCATTAGTTGAAAGTTTAAGCATGTGTTGGAAGGTGAATTGGTTCTCAGAGAGAAAAATATCTGGAATGCTATGTAAAAGACATCCCTCAAGACAGCCCTTTTTTCTTGGTTCCTAAGCAGGGTTGGGGCAAAACTACTTGTTACAAAGGAAATTCCTAAGATCCTTAATTAGAGTATCTGAAATTCAAACTCCAAGCACAAAGGGAGGCTCAGAGTGGTTAAGTGTTTTGCTCTGGAATTCTGCCTAGGAGCCAATTTGACTCCAAGGCCCATCTTCTTTTGCTCGCATCAAGCCAGGCCCGGGAATGTAGGAATATACAAGAAGTGCTAGGAGTACAGGCGCCTTCATTCCTCGTGACCATCCTGAGTCCAAATGTCACCAATCATGATCCCTCTTATGGACCCTGTCTCCTTCTGAGAGACAAAGAGAAAAGGGTCAAAGAGGCTCTCAACCTCAGGTAAGGGGTGAGGGAAAAAGGGACACACAGAGAGCAAAGAAATCAGAGCGAGGAAAACCAAGGTCTTGCTTATCTCCTGGCTTTAATCACACCCAAAACTGACCTAGGTACTTCTCTATGGAGAGGGAAAGAGGGGGGTGGGATGGAGAGGGCTCCAAAGAGGGTGGTAGCTGCAGTTTGTATTGTTTTATTGTCCCAAAAGTCTTAACATCTGAAACCAAGCTAGGACAAAATGTTATTTTATTTTTGTGCCCATTCTGAGTGATGTGTGTCTGGGTATGTGTTCTGTGACTGGCTGTAATTTCTGTATTTTTAAAAATTTGTTCACGATTTAAAAAGGATGGAGAAAGGTTTTAGGTAGATGGAAGCCCCCAGGTCAAGCTCGAGCTTGGAGCTTAGAATTTGGAGTAGTCAAAGCATTCTAAGAAGCCCCATGTTGGCCAGTATCTAGAGAGGTGAGAAGGGCGGGGTTGGTAAGGGCCACATCACGCAGCTCATTATATTAAGCCATGTTGAGGAGTTTGCACTTTAGTCGAAGTGAAATGGGGAGCCCCTGTCTGGGACCTTAAGTAGTGGAGGCAGAAGACATGGCTCATCTTTCAGAAAGTCTGGCTTTCTATCAGTCTGGCTGCTGGGTAGAGAAGGGAGTTTGGTGGAAGCAGGTGACCAGTTAGGAGGCTGTGGTGGGAACACATGCGAGACACAATGGTGGACTCCAGTGGAGTGTGAGAGGTTCAGGTGGCGTTTGGGAGGTAGAGGCGATAGAAATTGCTGAAGGATGGCATGGTGGCCAGAGAAACATGTGGAGAGGTAGGAAATAAGGGCGGCTCTTTATTTTAATTTCAATTTAGTACCAGGATGGATGGAGGTGTTATTCATTGTTCCTAGGGGAAGACTGCTGTGAGGGGTGCGAGATTGGGGGATGTGGGTGGTGGTGGCGCTGAAAGAAGCTCAGGACCTCCATTTTTGCCATTTAAGGGTGAAATCCCTATGAGGTATCCAGGTGGAGATGTCAAATAGACAGTCAAGTAAGTATGAGATCACCACCTCATCTCCTCTCCCCCCCACCCCGGTCCAATAATGGGACCATATACTGGTCCCTTTTCTGTAACCTGCTTTTCTCACCTAGTAATAGCACATTTTGAAAATCCCCCTAAATCAGTCCATATAAATGTTACCGAAAGTTCGGCACTTGTCCCCGTGACCAAACAAAGAATGAGGACAAATGGTTTGAGGAAAAGAAGAGAGAATTTATTAATTTGCTGGCAAACGAGGAGGATGGCAGGCTCTCCTCTTAAAATACCATCGTCCTATCTATGAGCAGAAATACAGAGCTTTCAAAAGGGGGTCTTCAGCTCCGGGCTATTGCTGTTTAACTATAGCATCTCCAGTGAAGACAATCTCATGATCTCTGCCCGGACAATTCCATTGATCCATCCTCTGTAAAAGGAAACAAAGAACAAAGAACATTCCTCTGCCCTCCTGATTACTGGCCTTGGGCAGGCATGCAGGTTTTAATTCCCCGAAATGGTTGGGGAGGGGATGACAATTCTGTTTCTCCAGCCTCTATGGATGACAAATAGACTTCAGAAACTTAACGTGTGCAAATAGGAGTTCTTGACACCCACCCCACTGTCTTTCCCCCTTCTGGAAATCTACCACATCCCCATATTGCCTATGACCACACACATAACACCTCCATGATGAAGTTGTTGAGAAAACACTCTCAATAGTAATCATTCATTTCATAAGTTTGTTCACTGACTGCCTTTAACCCATCTGCAAGTGCTGTCTCTTCTATTTCCAAACTACCACGTGAATCCATGCACTATTCTCCAAATTCACGCTTCCAGTCTGGGCCAAGCCACTGCAGTCTCTCAACTGGGCTACTGCAAGAACCTCCTAACTGGTCTCCCTGCTTTCCTTTGTGCCCTGACACTTGTGATATTTTCCACAGGGAGCAGCCAGAGAGAAATCATTGAATGTAAATCAGACCATGGCAGTCCCCTGCTTCAATCCTCTCTCTGGCTCCCCAGGGCACTCTCTGAATAAGAACCAAACTCTTCGCCATAGTCATAGCTCCACCCACCACTGCGCCTTCCTCTGCTCCTTCCCTCTATCCCCTCTCACACTGGGCTCCAGCCACGCTGGCATCCTTTCTGTCCCTCCACAACCCTTCTTTTCTGCCACAGGTCCAGGGGAATTGCAGTTCCCTCTGCTGGGCTGGCTTTTCCCCCAGTTCCTTGCAGGACTGGCAGTCTATCATTGTCCTCAGAAAGGTCTTCCATGAACTTCGTATGTCCTGCTTTGCCACTTCTCTGGGGTTCTAGGCAATGTGTACCAAGTCGTCTTGTTTGTTTCCCTGAGAGCATTCATAGGAACCTTTAACTGTTTTTATATTTTCTGACCTATTGTCTGCCTCTCCGGTAGAAAAAAAGCTCCCTGAGTGCAGGGACCCTCTGGTTAGAAGAATACTTGGTACATAGATGGTCCCCCATAAATCCATAAATACTTGTTGAATCATTGATTGAATGAAATCAATAGCACTTCCTCCCACAGGAAAGGGACCTCCCCCTCCCTCCGTTGACACTCCACAGGGCTCTTTATTTTGCCCCTGTCACAGTGTGTAGCAGGCAGAACACATTCAATTGTGGGTGGCAGAAATGGGCCACAAAGTAAAAAAAAGGAGGTGGGGACTCCATGGAGGCCCCTGAGAAAGGACTTGGAGAGCAGTCCTTCTCACTTTCGTAGTCCTGTTCCTGTTGCCGGAGGTTCAGGATCCTAGGGATTGTCTTCAGGTTTGGGGATTTGCTGGCCACAGCACGACTTCTCTGAACCTCTTTCTCCTGCTATTTCACTGATTTCTGTTGGCTCTTTGGGCTGGAAGCCAAAGCTGGAGAAAGAGATCTTGTTGAGGCCTAGTCCTTGACTTG
Organism: Daubentonia madagascariensis; assembly: GCA_023783475.1. Taxonomy (NCBI): domain Eukaryota; kingdom Metazoa; phylum Chordata; class Mammalia; order Primates; family Daubentoniidae; genus Daubentonia; species Daubentonia madagascariensis. The sequence goes on from JAKFHU010002438.1 coordinate 130,563, forward strand.
GTCCCCAGTTGGTCTTCCTTGTCATTTCTGTCTCCTAACAATGGGCCAAGAAGCTCTTCTCATCATCGCCACATTCCCTACCCCTCAGCAATCAGAGCTTCCCCCTTGGCCTCTGCCTTCTCAGGTCCCTCTTGGACAACCACCTGGAACGGTGAGGCACAGCTCATCTGCCCCTTGCCCTTGCCTGCAAGTAACCCAGACTCCCAGGAGATGGCTCCTAATATTGGTGACAGCGATCACCCTGGTCAGGCACGGGCTGTACGGCAGGCTTTTCCTAGGTCTCTGTCCCTTGCCTTTGCTGGCACTGGCCCTGCCTAGGGGCAGAGAGCTGGACTTTGCAAGCTGGCGAGGTACATGTCTGTGTGTCTGCTTCTCAGCCATCTTGGAATGCTTCCCAGCCAGCGATGGAAAGTTCTCACTGTCTTGCGCCCTACAGCGACTCAGTCACTTCCTCAGGTTCATGGTTGTTTTATCGTGTGCGGCTGCCCAGATCCAGCCAACACTGACACCCCAGAAAACAGCTTTATTTTCCCAAAGAAGGTGGGCGGGGGTAGGAGAGAATATGTGCCGGGCAGGTGAAATTCCATGACCATCTAGTCCAATCACATAGCACTTATAGCCCCCTGCTGGCATTTCTGTTTTCTGTAGGGGCAGCCTGAGCCTTAGCGGAATGAAGACATCCTAAGGGGAGGCACTGTGGTTTGGTCACTTTAAATATCCGGCCCCACTGGCTCATGGGAAGCGTGAGACCTCTATTTATGGAACAAAAGGAGGGACAGCGGGAAGAGTTATTCTGACTCCTCTGGGACTGGTCACATCTGACTTTCTTCTTCCTGTCCTATCAACGTTGTCTTGGTTTTGTGAATGTGGGCATATGCATGCATGCTCACATACGCCTATTGGTGTTTAATTTGTACTCTTTCTAAAGTTTTGATCATGCCGCTTCCCTCCTTGAACATGCTGAGTGGTACCCCTGACCTTGGGTATAGAGTCCAACCACCTTAGCTTGCCTCTCAGGGCCCCACACCTTCCGGCGCCATCTTCTACCATGTGCTTTTGGAGACCATGAGCTCTGTCCTCACCAGATTACAAGGCATGACCAGAAGTGACCATGTGTGCTTTCTCATGCCAAAGGGCCTTGGGCACACACTGATCCCTCTGCCTGGAATGCCTTCACTCCTTCCTCAACATGGTGGACTGCTCCTCATCTTTTAAAGCCCACCTCAGGGGTTCCGTCTTTGGTGCGGCCTCACTTGATTCCTACTAGGAAGAGTTAGTGGCTGGTCCTCCTTTCTGGAGGAAGTGGGAGTCTAGCCTCTGTTACACTCTACTCTAATGGTTGCTCACTTGCCTATCCCCTCAGCATTTGGCCCTGTGTGGCCTCCCTGCTCCCACCACACATACTGCTCACCTCTTCTCACCCCGCCCCACACCTCCAACAAACACATCCACACTCACTGCTCACTTACCACATTGCCTCTCTTTTAGCCAGCCTCCCCTCACACCCCCCAGTGCCAAGTACTTGATAAGCCTTCCATAAATGTTAGCTGGTGAACTGGGCCCAGGCACCTCATCCTTGAGAGAAATTTCAGGTTTTGATTTGGTTTTCCTGTGAACCTGGATGTGTATTTCTCGGTCCAGCTTAGGAACCTCAGCACCTTGAGGGCAGAGCCAAGAATAAACAAGTGCCTGGCTCTGAACCAGGCCCTGTTCCCAGCCCTCGGTTCGGTTTTCCTCACCTTATCATTGAGGCCAGTGCTAGCGACAGGGTGCTCTTGATCCCCCCATTTCCAGGCTGCATGCACCGAGGCTGTGGTGGGGGAGGGGAGTTGGGGGTGTGCAGAACCCCAGGTCCATAGTTCTCCCATAGTCTGGAGCAGGGTCAGGGTTTCCAGCCCAGATTGTCTGCTCCCAAGGACAAGCTCAAAACCAGTCTATGCCCTCCTGTCTCCCACACCCCTGTATCCCTAGGGATTGGCAGCAGCTCCATAAAAATTTGTGGCAGGGCATTATGAATGAGTACATGTTTTTCATTCTCCTTTTTGCCAGTGTTGCAGAGGAGGAAAAGAGCTGGAAAAGGGGGAGAGATCTCTCAGAAAATGGATCAGCAGGCTGCATAGGGGAGCTTGGGAGGCTCAGAATAGGAGTCCTTCCCTTGGTGGTGGTGATGGGGAGTGAGTGTGCTCTTTTGGCGGGGGTGGGGGGAGAAAAACCCTGGATGTGAGAAAACTATTTTTCTTGGCTTTGTTTAGGCCAGGCAAGTGTATCCTCAAAGCCACCCCACCCTCTCTTGCAAGGTACTTGATTTAATCATTTAGACGTTCCATTATGGGGAGAGGAGAGGATGAAAACACCCCCCAAAACGAACTCGAACCCTTATCCCCTCCGTCCACAGTGGAGCCCTTTCCCCGGCGTCCTCTTCATAAACATCCCGGCGACCCGAGACGCTGAGCACTCACACCCCTCCACCCCCGCCCCCGCCCCAGCCCCAGCCTCCGGCTCCCGCCTCCTCCCACACCCTCCCACCGCCCGCGGCCCCCACCCCCGCACGCCCGGGGGTGCCCGGACCACAGACGCCAACACCCCCCGCCCCCCACCACACGCCGCCCGCCCGCCCGCCCGCCTGCGCCCCGCACGCTAGCCCACGACAGAGCGGCAGCGGCAACAGCAGCAGGCTGCGGGCTGCGGCGACTCGCACCCGCGCGGCGCGCTCTTGGCAGCGCTCTCCATCCATCCCAGGTGATTCGGTCCCTCCAGCTCCGCTGGCCCCGGGTGCCCTGCGCCAGCTCCCGCTCGCGCCCCGGGCCTGGGTTTCGGCACCCACCGGCCCTCCTGCCCTCCCCCGCCTCTCCATCCTCCAGTTCGCAGGAAGGGAGGTCGCGGCAGCGGCCCGGCGGCAGCGGCGACCGTGGCGACAGCGGCGACAGTGGCGGCGGCGGTGGCGGCTGCGGCGGCGGCGGCGGCGGCGGCGGCGGAGGCTGCGGCGGCGACCGTGGCAGAGGCGGTGGCGGAGGCCTCCGTGGCGGAGGCGGAAGCAGAGGTGGAGGCCGAGGTGGAGGCCGAGGCCTCAGTAGAGGAGGCAGCAGCAGAGGCCACCCTGGGGGAGGCGGAGGCCGTCCTGGCGGCAACGGCGGTGGCAGTGGCGGGGGCCAGTGCGGCCGAAGCCGCCACCACAGCGGAGGCTGCGGCGCCCCCCTTGGGGGAGGCGGAGGCGGATGCGGAGGAGGAGGAGGCGGCGGCTGCGGTGGCGGCCGCCGCCGCGGATGCAGATGCGGATGCGGAGACGGGCGGGGGCTCTGAGGGGAACCCAGACTTTCCCATGGCCTCGCTGTATGTGGGCGACCTGCACCCTGAGGTGACCGAGGCAATGCTGTACGAGAAGTTCAGCCCAGCCGGGCCCATCCTGTCCATCCGCATTTGCAGGGACAAGATCACCCGCCGCTCATTGGGCTACGCGTATGTCAACTACCAGCAACCGGTGGACGCCAAGCGGGCCCTGGAGACCCTGAACTTTGATGTCATAAAAGGCAGGCCAGTGCGCATCATGTGGTCCCAGAGGGACCCCTCGCTCCGCAAAAGCGGGGTGGGCAATGTCTTCATCAAGAACCTGGGCAAGACCATCGACAACAAGGCGCTGTACAACATCTTCTCGGCGTTCGGCAACATCCTCTCCTGCAAAGTGGCCTGTGACGAAAAGGGGCCCAAGGGCTACGGGTTCGTGCACTTCCAGAAGCAGGAGTCCGCGGAGCGGGCCATCGATGCGATGAATGGCATGTTTCTCAACTACCGCAAAATTTTCGTCGGGAGATTCAAGTCGCATAAAGAACGAGAGGCCGAAAGGGGAGCCTGGGCCAGGCAGTCCACCAGTGCTGACGTCAAGGATTTCGAGGAAGACACCGATGAGGAGGCCACCTTGCGATGAAGACATCCCAGAAGCTAGCCAGCCAGCAGAGCCAAGCCTTGGCTCCCACCCGGTTTACAGCCTCCCCCTCCCCCCCCAACCCACCAGCAGTGTATTGTATTGGGAGTGCAGGTCTCTCTCTCTCTCTCTCCCCCTGTCCCTCCCCCTGTCCCTCTCCCTGTCCCTCTCCCCCTCCTCTCCCCCCTTCTCCTTCTCTTCCTCCTCCCTCCTTCCTCCTCCTCCCCCACTTTCTACCTTCTCCCTCCTCTTTTCCTCTCCTTCCCTTCCTCTACCCACTGGCCACCTCCCTCCCACCCCCCACCAAGGGCGTTGTGAATAATCTTACTAATCTGTGCCATTTGTGGGTTAAAGGCTGCCTCTTCTCCCTGTGGTTTGGCTTAAAAAGCATTTTCATTCTCTCTTTGTTTACTGCACAGGTGATACAGATTTCATGGTAGAAACATCAGAAAGGAGCTGGAGATGAGATGAGGGAAAACCAAGAGAGTAATTGATCCCGTGATCCTACTACCCAGAGAGAACCGCTTTTACCCTTTTGGTGTGCTGTTTTTCCAGGCTCTCTTCTCTCCCTCTCTTGCCCTCCCTTCCTCATCCCCACCTCACCTTCTCTTTCAACACAGTTATAGAATGGTTCATGTGTGTGGTGTTTCTTAACCTGCTTTTTCAGCAACTAAAGCCAAACAAAAATAAACCCATTGAACTTCTTTCCATGTTATTCAACAGGCTTATGAAACGTCATCTTCAGTGCCTGCAGAGTGCTCCAGTGTATCCATGGACCTTAACATTTCTGTGATCATTCCCGCATTGTTGGACATTCAGGTGGTGCCTAGTTCTTTCCCTGTGTTTAAAACCAACACTGCGTGTGCTCTGATGAGTGAATCCTTCCTTGTCAAGCCAAATCTTTGCTAGCATCCCGATGGTCTCCTTAACTGTGGACTTGCAGGATCCACATGTAGACATTTTAAAGACTTTTCCTGTGTGTTGCCAAAAGGCCCCCTTCATAGGCATTGTACCAATTTGCACTCGTGCCAGCCAGCGCAGCTAGTGAAAAGAGTATGCCCATTTCCCCTGCGCAGTCTCCTGGTCACTATAATTGGGGGTGTGTGTGTGTATGTGTGTGTGTGTGTGTGTGTGTGTGTGTGTGTGTGTGTATCTTGGCCAGCTTGATGGGCTGCAAATGGTATTTCGCTGTCCTTGGTTGTTTTGCTGGAATTAAACACTGTTCATGACCGCCTTCCCCTGTGCCCACTTCCTGTCCCTTTCCCTGTTGTCAGAAGAATAATTCAGCTTCACTGCAGAAACAAGTTAACAGAAGAAAATTAATGTCACCAGTAATCAGTCCTAATGATTACCTGTACATTCCTGAAACATTTTCATCTGTACCTGCCCAGTATTTTTCATGTGATATATATATGTGAAATTAATGTATATATTGTTTCAATATCTGCTTTTTCACACATAAATATATATTATAGACATAGATGTATAGATAGATATTCTTGAACTTCCTTTCATGTCATTAAATATTCTTCTAAAATAATTTCCATGGCTGTTTATTGTTCCAATGTGTGGATGTGCATGATAGAAGTTGTACATATTTACATATATCTATATGTATATCCACATTTAGATGTAGATATAGGGATATATTTGTTTTAACTGCTTCTTCATTGTTGAACATCTGGGTTTTTTCAGTTTTTTCATTTTCAAACCAAAGCTCCCCTGAATATCATAGTGCACAAATCTTGCTTGTAGCCATGATTATTTCCTGACCAAACATTTTTTAAAGTAGAATTGAAGAGTCAATGTATGTGGGAGGAAGTAGAATTGAAGGGTCAAAGGATGTGAGAGGTTTAAAATCTTTTTTTTCATTTGGTTCATTAGTAAGTTATCACCCATGAAGATAGTACCAATTTACCCTCATAAGGTAGAGAAATACTGTGAGTGGGCCTGGATACCTGCACAATTTTCTGGATTTGGTATTACAATCATTTCTACAATCTTCTAATATTTTATCAGGGTAATTAGAGATATCTTAAAATTTATTTTAGCAATTATCTTTATACAAACAATACTTTATCATAATAAAAACATTTAGAAAATATTGATAAGGAAAAAAGTCATAATCCCTCCTAATTCCACCACTTGACCAAAAAAAAAAAAAACCCTTTGTAACATTTTAGTCATATATATAAATAGTTTCTCCAAAAATGTAATGTAGGATGTATGTTTTATTGTGGGATATTCTCATCATAACAAGTCTCATTATCTTTCTAAATTATTAAATATTCTTCTATGATTATGATTTTACTTAATGTTTTGTTTTATGGATGAGCTATAATTTCTAAAACCCAGCCCCTAGATATATTTTTAAATGGTTTTGACTTTTCCCCAGTATTATTTCTATGGGGAACACATTTGTAGCTGAATGTTTGCTGACATCTAGGAATAGTTAATTGCCTTATATACTTTGCCGTCTGTTGCCAAATGCTTCGTCCATAAAGTTTATTCCCACCAACAGTGTACCAGAGTGCATGTTTCCCTAGTTATCTTAAGTTAGGTTTTTTTAAATTATAAGGAATTGGTGGGCTGGTGGGTTTTTAAAAAATTATTTCATTTTGCAAGAGCATTGCTTAAAAAAGACATGCACGTTATATCTACACAACAACCACTTTAAAGAGATTATTTTATATCTTTGCAGGCTTTACCTATTTGTAAATTTTAAAACAAATATAGACTGAATATATTATATACTAAATGTATATTCTATACCTTCATACTGAATGTATTCTGTTAAAATTTTATTTTCAGTTTATTGCAAATATATCTAAAATATCTTTTGCTATTCAGTATTCTTTCACAACTAGCTGCCATTGTATAGATGGGTCAGAATTTTTTAAAAGTGTTTCTTTACTTTGGACTGTAAAGTAGTTTCTAAATTTTCACCAGAAACCTCAATCTGTGGTGAGTAATTTTGTAGCAGCATCCTTGTAGTATTATTTACTTATTCAAATAAGTTAATTTTTAAAAAGAAATCAAACAGTATTGATAGGCAAAATAAAATAAAAATCACTAATTATTCTCCTATCCATATATAACAATTGTCAATCTTTTGGTCTATGCCATAGATCTATTTTGATAGGTTTCATCTTCATCTTGCCTCTAATTTTGGTGGATTTAGGTGTTTGTTTCTGGTGTTTCCTTATTCAAACAAAAGCTGCTAAGAATATTCTAAAGCACAAATCATTGCTTTTATTCAGTACTATTTCCTGGAAAAACATTCCTACAAACAGATTTAGAGTATTCCATTGTTGTTATATATATGATTTTGATATTTACACATTTTAAATTAAATAGGTAATGAAGGTTTATGAAAAACTATCAGCAATTTCTGATTACAAGGAAAGGGAATTAAAACTGTCTATAACCCCATTCTTAGTGCTGCTTTTAATATTTTGGCTGGACCTTTCCAAGACCAGGGGGAAAATTTTATATATATATGTGTGTGTATATATATATATACACACATATATATACACACACACATATATATATATACACACACACACTAAAATTTACCATTCTAACCATTTTAAGTGTATAGTTCAACAGCATTGCATACACTCAAATTGTGCAACAATACCACTATCCAAATCCAGAATGTTTTCCAATTAAAACTCTGTAATCATTAAAAAAATAACTCCGTATTTCCTCTATTCCCGCTCAGATCCTGGCAAACACCATTCTACTTTCTATCTCCATGAATTTTATTACTCTAGGTACCTCATATAAGTAGAATCATACGGTACTTGCCCTTTTTATGAATAGTTTATTTCACTTAGCACAATGTGTTAAAAATTTATCTATGTTATAGCATGTGTCAAATTTACTTCCTTTTTAAGGCTGGATAATATTTCCAATATAATATATACCATATTTTGTTTATGTATTCATTCATCAATGAATACTTGAGATGTTTTTACCTTTTGTCTATTATGAATAATGCTGCAGTGAATATGAATGCACAAATGTCCATTTGAATCCTTGTTTTTAATTATTTTGCATATATACCCAGAAGTGGAATTGCTGGAACACATGGTAATTCTACTTTTAATATTTTGAGGAACTGCCAAGCTGTTTTACATAGTGATTGTACCATGTTAAGTTCCCACCAGCAATGGACAAGTGTTCTAATATTTCCACATCCTCTTCAACACTTACTGTGTTCTCTCTCTCTCTCTGTGTATGTGTGTGTGTAATAATAGCTATCCTAATGGATGTGAACTGGAATTTCATTGTGGTTTTGTTTAGCACTTACCTAATTATTAGTGGCATTTAACACTTTTTCATATAATTATTGGCCATTTGTCTGTGCCTTTGCAGGAATGTCTGTTCAAGTCCTTTACCCATTTTAAAAATATTTTTTGTTTTCATTGAGTTATAGGAGTTCTTTATATATTTTGCATGTTAAATCTTACCAGACATATGATTTGCAAATATTTTCTCCCATTCTGCGGCTTGTCTTTTCACTATGCTGATAGTGTCCTTTGATGCATAAAATTTCTAATTTTGATGTAGTCCAACTAATCTGTTTTATTCTTTTTGGCCCAAATCCAACGTTATGAAGTTTTCCCACTATGTTTTTTTCTAGTGTTGTATCAGCTGTTACATTTAGGTCTTTAATCCATTTTGTGTTAATTTTTGTACATGGTGTAAGGTAAGGGTCCAAATTCATTCTTTTCTATGTGGATATCCGGTTTTCCAAGCACCATTTGTTGCAAAGACTTTCCTTTCCATATCAAATGGTCTTGACACCCTTGTCAAAAGTCATTTGACCACACATACGAAGATTTGTCTCCAAAATCTCTATTCTATGCCATTGGACTATATGTCTGTCCTTCTGCCAGTGCCACACTATTCTGGTTATTGTAGCATTGTGATAAATTTCAAAATTAGCAAGTGTGACATCTCCAATTTTGTTCTTTTTCAAAATAGTTTTGGTATTTAGGGTCCTTAGATCCCATATTAATTTTAAGATGGATTTTTCTGTTTTTGCAAACAACATTGTTGGGATTTTGATAAGGATTGTATTGAATCTGTGGATTGACTTGGGTAGTATTGACATTTTAGCAATATCAAGTCTTCTAATCCATAAATATGGGATATCACTTTATTTATTTTTCTCTTCCTTAATTTCTTTCAAAAATATTTCATACTTTTCAGAGTGCAAGTCTTTTGTCTCCTCAGTTAAATTCATCCCTAAGTATTTTATTCTTTTGTATACTACTATAATGAAATTATTTTCTTAATTTCTTTTTCAGATTATTTATTCTTACTGTGTAGAAACACAACTGATTATTTTGTGTTGATTGTGTATCCTCTGTGCTGAATTTTTTTATTAATTATGACAATTTTTTATTGAATCTTTAGTGTTTCTTAGATATAAGATTGTATCTCCTGTGAATAGATATGGTTGTTTTTTTTTTCCTTTCAAATTTGGATACTCTTTCTGTCTTCCATCCCTCCATCCATCCTTCCTTTCTTTTTCTTTCTCCTTCTCTCCTCCTCCTCCTCCTCCTCCTTTTTTTTTTTTTTTTTTTTTTTAGCTAATTGCTCTGGCTAGAACTTCCATTACTGTGTTCAATAAAGGGGGCAAGAGTGATCATCCTTATATTGTTTTTGATATTAGAAAAAAGAATTTAGTTTTTCACCATTGAGTATCATGTTCACTGTGGGTTTTGTATACATGGCTTTTATTATGTTGAAGTAATTCCCCTATATTTTTAGTTTGTGGAGTGTTTTTATTACATGGGGTGTTGAATTTTGGCCCATGCTTTTTCTGCATCAATTGAGATAATCATGTGGTTTTTGTCTTTATTCTGTTAGTGTGGTGTATTAATATGTTGAACAATCCTTACATTCCAGCAATAAATCCTACTTGGTTATAGTGTATAATTTGTTTAATGTGCTATTGAATTCAGTTTGCTAGTATTTTCTTAAGGATTTTCAAAATGATATTCATTAAGGACATTGGTGTGCAATTTTCTTTTCGTATGGTGTCTTTGTCTGACTTTGGTATCAGGATAATGCTGGTCTTGTAGAATGAGTTCAGAAGTGCTCCTTCCTCTTCAATTCTTTGGAAGAGTTTGAGGAGAATTGGTGCTAATTCTTCTTTAAATGTTTGATAAAATTCTCCAGTGAAGCCATCTGGGCTTTTCTGTTGGGTGGTTTTTGACCACTGATTCAATCCCCTTGCTAGTTACAGGTCTGTTTGGGTTTTTTATTTCTTTATGATTCAGTCTTAACAAATTTTGTTTTTCTAAAAAATTTCTAGTAATATCCCCTCTTCATTTCATATGTTACTCATTAGTGTCTTCTCTCCTTTTTTCTTAGTCAATCTGGCTTGTCCATTTTTATGATCTTTTCAAAGATCCAACTCAGGATTTTGTTTAATTTCTCTATTATTTTTCTGTTCTCTATTTATCTCTGCTCTAATCATCTTATTTTCTTTCTTTTGCTATGCTAGCTTTGGGCTTATTTTGTTGTTATTATTCTAGTTGATCAAGGTGTAGATTGCATTTTTTGATTTGAGAATGTGATGGTTAATTATAGATGTCAATTTGACTGAGCTAAAGGATGCCCAGATAGATGGAAAAATGTTATTTCTTGGTGTGTTTGTTAGGATGACTCCAAAATAGATAAGCATTTAAATTGGTAGAATGAATAAAAAGATCACCCTCACCAATGTGAGTAGGCATCATCCAATCCTCTGAGGGTTCAAATAGAACAAAAGGGTGGAGGAAGGGTGAATTTGCTCTCTCTTCTTGACCTAGGACATTTATCTTCTCCTGGCCTTGAACATTGATGGTCCTGGTTCTTGGGCCTTTGGACTCTGGGACTTATACCAGCAGCCCCCTTGCTTCTCAGGCCTTTAGACTTGAACTGAATCACACCACTGGTGTTCCTGGTTTTCCAGCTTTCATATGGCAGACAGTGGGATTTCTAAGCCTTCATAATCCCATGATACAATTCCCATAATACATATTTCCTATTGGTTTTGTTTCTCTGGAGAACCCTGACTAATACAAATTTTGGTACTGAGAGTGATTCTAGGGGAGCAGAATTTTAAAGATGACATTTCTGAATAGGTTCTGAAGTTTCTGGAAGTGACTATCTAATACGATGAGATTCAAAAACACTAATGACCCTATTTCCAGATAGTCCATGGTGTGAACTGTTTATAGAGATGCACAAATATCTGCATTGAATGCTCTTAACCAACCACTCAGAAGAAGCAATGAGTTAAGTGATTCTGTATATGATACATTTGAACACATTTGGAAAACTAGGGAATCTAATAATGTTAGTTGGTTTCTCCTAATGTCACTGGACAAAGTAGTGAAAGAAAAAGATGAGCTCAAGATTTGAATTCCCAGCTCAAGCACCACATAAATGATCTAAGTGCTTCTAGGTGTGCCCTGAGAGAGAGCCTTATCACCTGTAGCAACAGTGTTGAAACTGCTGAAAATCAAATATATGACCTCTTCCTGCAATTGGCTGAATTACAATGCAAGTTGAACTCCCAGGCTTGTAGGGCGTTTAGTGTTAAAGTGAAGGCATTGACTGGGAAAGAATGGCATCCTATAAATTGGGATGGGGACTAGTAGGAAGACCCTGATGAAGCTAGAGAAATTGAGCCCCTAAATTCTGAGGAGTCTTTTTTTATCAGTGGCAGAGGTTCTCCACCTCCAGTGGAAGTAGCCCTCCCAACCCCACCAAAAGTGGACTCCCCACTCACAGTGGTTTTTCTACCTCAGTCTGAGGGAAGTGGTAATACCTCTCCTGAGGCAGTTGCCATGCAAGACAATACTGGTTCTCTTCAGGAACCACTCCCACCATGTCCCTTTGCTTTTAGACCTATAACTAGACACAAGTCCCAGCAGGCCCCTAAAGGTGAGGTATAAGGTAGGAGCTATGAGGAGTTGTACTACACTCCAAAAGAACTACCTGAGTTTTCTAATTTATACAGACAGAAACCCTGGGAACATGTGTAGAAATTGATGCTAATGGTGTGGAATATTGGTGAAATGAAAATAAAGTTGGATCAGGTCAAATTTATTGATCCCGATCCACTAATCAGAGATTCTGCCTTTAATGTTGCAGCACAGGGAGTTAGAAAGGGCTCTAATGTTTGTTTACTTGGATGAACAAAACATGGACCAAAAATTGGCCCACCATGAGTGAATTGGAAATACCAGATATGCCTTGGTTTCATGTAGAGAAAAGGGTTCAAAGGCTTAGGGAGATTGGAATGTTAGAGTGGATTCATCACTTAAGACCTACTCATCCACACTAGGAAGGTCCGGAAGACATATCTTTCACAAATACTTTGAGAAACAAATTTATGAAGGGAGCTCTGGCATTCTTGAGGAACTCTGTGATCATTCTTCTCTGTAGGCCAGACCTCAGAGTGGAAACCACGGTCACTGAACTGAAAAACCTACATGCAATGACAGCTATTAGATCCTGTGGTGGAAAGGGCCAAGTTGTGGCACTCGACTACCTAAGGCAAGGTGGGCATTTGCTGTAGATTGAATGTGTATCCCAAAGTTTGTGTATTGGAAACTTAATCCCCAATGTAACAGTGTTGGGAGGTGGGGCCTAATAAGAAATGATTAGTTCATGATGGCTCTGCCCTCATAAATGGATTAATGTCATTATCACAAGAGTGGGTTAGTCATCATGAGAGTGAGTTTGGTCCTCTTTTGCCCACTTGCTATTACCCTCTCTTGCCCTTCTGCCTTCCACCACGGAATGATGCAGCACAAAGGTCTTCACAAGATGCCAGCACAATGCTTTTGTACTTCTCAGCTTCAGAACCATGAGCCAAATAAATTTATTTTCTTTATAATTACCCAGTCTGTGGTATTCGGTTATAGCAAAACAAAACAAACTAAGACAGAAAAGTGGTACCAAGAAGTGGGCCGTTGCTATAACAGATACCTGACAATGTGGAAGCAAGTTTGGAACTGGAAAATGGTTAGAGGCTGGAAGAATTTGGAGGAGCACGCTAGAAAAAGCCTAGATGGACATGAATGAAGCATCAAGGGCAATTCTGGTGAGGACTCAGGAGATATAAATGGCTGTAGGGAAAGTCTGAGACTTCTTAGAGATCACTTAAGTGGTTATGACCAGAATGTTAGTAGAAATATGGATGGTAAAGACAATTGTGATGAGGTCGCAGATGAAAATAAGGAACATGGTATTAGAAACTAGAGTAAAGGCTATCCTTGTTATAAATTGGCAAAGAACTTGTCTGAACTGTGTTTATGTCATAGCGCTTTATGGAAAGTAGAATTTAAAAGTGATGAACTAGGATACTTGATGGAAGAAATTTCTAAGCAAAATATTAAAGGAGCTGTATGGCTATTTTTAACCATATACAGTAAAGATGCTAGAGGAAAGAAATGACTTAAAGACAGAATTTATGATTAAATGAGAAGCAGAATGAAAATTAACCTGGCCGTGTAAAGAACAAAAAAGCATGTTCTGGAGAGCAAAACAAGGATGTAGCCAAGTGAACATTTGCTAAAGAAATTAGTACAGATACAACAAGAGAATGACCCTGAAGGCATTTCAGAGATCATTTTGGCTGCCTCTCCCATCTCAGGCCTAGAGTTCTAGGAGAAAAGAATGGCTTCAGGGGATGCGCCCATGGTGCCCTCCATGGGCTTACTGTACAGAGCTGCCTTGAATCTCTGCTCCGTGCATTCTGACTCAGCACTCCTTGGCCACCCTAGCCATGGGTCAAGTGGGCTTAGGTGTTGCTTGACCCATCACTCTGGAAGTTACAAACTATGAACCTTGGCAGCATCCACATGGTGCTAATTCTGCAGGTGTGCAGAGTACAAAAGCTTTGGGAGTATGACTTTTTCCACTTAGATTTTCAAGGATGTTGAGAACAGCCTGGGGGCCCAGGCAGAGACTTACCATGGAGATGAAGCCACTGCATATATCCCTTTCTAGGGCAATGCTGAGCAGAAATGTGGGGCTGGAGCTGCCACAGAGAGTGCCCACTACAGCAATGTTCAGTGGAGATGTGGGAGTGGGGCTGCCCCCAAGATTCCATATCTGTAAAGCCACCAGATTGCAGCATCAGCCTGGGAGAGCTACAGGCACAAGACTCTGACCCATAAGAGCTTCTGGGTGAACTGAGCCTAGCAAAGTCATAGGGGTGGGGTTGTCTGATGCCTTGGGAGCCCAATCTCCACCCAAATGTGCCCAGGATGTGGGACATAGAGTCAAAGGATATTCTTCTGGAGCTTTAAGACTTAATGTTGTTTTCCCTGTTGCGTTTTGGACTTACTTGGGACCAGTTACCCCTTTCTTCTTGCCCATTCCTTTCTTTTGGAATGGAAATGTATATCCTAAACCTGTCCCACCACTGTATTTTGGAAGCATGAAACTTATAAATTTCACAGGCTCACAGTTAGACAGGAATTTGCCTCAGAATGAATTGTACCTTGAGTCTCACCCATATATAATTTAAATGAGACTTTGCACTTTGGGCTGGAATGAGCTAAACATTTTGGGGTTATTGGGATGAAATAAATTTATTTTGCATTGTGAAGACATTAATTTAGACGGCCAGGGGTGAAATGATATGGTTTGGATATGTCCCCCAAAATTCTTGTGCTGGAAACTTAATCCCCAATGCAACAGAGTTGAGAGGTGGGGCCTAATAAGAGGTAATTATCTGCCTTCATGAATGGATTAATGTCATTATCACAAGAGTAGATTAGTTATCATGAGAATGACTTTGTTATAAAAGTGAGTTTGATCCCCTCTTTCTCGCTTGCTCTAGCCCTCTCTTGCCCTCACCAGATGCTAGGTCTTTGACTTCTCAGCCTCCAGAATTATAAGCCAAATAAGTTTTCTTTATAAATTACCCAGTCTATGGTATTCTGTTATAACAACACAAATGGAATAAGAAAGACAGCATGGTTACCATAATGGAAAGCAGAGTCAAAGCAGCAATCAGAAGGGTCTGACACACATGGATCTATGGCATTGGGTAATTGATCATGGTGTTCCTAGAAGTGAAATAGATAGCAAGACTTTTAAATTTTTACCTAATCTGTATAAGCAGAAAAGTTCTAGGTCAAGTGAACAAAAGTTTAACCTGAATCATAAAAACAGTCACAGCCTGCCCTCAATAAATTCCCAGACAACATACTCAGAACCCCTTGATAAAAGAGGATAACAGGTCCCTTTGAGGAAAACCCCAGTACACCATTGAAAATTTGTACTGTTATTCCTTCTCCAAGTCTTCCCCAAAGAACTTACAGCCTTTTGCCATAGAAATTGTGCATTGGGGAAAAGTAAATTATCAGACCTTTCAGGGACTACTGGACATAGGCTCTGAACTGATTCTGATTTCAGAAAACCTAAAACTTCACTGTTGCCTTCCAATCAGAGGAATAGCTTATGGAGGTCAGTTGATCAGTGGTCTATCTCACCGTGAATCCAGTGGGTCCCCAAACCCATCCTGTAGTTATCTCCCCTGTTCCAGAATGTATAGTTAGAGCAGATATACTTAGCAGCTGGCAGAATTCTCACATTGGCTCCCTGACCTGTTGAGTGAGAGCTACTATGGTGGGAAATGCCAAATTAAAGCCATTGGAACTGCCTCTATCTAGCAAAATAATAAATCAAATGCAATACATCCCTGGAAGAATTGCAGAGATTAGTACCTACATCAAAAACCTGAAAGATGGAGGGGTGTTTATTCCCTCTACATTCCCATTCAACTCTCCTATTTGGTCTGTGTAAAAGACAAATGGATCTTGGAGAATGACAGTGGATTACTGTAAGCTTAACCAAGTGGTGACTCCAATTGCAGCTGCTATGCCAGATGTGCTTTCATTGCCTTAGCAAATTAACACATCCCTTGGTACCTGGTATGCAGCTATTGATCTGGCAAATGCTTTCTTCTCCATCCCTGTCCATAAGGCCCTGAAGAGGTAGTTTGCTTTCAGCTGGCAAAGCCAGCAATATACTTTCACTGCCCTACTTCAGGGGTGGTATATCAACTCTGAAGCCCTATGTCAGAAGTTAGTTCAAAGAGATCTTGGTCACCTTTCCCTTTCACAAGATATCACACTGGTCCATTACTTTGATGACATTATGCTGATCGTACCTAGTGAGTGAGAAGTAGTAACTACTCTAGACATTTGTCTGTCAAGGGTGAGAAATGAATCCAACTAGAATTTAGAGGCCTTCTACCTCAGTGAAATTTCTAGGGGGTACAGTGATGTGAGGCCTGTTGAGATATCCCTTCTAAGGCGAAGGGTATGTTGCTGTATCTGGCCCCTTCTACAACTAAGAAAGAGGAACAATACCTAGTGGGCCTATTTGGATTTTGGAAGCAACACATTCCTTATTTGGGTGTGTTACTCTGGCCCATTTACTGATTAACCTTAAAAGCTGCTGGTTTTGAGTGGGGCCCAGAATGAGAAGGCTTATTCTGGCTCCTACTCAACAGGTCCAGGATGCTGGGCAGGCTGCTCTGCCACTCGGGCCATATAATCCAGCAGATCCAATGGTGCTTGAAGTGTCAGTAGAAGATAAGAATGCTGTTTGAAGCCTTTGTCAGGCTCCTAATGCTGAATAACAGTGAAGGTCTTTAGGATTTTGGAACAAGGCCCTGTCATCATCCACAGTTAATTAGTCTTATTTTGAGAGACAGCTCTTTGCCTCCTGCTGGGCCCTAGTAGAAACTGAACATGTGACCATGGCCCACCAAGTTACCATGTGATTTGAGCTGCCCATCATCAAAAAGGTTATATCTAACCCACCAAGCCATAAAGTCAGGTGTGCATAGCAATACTCTATCATCAAATGAACGTAGTATATATGTGATTAGGCCAAAGCATGTTCTGAAGGCATAAGTAAGTTACACAAAGAAGTGCCACAAATGCTCATTGTTCCTAATCCTGCTTTACTGCCTTTTCTTCCCAACATTCCTGGTTCTCCAACTTTCAGATAGTAGATAGTTGGAATTCTCAGCCTCCATAATTATGTGTGCCAATTCTCAAAATATATCTTCTCATATATGTATATATATATAATATATACATCAGAACTTAGTGGTCATGTTTTTCTGGAGTACCCTGACTCATACAGAGATATTTATTTTTAATGTGCATGCATCTTTACATATATACAGTATGAAAAATAATATGACAAAATTTTAAATGTGGATTTTAACCAGTGGTAGAATTATGCTTATATTCCATGTTCTTCACTCTGTTTAAAAATACATTATGATTTTTCTAGGATCTGTGTGCCTAAAAATCAGAAATAAAAGAAAAAATGTTATTACAGAAAGATAAATTTAAAAATATGAATTATATTTTATTCACTGAAAAATCATAAAATTAAAATAAATCTAATAACCAGGTCATAGACTTTTGCAGAGAGGTGGGTACACTTTTATACTGGAAATAACAAAGTAACAGTGTAAGCTGACACAACTTTATAAGCAGAAACTTGACCACAAAGCATAAAGTCTTAAAAATGCTCTATAATTTTTTCCATTTTTTTTCTTCTAGAAGAATTTGCCACTGAAACTATTATGGATGTGACTGTAAATTTAGGTAAAATGTATTCAATGTAGTGGTTTGAAATTAAAGAAGAATTGAGGAAAAAGAAAATTTCCAACAATGTAAGAATGAAGAAATGAGTCAATCCATATACACAATAAATGTTCAAAGACCATTTTAAAAAATGTGAAAAAACAAACATGAAAATATGTCAATAATTTATTATTGGATAACGATTCTGAAGCAATGTAAAGATGTAAAGCATGATTTGATATTTTATAAGTAAATTATAATATTTAATGGTGTGTGTGTATATATATGTGTGTAAAACCACAATAGAAAATGAAACAAAGGCCACATATGATCCAATTTTCCTGATGTGTCTAGAATAGGCAAATCTATGGGGAGAGAAGGTAGTTTAGTAGTTTCCTAAGACTGTGCAGACAGAGGGAATGGGAAATGACTGCATTTGTTTTATGTCTTTGTGAAGTGATGAAAATATTTAAAAATTAGATAATGGCAATGGTTGCACAACTATGTGAATATACTAAAATCATTAAATTGAACATTTTAAATGAGTGAATTTTATGGTATGTGGATTATAGACATATGTTAAAAATGACTTAAAATATGTCTAAAATTCTGGTGCTCAATAAAAAGTCACTCATGATCAAAAACAAGGAAAATAATAAGTTGAATTGTGAAAATACAATCAAGATATACCAACACTGAGATGAATCACGTGTTGGAATTCTCCAACATGGATTTAAAAGTAACTGCCATAGAAACGTTTCAATAAGCAGTTAATAATTCTTTTGAAACAAGTGAAAAACAGAAAATCTCAGCAAAGAAATAAAATTTATAAAAATAAACAAATGGAAAGTATAGTACTAAAATATACAATAACCAAAATTAAAAAAGCTCATTGAATGGGCTGAATTATAGGGTGGAAATGATAGAGGATAGAATCAGTGAACTTTAAACAGATTAAAGGAATTTAACCAGTCCGAACAACACAGAGACTGTAGACTGAAAAATGTAATGAATATAGTCTCAGGTACCTGTGATGCAATAAAAAAAGAGACAAAATTTGTACCATTAGAGTCCTGGAAGAAGAGAGATGAAATTAAGCTGAAAATGTATTTGAAAAAATAATGTCTGGGAATTCCCCAAATTTGGTGAAAGACATAAAACTTCAGATTCAAGAAGCTAAGTGACCTCAAGTAAGATAAAGTCAAAGAAATCTACACCAGGTCACATAATAATTAAACTTCTGAATGCTAAACACCAAGTCTTGAAAGCAGCCTGAAACAAATGAGGAAACATCAATTTCAATGACAGTAGATTTCACTTCTTAAACCATGGAGGCCTGAAGGAAGATGAATGACATTTTTTAAGTGCTGAAATTGAAAAACAAATCTGTTAGGCCAAAATTCTATATCCATCAACAATGTCCATGAGGAATGAAGTGGGTAGATACTTTCAGACAAAGAAAAACTGAGAGAATTTATTTCTTACAAAGCCATCCTTAGAGAAAGACTAAAAGGAAGTTCTCCAAACAAAAAAGATAATAAAACACTTGGAACTTCAGAAAGATGAACATTAGAATGGGTAGTAAAAGAATGGATAAACACAGAATAGATAGAAAATATGAAACCATTTTACTTATTATGACCTTAAATCACAGCAGATTGTAGAGGCAAAAATTATAACACCATCATTGTATATAAGAGAAATACTTAAGATAATTATATTTGGAAAGTGTGGGAAGGTAAAGGGACTTAAATGGAAGTAAGTGTTCTATATGTCACTTGAAGTGGTAAAACACTGATGCCAGTAGACAGTGATAAGTCACACATGTACATATTAACACCTAGAGCAACTGCTAAGAAAACTGTACATGGTGATATACTAAAAAGAAAAAAAACCCTATAATAAAATCAAAATAGAATCCAAAAATACTTGAGTGACTTACAGGAAGGAAAGAGGTGTAATAGAGAAAAGAAGAACCAGAGGAAACAAACACAATACAAATACCTTAAAATTTAAATGTTCTAAAGACAAAAATTCAAAGACAGAGATTGGCATAGTGGATTAAAAACAAACATGATCCAACTATATGCTGTCTACAAGAAACTTACTGCAGACTCAATCACATAGGTAGCTTACAAGTAAAAGAATGTGAAAACAGATACCATACAAACATTAGTGTAACAATAAACAGGAGTGTTAATATTAACATCAGAAAAACTAGACTTCAAAACAAAGAAAATTATGAAAGACAAAGAGGAGATTTACAATTCATAAGAAAGACATAAAATGTATATCATAAACAGCAGAGCTTCAAAACACATGAAGCATAAACTTACACAGCTGAAAGAACAGAAAAAAATTACAATTTCACTTAAAATCAATCCATTTAATTTGTTGTGAAATATTTTGCACAGTTTGACCAACTACAACAATAAAAGTGATAGTTAACTTTTGACAAAAAAATGTAGCTGGCAATATTCATATATAAAATCTATTGTAGAATGAAAGGTTTAAGATGGCTGACTAGAGACATAGTTTGTCAGACTGTATTGGCTGAAAGGTAGAAGGTTGGACTGAGGAGAGTGGAGAACAGTTGTGGCTAAGGTGTGGATCACAGGGAGAGACAGTAGAGGCATCCAGGGATGCCACTGAGAAGGGCTGAGAAGCTGAGAAAGAGGAAGAGAAGAGAGGAAAGTGGTGTGGAGAAAATCCAGAGAGACCTGGAGCCCACTGAAACGGTAAGAGGGGCTTACCTTCCCCAAGTGGGTGATTCCAGTGAGCAGCATGACACACAACTCTCACCCCCCAAGAGAGTGCCACAAGAAAAGGGAGGGCTGTCATTCTTGCACATAGATGCCTCCTCCTCTGCACCTCCTCCATTGCTGGCATCACAGAAAGTAATTTGGACTCAAGCCAGCTTGTAGCCATAGCACCTCCCCCCCATAGCAGCTGCAAGAGTGCTCTGGGCTGAGAAGCCTGTTTCTCTGCAGTAGGGGTGCATCCTCTGCCAAGCCTGCCACTGAGAGCAGAGCCGCCACAGTGATATAACCTGAGAAGTTCATCAAACCTGCTAAAGCACCCCAAAGGCAACTGAGGACCTGCACTCCTCTCCCTGAAAAGGTCAGGGACTGATCTTCAGGGGCTTGGAGACAGGTCCATAAGCAAGCCCTAGCACCCTCAGCTCTCATTTGAGAGGCTTGTTGAGAAGGAACCAGTAAAAGAACTCTGGAAATATGAAAAATCAAAGCAAAAGGACACCCCCCAAAAAATAATAACTCCTTATTAATGGATACCAAACTAAATGAAAGGATTAAGATATTAGATGAAAAATTTTGAATATGGATGTGAGGAAGCACAATGAAATACAAGAGAAAGTAGAAACCCAACCCATAGAAGTCACAAAAATGAGGCAAGGCATGAATGAAAAATTCTCTAAAGAAATTGAATTATAAAGAAAAACCAAACAGAAATTCTGGAAATGAAAAATTTATTCAAGGATTTACAAAACACAGTGGAAAGACTTAAGAGTAGGCTAGATCAGGCAGGAGAAAGAATCTCAGAGCTTAAAGATAACAACCTTGAGCTAAATAAGTCAGTCAAAGAGAAAGAACACAATAAAAGAGGAATGAACAAAGCATACAAGAAATGTGGGATTGTGTAAAGAGGCCAAACATGAGAATCTTAGGCATCCCTGATCGTGAAGAAGAAAATACACAAGGGTTGGAAAATCTGTTTGAAGGAATAATTGAGGAAAATTTCCCTGGCCTTGCTAGAAATCTAGATATCCAGATACAAGAATCTCAAAGGACACCAGGGAGATTCATCCAAAAGAGATAATCACCATAACACAAAGTCATTAGACTTGCCAAAGTAAACACAAAAGAGGCACTCCAACAAGCAGCAAGGTGAAAACATCAGTAACTTACAAAGGAAAACCTATCAGACTAACTGCAGGCTTCTCAACTGAGACTTTACAAGTCAGAAGGGATTGGGGCCCCATTCTAAGTCTTCTCAAACAGAATAATGGTCAGCCTAGAAT
Source organism: Daubentonia madagascariensis (assembly GCA_023783475.1). NCBI lineage: Eukaryota > Metazoa > Chordata > Mammalia > Primates > Daubentoniidae > Daubentonia > Daubentonia madagascariensis. Next base: position 152,158 of record JAKFHU010002438.1, read on the forward strand.
TTTGTATCATGCAAAACTAACTTTCTTATATGAGGGAGAAATAAAGACTCTCAGACAAACAAACACTGAGGGAACATGTCAAGATCAGACCTGCCCTACAAGAAGTACTCAGAACTGCATTATACACAGATCAACACAATAGACACCCACCAGTGTAAAATCACCCAAATGATAAAGGTCAGAGCCAAGATACAACAATGGCTCAAGAGGAAAAACAGAGCAATAAAGTTCTACTAAACAGGATAAACCCAAATCCACCCCATGTATCAATTCTTTCAATAAATGTGAATGGCTTGAACTCCCCACTCAAGAGACATAGGATGGCTGAATGGATAAAAAAAATACAAGCCAAGTATCTGCTGTCTCCAAGAAACACATCTAATCCACAAGGACTCATTCAGACTCAAGGTGAAGGGATGAAAAACAATATTCCATGCAAATGGAAACCAAAGAAAGCTGGTGTAGCCAATCTCATATCAGATAACATACACTTCAAATCAATAAAAGTAAAGAAAGAAAAAGATGGTCACTATATAATGGTAAAGGGAATCATTCAAGAAAAAGACATAACACTTTTAAATATTTAAGAACCTAACACAGGAGCACAAGGATTCATAAAACAAATCCTATTTGATGTAAACAAAATGATAAACAGCAACACTGTAATAACCGGGGACTTTAACAATCCATTGACAGACTGGGGCATATCTTCAAAACAGAAAATACAAAAAGAAACAATAGACTTCAATAGAACTCTAGAACAAATGGGCCTAAAAGACATCTATAGAACATTCTACCCAAAAGCCACTGAATATGCATTCTTTTCATTAGCTCATGGAATGTTCTCTAAAATTGATCACATCCTAGGCCACAAAACATGTCTCAAAATTTAAAAAAAAAGTAGAAATTATACCATGTATCTTCTCAGACCACAGTGGAATAAAATTAGAAATCAACACCAACAGAAACATTCATCTACATACAAAGTCATGGAAATTAAACAGCCTACTCCTGATTGACAGCTGGGTCAAGGAGGAAATTAAGATGGAAATAAAAAGATTCTTTGAACTAAATGACAAAGGGGATACAAGTTTTAAAAATCTGTGTGATAAAGCTAAAGCATTCCTGAGAAGAAGATTAATTGCCCTATGGGCCTATATCAAAAACACAAAAAGAGCACAAACCAACAATTTAATGAATCATCTCAAGGAACTGGAAAAAGAGCAAACCAATCCCACACCAAGCAGAAGAAAGGAAATAATTAAGATCAGAGCAGAGCTAAATGAAATAAAAACAAAAGAATTGTAAAGAAGATTAATGAAACAAAAAGTTAGTTCTTTGAAACAATAAACAAAATTAACAGGCCTCTCACTGTATTAACCAGACGCAGAAAAGAAAGGACTCTAATAAGCTCAATCATAAATGAAAAAAGAGAAATCACAACTAATACCATGGAAATACAAAATATCATCTGAGAATACTACAAACATCTCTATGCACAGAAACTTGAATACGTTGAGGAAATGGACAAATTCTTGGAAGCACACAGCATCCTTAGGCTCAATCAGGAAGAAATAGAATTCCTAAGCAGACCAATATCAAGTATCAAAAATGAAGCAGCAATAAAAAAATCTTCCAGCAACAACAACAACAACAACAACAAAAGTCCCGGACCAGGTGGTTTCATGCCTGAATTTGTCCAGACCTTCAAAAAGGAACTGGTTCCTTTACTGCAGAAATTATTCCATAATATTGAGAAGGAAGGAATACTCCCCAACTCATTTTACAAAGCCAGCATCACCTTGATACTAAAGCCAATAATGGACTCAACAAAAAAGGAAAATTACAGGCCAATATCCCTTATGAATGTAGATGCAAAAATTCTGAATAAAATCCTAGCAAACCTTATTCAACTGCACATCCAAAAAAAGGTTTTGACAAAATCCAGCACCATTTTATGATAAGAATGCTTAACAAAATAGGCATATATGGAACTTACCTAAAAATTATAAAAGCCATATATGACCAACCGACAGCCAACATTACACTGAACAGGGAAAAATTAAAAGCATTCCTGCTTAGAACTGGAACCAGACAAGGTTGCCCACTATCACCACTTCTATTCAACATACTTCTGGAAGTCCTAGAAAGAGCAATCACAAAAGAGAAGGATATCCAAATGGGGAAAGAGGAGGTCAAACTATTGCTCTTTGCTGACGATATGATCTTATATGTAGAAAACCCCAAAGATTCTGCCTAGAGATTCCTGTAATTGATAAACAAATTCAGGAAAGTTTTAGGTTACAAAATCAATGTACACAAATAAGTAGCATTATTATATGCCAACAACAGTTAAAATTTTCTGAAAAGTACCAAAAAGAAAAAGATAACAAAACAAAATAGTGTCCAACTTCCTATTCTACATTTGCTAAAATATGTATGTTTATTCATGTGAGGTCACAAACTTATGCAAAATAAATTAATTATAATTATTTCTTTAAGACTCATTAGTGATGTTGTTTTTTGTCCTAAATTTTTTGTTTTTCCTTAATGACCTCCTATTCCTAATGCAATATGCAAAAAATATTATAAGCTACTGAAACAAGCTATCATTTTAAGCCCATCTAATTCATAATGATTAAAAACAATTTTAACAAAAGCAAATGAAACACAACATACCAAAACCTATGAGATACATAAAAAGACAGTATTAAGAGGGAAGTTTATAGAAATAAATGTCTACAACAAAAAATAGGAAGGGGGGAAGAAAAATGGCAGTATGGTAGAGGCCTCCTACCTCACTGCTCCCAGGGAAGGAGGTGAAGAGTGTGGATGGCTGTGATCACTCACTCCGAAAACAACATTGTGAACTTGCAGAAAAGCATTATGGGGCACTCAGTGCAAGAAAAAAGGTGACAGGGAGATACATTCACAAAGATTGAAGAGCACAGGGAATACAATAGAGATCAGAGTGCAAGAAGGACAAACTCACCCGGTCAGCACCGTGCAACCTGACCTATGGGTGGTCACACACCATCCCCACAGACTTCCCATCCACTCAGTCAGGGACAAGCCCAGAGTTCATGCAAAGTTGTTACATGAGACAGCAGGCTCTGTAAAGAGGAATCAATTGTGAGAATGACACAGAACCCTTCGGTGCACTGTACAGGCATGGTTCAGGGCCAGGAAAGGACTGAGCTGAGATACAGCTCTCCAGGACAGTATGCTAGAATTTAGAGATGGGCACCTCACACCTGGAAGTCAGGGGGACCAGGGCACAGGAGTTGAAAGAAGAGCAATGGGCTACGCCCTTGGTGGCTGCTGGCAATTGCCTCCATGGGACCCAGGTGGGTCAAGGAGAGCTACGTTCATGGCATGCTCTGAACCCTGCTGTACACCAGATTGGCATTCAGCAGCCATCATTAAGGTCTCCTGCCTGGAGCTGACTGTTAGGTAGGTCTCTAGCTTCACCCCACCCCCTGCCCGGAGGCTCTTCCACCTGGGCACTGCAGGCTATGCCCTTGGAGGCCGCAGACAGCTCCTTCCGTGGATTCCAGGTGGTATGAGGTCCCTGACCTGTATCGGTGGGACCTTTGTATATTGGAAACAGTTTGCAGCCCATCCATCTGGTCCTGCCTCCTTGACTTTGGCCTTCTCCTACATGATTGGCCCTAGTGCCTACTCTCCAGGTTCTGGTCCTCCCCTACCCCAGAGAATGGTCATATTGAAGGTTGCTATGCCATAGTGACTCAGTTTGTATAAGTAGTGGATCCCACGGCAACCAAATGCCTCAGGTGCCACAGGCTGAACCAGAGCAGCTCCTCCTTAACCCTGCTTGCTTTATTAGGGAGTTTTGCTTGATCTAAGAGTGCCTTCAGCTATCCCTATTCCCTCTGGTGGAAGAATCCCCTGGCAGTGATTCAGGGGATAGAGAGGCCCACCCGCTTTGCCTTGGGGTCTAGTGGTGGAAAAGGGGTGCACAATTGGAGATCCCTCTATCAGCCAGTAACATGTGGAGATGCACATCAGAAGGCCAGGCGCATGAACTGTGGGGAAGCTCAAGAGCCCACAAGTGGTCTGATTGGAGAGAAAAGTGCCTGAGCTTGTGGACAGGGAAGGAAAAAACCTGGCTAGAAACCTCAGCAATAACACCAGCTGGTCCCTCCCATCAGAAGCAGCCCTCCAAGACTGGAGAGAGAGAGCTCTGAATTCCATAACAGTGGACCACCCTAGCAGACAGGTAAGCAACCTCTGAGCTTCATAGAAGTTTACTAACCCTAGCTCTCATACTGCAGCTGCAAGCTATCTTGCTCCTTCTCCCACCTCAGGGGGAGCAGGGTGAAAGTAACGCCTGGGAGCTACAAGGCCTCTCCCAAAGATTGGAGCTTTCATATAAACCACCTGGGGGAAGAGAGCTTGCCACAGGCACAACAGATTACCTAGGTAACTGGCTCTTCCACACAAATAACAATCAACAACAGCAGGAACAACCCCATTGCTAAAAATATTGCCTTTCATCTCAAGCTTTTAGGGAGCAATGGATTCATACCCTCAAGTACAATCCACCAGCTTGCAGCTCAAGCTGGGAGAACAAACTCACTCCACTCCACTCCACTGGGAAGAGGTGAAGACAACAGGTCAGAGGTAACCCAAGAGGTCCACCAAACTTGCTAAAATACACCTAAGGCAATACAGACCAGTACTCCTCTCCCCAGCTCTGCCAAGGAATGATTCTTGGGGTCTTAGAGACAGGGTCATAAACCAGCCCTATCACCCCTAGCTCTTCACCAAGAGGCCAGATGAGAAAGAATCAGTGAAAGAACACAAGAACCATGAAAAATAAGAGTGAAAATTCAACCCCAAAAGAAATCATTAGCTCCTCAGCAACAGACACCAAATTAAATGAAATGGGTAAAATGAGAGAGGAAGAATTTTGTTTGTGGATTGTGAGAAAGCTCAGTGAAACTGAAGAGAAAATTGAACCCGACACAAAGAAACCACAAGAACAATGCAAGAAATGAATGAAAAATTCTCTAAAGAAATTGAAGTATTATGGAAAAACCAAACAGAAATACTGGAAACAAAAGAGGCATTCAAGGATCTATAAAACACAGTGGAAAGCCTTACAAATAGGCTGCCTCACACAGACAAAAGAATCTTAGAGCTGGATGATAACTCCTATGTGCTAAACAAATCAGTCGAAGAGAAAGAACACTAAAGCAAGAGACACAAACAAAGCATAAAAGAAATGTGGGATTATGTAAAGAGGCCAAATATAAGAATCATGGGCATCCCTGAAGACATAGAAGAAAATTTTCCATAAGGCATGGAAAATCTATTTGAAGGATTAATAGAAGAAAATTTTCATGTCTTTGCAAGAAATCTCGATATCCAGGTGCAAGAACTGCACAGGACTCCTGGGAGACTCAATGTCAAAAGGTAATCACCACACAACATAGTTATTAGGCCAGCCAAAGTAAACATGAAAGAGGCACTCCTTTGAGCACTAAGGCAAAAACAGCAGGTAACCTATAAAGGAAAACCTATCAGATTAACTGCAGATTTCTCAACTGAAACCTTACAAGCCAGAAGGGACTGGAGACCCATCCTCAGTCTTCTAAAACAGAATAATGGCCAACCCAGAATTCTTTATCCTGCAAAACTAAGCTTCTTATATGAGGGAGAAATAAAGACTTTCCCAGACAAGCAATCAATGATGGAATTTGTGAAGACCAGACCTGCCCTGCAAGAAGTACTCAGACCTGCATTGTACACTAACCAGCACAACAGATACCCACCAGTATAAAATTATGCAAAAGGTAAAAGTCCAGAACCCAGATTTCACAATGCCTCGAGAGCTAAAACAAAACAATAAGAGTCTACCCAACAGGATAAACAGAAATCCACACCAAATTTCAATTCTCTCAATAAATGTGACTGGCTTGAAGAGCCCATTGAAGAGACATAGGCTGCTGAATGGATAACAAAATACAAGCTAAGTATCTGCTATCTCCAGGAAACATAACTTACACACAAGGACTCATTCAGACTCAAGGTGAAGGGATGGCATATAATTTCCCAGGCAAATTGAAACCAAAAGAAAGCTGGGGTAGCCATTTGTATATCAGATATCATAAACTTTAAAGCAACAAAACTAAAGAAAGACAAACATGGTCACTCTATTTTGGTGAAGGGAAAAATTCAACAAGAATATTTAATAATCCTAAATATTTATGTACCCAACACAGGAGTGCCCAGATACATAAACCAAATACTGCTAGATCTAGAAAACATAATAAATAGCAATGCCATAATAGCTGGGGACTTCAACATCCCATTGACAGAACTAGACAGATCCTCCAAGCAGAAAATAAGCAAAGAAGCAATGGACCTAAACAGAATTGTAGAATATTTGGGCCTAACAGACATCTGCAGAACATTCCACCCAAATAACACTGGATATACTTTCTTCTCATCAGCTCAGGAACTTTCTCTAAAATTGATCACATCCTAGGCCACAAAACAGATATCAACAAATTTCAAAACATAAAAATTATACCATGTATCTTCTCATACCACAGTGGGATAAAATTAGAAATCAATTCCAACAGAAGCACACATCTCTATCCAAAAACATGGAAATTAAAGAATCTGTTCCTGAATGACTTTTGGGTTACATGGATATCAAAACATTCTTTGAACTGAATGATAATTGGGACACAAATTATCAAAATCTGTGGGATACAGCAGAAACAGTCCTTGAGAGGAATAGTCATCACCTTAAATGCCCACATCCAAAAGACAGAAAGTTCACAAATCAGCAAACTAATGAATCATCTCAAGGAAAAGGAAAAGGAAGAGCAAACCAACTCTAAACCCAGCAGAATAAAAGAAATAACAAAGATCAGAGCAGAAGTAAATGAAATCAAGGACAAAAACTATATAGAAGATGAATAAAACATAATGTTGGTTCTTCAAAAAGATAAAGAAAATAGACAGGCCACTTGCTAGATTGACCAAAAGCAGAAAGGAAAGGACTCTAATAAGCTCAATTGGAAATGAAAAAGGAGAGGTCACTACTGATTTCATGGAAACACAAAACATCATCTTTGAATATTATAAAAATCTCTATGCCCAAAAACATGAAGATGTGGAGTAAATGAACAAATCCTTAGAAACACACAACCTCCCTAGGCTCAATCAGGAAGAATTAGAATTCCTATACAGACCAATACCAAGCACCAAAATTGAAGCAGTAGTAAAAAATTTTCCAACAAACAAAAGTCCCAGACCAGATGGGTTCACACATGAATTTTACCAAACCTACAAAGAAGAACAGGTGCCTATACTGCAGAAATTATTCCATAACATCAAGAAGGATGGAATCCTTCCAAACTCATTCTACAAAGCCAATATCACCTTGATACCAAAGCCAGGAAAGGACACAACAACAGCAACAAAAAGCTACAGACCAATATCCCTTATGAATATAGATGCAACAATTCTCAATAAAATCCTATCAAACCAAATTCAAATGCACATCAAAAAAATAATTCATCACGATCAGATGGGCTTCATCCCTGAGATACAGGATGGTCCAACCTATGCAATTGTAAAGATGTGGAAAAAACTCTAGTGCCCCTCAATACATTAGTGGATTAATAAAATTTGGTATATGTATACCATGGAGTAATACTCAGCCATAAAAAACAATGGTGAATTAATACCTCTGGTATTATCCTGGATGGATCTAGAGCCCATTCTTTGAAGCAAATTATCACAAGAATGGAAAAGCAAGCACCACTGGTACTCACCATCATATTGGCACTAACTGATAAATACTTACGTGCACACATGGAAAAAATATTCATCAGGGGTCGGGCAGGTGGGAGAGGCGTAGAGGAGATGGGAAAACTCACACCTAATGGGTGCGGGCGCACTGTCTGGGGGATGTTCTCAATTGTAGCTCTGACTTGGGCAGTGCATAGGCAATATATGTAACAAAATTGTTTGTACCCCCGTAATATTCTGAAATAAAAAAAGGAATTGGCAATAAATCAAACATGAAAAAGTAGGAAGACTTCAAATAAACACCATAATGATACATCTTATAGAAATATAAAAGCAAGAGCAAACCACACCCAAAATTAGTTGAAGAAAAGAAATTATAAAGATCAGAGCAGAGCATAAACAAATAAAAATGAGACAAATTATGCAAAAGGTCAATTAAAACTTTTTAAAAGATAAACAAAATCAACAAACCTTTAGCCATAATAAGAAAAAATTGAAAACACTCAAATAAATACAATTAGAGACAAAATGGAGACATGACAACTGATACTGCAAAAACTCAAAGGATTATTAGAGCATTATGAGCAAATATATACCATTAAATTGGAAAACCTAGAAGAAATGAATAAATTCCTAGACTCATGCAACATACCAGGATTGAAACACAAAGAAACAGAAATCGTGAATTGACCAATAACAAATAATGAGATAGAAGCAGTTATAAGACTCTCACATCAAAGGAAAGCCCAGGGCCTGAAGGCTTTATAGCTGAATTTTACCAATCATTTATAGAAAAACTAATATAAATCCTACTCACACTATTCCAAAAATTGAAGAGGAGGAAATGCTTCCACATCCATTCTATGAGGCCAGTATTACCCTGTTACCAAAACAAGACAATGACACGACATAAAAAGAAAACTAAAGGCCAATATCTCCTGTGAGCATAGATGTAAAAATCCTCAGCAAAATCCTAGCAAACTGAATTCATCAACATATTACAAAGATCAGTCATCATGAACAAGTAAGATTTATGCCAGGGATGAAAGGATTGTTCAACATACACAAATCTACGATGTGATACATCACATCAACACAGTGAAGGACAAAAACTGTAAGATTATTCTAATAGATGCTAAAAATTTGATAAAGTTCAACATCCCCTTATTATAAAAAATCTCAAGAAACTGAATATAGAAGGAACATACCTCAACATGGTAAAAGCCATATATGACAGACTCACAGCTACTATCATACTGAATGGGGAAAAAATTAAAAGCCTTTTCTCTAAGATCTGGAACATGACAAGAATTCTCACTATCACCACTTTTGTTCAACATAGTACTAAAAGTCCTAGCCAGAGCAATTAGACAAGAGAAAGAAATAAAGGGCATCCAAATTGGAAAGGAAAGTGTCAAATTATCCTTGTTTGTAGATGATATAATATTATACTTAGAAAAACCTACCTAAAGACTACACCAGAAAACTATTAGAACTGATAAACAAATTTTCAGTGTAGGATATAAAATCAATATACAAAAATCATTAACATTTATAAATGCCAGCAGTGAGCAATCTGAAAAAGAAACAGATAAAGTAATCCCATTTACAATCTCTACACATAAAATAAAATACCTAGGAGTAAACTTATCCAAAGAAGTGAAAGATTTCTACATAGAAAACTATAAAGCACTGATGGAAGAAATTAAAGAGGATGCAAAAATAATGGAAAGATATTCCATGTTTATGGATTGGAAGAATAAATAGTGTGAAAATGTATGTACTACCTAAAGCAATCCTCAGACTCAATGCAATCCCTATCAAAATACCAATTATTTTCTTCAGAGAAAAACAGAAATAATAATCCTAAAATATATATGGAATCATAAAATCACCAGAACAGCCAAAGTAAACTTTAGCAAAAAGGAACAAAGCTGGAGGCATCATATTACCTGACTTCAAATTATTCTACAAAGTTATAGTAACCCAAACAGCATGGTGCTGGCATAAAAACAGACACATAGACCAATCAAACAGAATAGAGAACCCAGAAATAAATCCACACATTTACAGTCAATTCATCTTCAATGAGGCACTAAGAACATGCATGGGGGAAAGAACAGTCTCTTCAATATATGTGCCTGGAAAACTAGATATCTATATGCAGAAGAATGAAACTAGATCTTTATCTCTCACCATATACAAAAATCAAATCAAATGCCTTAAAGACTTAAATGTAAGACTTGCAGCTATAAAACTACTAGAAGAAAATATTGGGGAAACAATCCAGGGCATTGGTTTAGGCAAAAATTTCTTGAGTGAGAACTCAAAAGCACGGTTACCTAAAGCAAAAATGAACATATGGGATCACATCAAGCTACAAAGCTTCTGCACAGCAAATGAAACAATCAACAAATTGAAGAGACAACTCACTCAATGGGAGAAAATATTTGCAAACTACCCATCTGACAAGGGAGTAATAATCAGAGTATATAAGGAGCTCAAACAACTCAATAGAAAATAAGCAAATAATGTGATTAAAATATGAGCAAAAGATCTGAATAGCCATCTCTAAAAAGAGGACACACAGTAGCCCTATGTATGTAAAAAAAGTGCTCAAAATCACTAATCATTGGAGAAATGCAAATCAAAACTCTCATGAGATGTCATCTTACTCCAGATAAAATGGCTTTTATTAAATAGGCAATAACAGATGATGGTGAGTATAAGGCAAAAGGGGAATGCTCCTACACTGTTGGTGGGAATGTAAATTAGTATAGCCACTAGGGAGAACAGTATGAAGTTTCCTGAAAAAACTAAAAATGCAACTAACATATGATTCAGCAATCCCACTACTGGGTGTGTATTGCAGTACTATTCACAACAGCCAAGATATGGAACCAACCTAGGCATCCATCAATGGATGAATGGATAAAGAAAGTGTGGTATGTATACACAATTGAATATTATTCAGCCATAAAAAGAATGAAATCCTATCATTTGCAACAACATGAATGCAATTGAAGGACATTATATATGTGAAATAAGTCAGAAAGACAAATATAATGTGTTTCTCTTATATATGCGAGGTAAAATGTTTGATCTCATGGAAATAGAAAGTACAGTTATGGTTACCAGAAGCTGGAAAGGGTAGTGAGAAGGGGAGGATAAAGAGGGATTGATTAATGGGTACAAAAATACAATTGGATAGAGGAAATAAGATAGATTATTTGGTAGCAAAATAGAGGAACTATAGTTAATAATAATTTATTGTATATTTCAAAATAGCTAGAAGATTGGAATTGGAATGTTCCTACACAAAGAAATAATAAATGTTTAAGGTGATGGATACTTCAATTACCCTGATTTGATCATTACACTTTGTATGCTTATATCATAACATCACATGTACCCCATAAATATATGCAACTATCATGCATTCATAAAAATTGAAAATTAAAAAAGAGTTTTAATAATAGTTAATGGTTTTTCTTGAAGGAAATGGACAGTCTCTTAGTCCTGATAGGTGTATACATTACTACAATCTTAGAGCACAATTGGACATTATAATAAAAAAACTTTAAAATCTTTTTATCTATGGATGCTTCTTACAATGTGTACCAAGTTAATAATATTTAATTAAAGGAAGGATTAATCTTGAGGTATGTTAATAAAAACCTTGACTTTTAATTTTTTAAAAATTAATAGACTTTATATACTAGACCTGTTGTATATTTACAGAAAAATCAAGCAGATAGTACAGAATACTTACATATACCCCATGTTCTTCTCTGCACAGTTTTCCTTATTAGTATCTTGCATTAATTAGTATAGTACAATATTTTTCCTGTTGTGTCTGACTTATTTCACTTAGCATAACATTTTCAAGGGTCATCCATGTTGTATCATGTATCAGAATTTCATTCTCTTTTTGAAGGTAGAATAATATTCCATTGTAAGTATATACTACACTTTGTTTATCCATTCATTTCTTGATGGGCATTTTGGATTGTTTCCACATTTTGGATATTGTGAATAATGCTGCTAGGAAATTGGTATACAAATATCTGTTTAAGTCCCTGCTTTCATTTTTCTGTGTATATACCCAGAAGTGGAACTGATGGTTCCAATGATAATTCTATGTTTAAGTTTCTGATAAACTATCATAGTATTTTCAGTAGCTGCACCAGTTTACATTCCCACAAGCAGTGCACAAGTATTGCAATTTCTCCATATTCACACCAGTGATTGTTGTTTTCTGTTTATTAGATAATAGTTGGGCTAATGGGTATGAAGTGGTGTCTTATTGTGGTTTTGCTTTGCATTTCTTTAATGGTTAGTAATGTTGAACATCTTTTCATGTGCTTATTGGCCATTTGTATATATTTTTTGGAGAAATATCTATTCAAGTCCTTTGCCCATTTTTGAACTGGGTATTTTGGGTTTTATTGTTGTTATTTTTGAGTTTTAGAAGTTCTCTATATATTGTATGATTCCATTTACATGACATACCTCTAGTAGTCAAATTTGTAGAGACAGAAAGTAGAACAGTGGTTACCAGAGGCTAGAGAAAGGAAGGGATGTGGAGTTGCTGTTTAATGAGGACAGAGTTTCAGTGCGGGATGATGAAAACGTTCTGGAGATGAATAGTGATGATGGTTGCATAACTATGTAAATGTATTTAATGCCACTGAACTGTACAGTTAAAAGTGGTTAAAATGGCAAATTTTATGTTATGTTTATTTTACCACAATAAAATGAAAGAAAAGCAGAAAATTAGTATGATACATTTGTTTAAATTAATGAACCAACATTGATACATTATCAACAAAATTCTGTATTTTACATTAAGGTTCATTGTGTTGTGAAGTTCTATTGATTTTGACATATGAATAATGTCATATGCCCACCACTACAGACATATGCAGAATAGTTTCAGCAAAATCCCCCTGTACCTCATTTATCCATCCTTCTCTCTCTCCCTCTGAACTTTTGGGAACCACTGATTTTTTTTTTACTGTTTCTATAGTTCTGCATTTTCTGGAATGTCATATAGCTTGAATCATACTGTATGTTGCCATTTCAGACTGGCATCTTTCATGTAACATTATGCATTTAAAGTTCCTCCATGTCTTTTTGTGGTATGATAACTCATTTCTTTTTAGTGCTAAAAAAAGATATAACATACATATAGTAACAAAAAGAGGGCAGAAGTGGCTTTACGAATATCAGACAAAATAGGTTTTTATTCAGGAACCGTTATGAGACAAAGAAAGGCATTATATAATTATAAAAGGGTCAATTCACCAAGAAGATATAAAAATTATAAGCATATATGCACCAAACATCAGAGTTCTAAAGTATATGAAAAAAAATTAATAGAAGGAAGGGAGAAATAGACATATCTGAAAAAATAGTGGCCACTTCAATACACCAATTTCAATAATTAATAGAACAACCATACAGAATATCAATAGGAGCAATAGGACAGAACAACGCTAATCAATAGGACAGAATAGCACTATAGACTAATTAGACCTAACAGACATATACAGAACAATTCAGTCAACAGCAGAAGAATATGCATTCTTCTCAAGTGCACAGGGAACATTCTCCAGGATAGATTATATGTTAGGCCACAAAACAATTCTTAATAAATTTAAAAGATTGAATTCATACAAAGTATCTTTTCTGATCACAATGAAATTAATCTGGAAACCAACAGCAGAAAGAAAACTGTAGAGTACACAAATATATAGAAATTAAACAGCACAATGTTAAACACTCAATGGGTCAAAGTAGAAGTCACAAAGTAGAAGTCAGAGCAGGACACAACCTGAAGAGAAGGGATATCAAATCTGCTTGAGTACTCCATAGGCAACTCAAGACCAGCATGTTTCTCCTTGGCACAGTCAGGGATTGATCTACAGGGACACAGGGACAGGCCTGCAGGCCAGATCTTGTATCTGCATGACTTGCTCATATTGCTTGGGGGCATGGAGGGGAAATTTGTGAACTAATCTTGAGAGGTGAGGGAGCCCACATAGGCAAAACTGAAAAGAGAGCGTAGTGTGGGTCCCAGCCACAGCAAACTTGCAGAGCACCCATCCCCCCACAGGAAGGCCATGGTCTCAGCCCAGTGTGGAATCCTGGACAGGGAAACTTCCAGCCCACAATGCCATCATGGGCTCCTGCCTGCTGACAGACACCAGAGGGAGACCATGGAGCAGGGGAGGCTGGAGAACAAAACCTGCTCCTGACAGACAGATTGTGAATCTCAGACAGTCCCACTTACAGAAGCAGACTTTCTGGCTGGGTGGGGCCACTTCAGCCCCTCCTCAGCAGCATTCCTGAGAAACTGGGAGCAGACATTTGACCCCTGCCAAAACAGCTATCTTAGCAGCTTTTGTGGAGCCTGAGGGAAAGTTCACCCAACCCAGCCTGGCCCTGCCTCACTCCCTTATCTTCCTTTGCTGTGGCAGAGAATAAGGACTCACCTGGAAGTTCCAGGGCCCCACCCACCACCTGGGGTATTCAAGTTCTTCTCCTGAGGGGCTAGAGCTTGTCACAGGCCCCCCAAACAACATTGAAGCTTGTTCCTTCTGGCAAGAGCCACCTACTGACAGGGAGGTCAATTTGCACAGCCCTTTACAGCATTTACTGATTCAATCATACAGGGTGTGGTTGATTCTTACCCACAAGCACCACCTCCTGTCTCAGAGATTAAACTGGGTGTGCCAGTTTATGCCAGATTATGTAAAATGGCCAAATACAAGAATCATAGGCATCCCTGAGGGTGAAGAAGAAAACACACAAGGGCTGGAAAAACTATTTGAGGGAATAATTGAGAAAAACTTCCCTGGTCTTGCTACAGATTTAGGCATCCAGGTACAAGAGGCTCAATGAACACCCGGGACATTCATTGCAAAGAGGCAATCACCAAGTCACATAGTCAACAGACTGGCCAAAGTCAACACAAAGAAGGAACTCCTGTGAGCTGTGAGGTGAAAACATCAAGTAATTTACAAAGGAAATCCCATCAGGCTAACTGCAAACTTCTCAACTGAGACCTTACAATCCAAAAGGGATTGGTGCCCTGTCTTCAGTCTTCTTAAACAGACAGCTTCCAGCCTAGGATTTTGTATCCTGCAAAACTAAATTTCACATATGAAGGAAAAATGGATAATTTTCCAGACAAGCAGACACAGAACTTCATTATACATGGATCAGCACAATAGACACTCACCAGTGTAAAGCCACTCAAAAACTAAATCTCAGAGCTCATATTAAAAAAAAGACAAGAGGTAAAACAAAGCAATAAGGTACTACCCAACAGGGTGAACTGAACAGCACCCCACATATCAACTCTATCAATCAACATGAATGCTTTGAATGCCGCACTCAAGAGACATAGGCTGGCTGAATGGATGAAAATACACCCCAAGTATCTGCTGTCTCCAGGAAACACATCTAACCCACAAGGACTCTTACAGACTCAAGGTGAAGGGCTGTAAAAAATATTCCATGCAAATGGAAAGGAAAAGAAAACAGGTGTAGCCATTCTCATATCAGACAAAATTGACTTTCAATCAAAAAAGAAAGACAAAGATGGTCATTATATAATGACAAAGGGAGCAATTCAACAAGAAGATGTAATAATCCTAAATATTTATGCACCTAACACAGGAATGCCCAGACTCATAAAGCAAACCATACTAGATCTAAGCAAAGAGATAAACAGCATCATTGTAATTTCTGGGGACTTTGACACCCCACTGACTGGACTGGACAGATCATCCAAGCAAAAAATAAATAAAGAAAAACTGGACTTAAACAGGACTCTAGAACAAATGGGCCTAACAGACATTTACAGAACATTTTACATCTTTTCATCAGCACATGGAATATTTTCCAAGATTGATCATATCTTAGGCCACAAAACATGTTTCATCAAATTCAAAAAAATTGAAATCATACCATGTATGTTCTCAGACCACAGTAGAATAACACTAGAAATCAACTTGAACAGAAACACTCAATTCTACACAAAGGCATGGAAATTAAACAACCTGCTGCCGAACTACTACTGGATCAACAATGAAATTAAGATGGAAAGCAAAAGATTCCTCGAAGTGAATAACAAAGGGGACACAAGTTATCAAAATCTATGGAATTCAGCAAAATCAGTCCCAAGGGGAAAATTCAAAGCCTTAAATGCCTACATTAAAAAGACAGAAAGATCACAAATCACCAATTTAAGTGTTAATGAAGCCAAAGTGGAGGTTCAATGTTTCCCGCCACACAGAAAGCCAATTACTGAGACAATGAGGATTGTCAAAGAAGAAAGAATTTATTTCAGTGAATGCATCTACTGGGAGGGGGTAGGTATGAACTCTCTCAAATCTGCTTCCCTGACCAACAGGGTCAGGGTTTTTTTCTGGAGATGAAATGAATAATGCATGAGAGGAGTGAGCATTATTTTGTGTTAGGGGTGGTGTGCAGGGCACAAAAGCACATTGAGAAGTCATGCCAGTACATACATCCCATAATCAAAAAATGACAGATAAGTCCCTCCCAGGGTGGGGATTTTAGTAATATAATGAGCTAGGATTTTAATATAGGTCATTTTTTTCAGCCTTGTGTGCAGGTTCAGTGGGTTATTGGGCAGGATCTGTGGTGGAGTATCATTTATCTGGTCTCCTCCAGACAAACAGGTAGTGTGAGGCTTTGTAGTTACCTCATGGCTGCAAGGAGGTTCCACCATTTCTGTGAAAGAAGATCAAAAGGGAATGCATCAGTGCAACAGAAAGTTACAAAGCTATGGTCAGCAAATCTTACTGGCCTGGAAACTTCAAACATAAGAGAACTATAAGAAAAAAAATATTAAAAATGTTTTCTTCCTCATAGAGCTTGTTACATAATGACATGTCTCAAGGAACTAGAAAAGGAAGAGCAAACCAAACACAAAGCACACAGAAGAAAAGAAATAACTAAGGTCAGAGCAGAAATAAATAAAAAGGGAAAACAAAAAACACAATACAAAGGATCAATGAAATAAAAAGTTGGTTCTTTTAAAAGACAAACAAGACTGAAAGACCTCTTGCTAGACTAACCAGGAATAGAAGAAAAATGACCCAAATAAGCTCAGTCAGAAATGAAAATGGAGATATTACAAGTGACACCACAGAAATACAAAATATCACCTGTGAGTACTATGAAAATCTCTATGCACATAAACTCAAAAACATATAGTTAACAGACAAATTCCTGGAAACATTCAATGTCCCAAGACACAATCAGGAATAAATAGAACTGAACAGACCAGTAATGAACAATAATATTGAAGCAGTAATAAAAAATCTTCTTCTTTTCAAATTTATGTTTGTGCATCTCCTGTAGATTTTTTATTTTTGGTTACCATTAGGCTTACATAGAACATCTTAGGCTTGCAACAATCTATTTCAAGCTGATAACAGGTTAACTTTGGTTATATACACCAACTCCACACTTTTACTCCCCTACTAATTTTATTTTTATTTTTTTAGTTAATTTTTTTTTAGACAGTCTTGCTCTGCTTCTCTGGCTGGAGTGCAGTGGCATCCTCATAGCTCACTGCAACCTCCAACTCCTGGTTTCAAGCAATCCTCCTGCATCAGCGTCCTGAGTATCTGGGGCTACAGGTGCACACCACCACTCCTGACTAATTTTTCTTTCTTTCTTTCTGTCTTTTTTTTTAGAGATAGGGTCTCACCCTTGTTCAGGCTGGTCTTGAACTCTTGACTTTAAGCAATCCTCCCACCTCAGCATCCCAGAGTGCTAGGATTACAGGTATGAGCCACTGCATCCACCCCATATTTTTGATGCCTGAATTTACATCACTATAAAATATTTATCCCTTGAAAATTTATATTAGCTACAGTTGTTATTAATAATTTTTTTCCTTAACCCTGGTACTATGGATAAAATTACTTTACACACCACAATTTAAAATCTTCAATTATTCTGAATATTGCTCTATATTACTTATGCCATTGGGTTTTGTGCTTTTGTAAGTTTTATATTATTAACTAGCGCTTTGCTATCCAGAGAGACCTTTGGCTAACCTCTGCTATAAGACTGAGCTGCTCTATGGGAACTGAAATCACCAGAAAGCCATATAGACCACAGAGGGTATTTCCTGGACAGAAGGTACAGCTATTTGAGTTCAGCATTTGGACTGTTTGCAGGAGGAGTCCCATGGTTAAATAGATGGGAATGGATGGACCAACTGCTATGCTCAGAAGAAATGCATAGTTGCAATTTGCCTCTTTACCTGGGTGGGGTCTGGTTGTGGGCTTTGAGGCTGAAGGGAGTGCTTATTAAACTCTCAGGTGTGGCAGAACTAGTGCCTACTTGTTGAAATTCACTGCAGCATTTGTCTCTCTAACTGAGTGAGGTATGAACGTGGGCTTTGAGGCCAAGAGGAACACTGATTAAACTCTCAGATGTGAAGAATTAGTACCTATTCTTGTCAAAATTACTGCAGTTGTTATCTCCCTCCTTGAGCAGATTCTGGGGGTGGACTTTGAGGCTGTGAGGAATGCTGATTAGGCTCCTAGGTGTCACATATCTAGTGATTGTTTGTCATGGAAATCTGTTGTGGGAGTCTTCTCCCACCTTGGGTATCTGAGGCTGGGCAGGGATTCAAGCCAGGTAGTACTTCCCACCCCTTCTGGGACTAACCAACTAGATTTTGTGGGTGAGCTATGCTGTTAGCTGATACCTGTGATTGAGCACTACTGCTGGCAGGTGCACTGAGCTCTTGTCAAAATCCGTATGCTGGTTTGGGTGGGCTGTGCCTCCTTGCTTTGTTTATACCTGACTCCAGGCAGTCTAGTCATGAAATTTTCCCCTACAAATGGAGTGGCCCTCCTGGGAAGCATCTCAGAATCCTAGGAAAGCTGGATATCTGCTTCCCTGTTCTTTTTTCCCACTGTAGAAACTTGTGGGACTGGAGAATCTTCTCTGTGTGGCACTGTGCCAACTTGGGGGAAAGTGAAAGGTGATGTAGTCAAAACGAGATGATTTTGCCTACCCTTTCCGTGCAGATTTTTATTCAGTTCCATGTAAAATGCAGGTGACTTGGGCTTATCCCATGTTTTAAGGTTTTCATCAAGATGTTATTGTCTGTGGATAGTTGCTAGTTGGTCTTTTTTTGGGGGGTAAAATGAAGCCTGAGACCTCCTATTCTGCCATCTTGCTGATGTCACCCTCCAGAAAAAGAGAGTTATTGCTTAATTGGTACAGTGTTTTTGTTTGTGGTGCTGAAAATTTTTGGAAATAAATAGTGGTGATGGTGGTACAACATTGTGAGTGTAATTAATGCCATTGAATTGTACACTTTTAAAATGGTTAAAATGTCAAGTTTTAAGTTATATATGTTTGGCAATAATTTTGAAAGTAAATAGGAATTACTACAATTACTAAAAATGCTGTAAAATGTATACACTCAAAAACACTATAGATAAATCAAAATGGAATTTTAAAAATTGTTCAAGTAATCCAATAAATAAAACTGAAAAACAGAGCAAAAGAAAAACAATGTATGATGGCAGATATAAACATTAACATTCAAAAATTATGTTAACTGCAAATTGTCTAAGTATGCCAATTAGAGTACAGAGATTTGCAGAGTGCATTAAAAACATGACCAAACTCTAAGCTGTCTACAAGAAACTCACCTTAAACATAATCATATACGCAGGTTTTAAATTAAAGAATAGGAAAGATAAATTGTGGTAACAATCAAAAGAAAGTAAGAGTGGCTATATTAATATTGGATCAAGTACACATCAGACAAAAGAAAATTTCCAGAGAGTAGAAGGCACATTATGTTGTATAAAAATGTCAATCCACCAGGAGATATAGCAATTCTACATGTGTATGGAGCACACACCAAAGTTGCATATTGGTGAAGCAAAAATAATAGAACCAAGAGGAGAAACAGACCAACTCAGAAAAATTCAACTCTTCTCTCTCAACAATTGATATAAGCAACTAAAAAGAAAATCCTTAATGATGTAAAAGAAATCAATAACAACATAAAGCAGCATAATCTAATCAACATTAATTGGACACTCCAAACAACAACAGCAGAATACAATCTTTTCAAGTGCCTATGTTACATATCCCAAGATATACCATATTCTGGGCAATAAATCCAAACTCAAGAAATTTAAAAAATTAAAATGATAGAGTATGATTTTGGACCACAATGGAATCAAACAAGAAATTAGTAACAGAAAGGTACTAACAAAAGTTTCAAACACTTGGAAAATAAACAAACAAACAAACAAAAACCCCCAAAAAGTCCAGGGTTAAAAAAGGAAGTGTGAGTAGAAGTTTGACAAAAGAAAGCATTGAACTGAAGGAAAATGACAATAAATCACATAAAAATTATGAGATGCTCTAAATAAGTGTTTAGAAGAAAATTTATACCATTAAATATACACATTAGAAAAAAGACAAATTCTGATGATTACTAAAAGAGGCTTCAAAATGGCTCACTAGGGGAATCTAGTACTCACCTCCTCAACAAAGAAGAACAAAAATAGTGAGTAGATAATCACACTTTGAATAGATCATCTAAGAGGGAACCCTGGAATTCAACAGAGAAGTGACAGGAAACACCTAAGGTGAAAAGGGAAAGAGAAGTGAGGCAGCCTGCTTGGCCAGGATCAGCTGAGAGCCTAGAAAAACTCCCTATTGTGGTAAAATGGTAAGTGAAAAAATCCTAGTGGTCCATATTGCCACCATGGACTCCTATGCCACAGGAGATCCTAGCCACAGGAGATCCCATTAACCCTTGCAGGACATGAGACTAACATAGGGAGCTGCCTGGAGACCACATGATGGCATTGCTCTAGAGAAGGATCTCAGGATGCTTTCTAACACCCCAAGTCCTAATCAGCAACAGAATGACAAAATTTTGTGAGCCCAATCCCCACAGACTGCATCCTGGCCTGGGGCTCAACAGCCCCTGCATGTCCACATCCCTGGAGCTCCACTGATGTCCCCTGCCTATGGCCATCACTTCTGTTGTCTGATGCCACCAGAGCCAAAGCATAAGCCATTGGCAGCAACCCTGTCACCCCCAACAGCAGGGCTACCATGCATTTTCCCATGACCTGAGGAAAGTCTAGCTTACCTACAGCTGCCACCTGGGCCAGGCTTCATGCTTGCCGGCCACTTGCCTACAGCTGTTGCCACTAAAAGCAACTCCACCCTTACCAGCATCAAGGCCACAGTGCCGCCATTATTGCCCCTATTTGAGCATTCCACTGGGGTCCTGAGGATCACCTCACCTCTGCCAACCACAACCAGCACATGCATGCACCACTGGGTTGCCTAAGGATAGAACTTGCCCAGCCTGGTTTTGCTGCCTCTAGTGCCCAAGTACATTATCTGAGGAGCTGGGGATTGACCTGCTCCATCTACCTCCATAGTCACCTGAGCTTTCCTGCTGAGGACCTGAGGATGGGCCCACCCAACTTGCCTCAACCACTACAGATGGCACACAACCACACAAGCCACATGCCAGCCTGGGGAGTGGTCCAAATAGATGAAGCAGAAGAAAGTATTTCAGACACAAATACAGGTCTTTTGCAGTAACCCAGTCAGATAAAAAATAAAGAAAAAATTAAAAAGAATAAACAAAGCCTACGAGACATACAGGATACCATAAAACACCAAAAAGAAATTGAAATGTTTGATGTCCCAGAAGGTAAGGTGAAAATGACAGGTTTAGAAAACCTATGTAATAAAATAATAGCATAAAACTTCCCAAGTCTAGCAAGAGATTTAGACATCCAGATACAGGAAGCTCAAACATAACCAAATAAATATTAATACAATTTAAAAAGGTTTTCTCCACAGAACATTGTAGTAAAACTATCAAAAGTCAAAGACCAAGAGAATTTTCTAAAAATAGCCAGAGAAAAGTTATAAGGGAGCCCCTATCAGACTAACAGTGGATTTCTCAGCAGAAATCTTACAGGCCAGGAGAAAATGGGATGATACATTTAAAGTTTGGAAAGAAAAAATTGCCACCCAAGAAGACTATACCCAGCAAAGTTATACTTCACAAATGAAGGAGAATTAAAGTCTTTCCCAGACAAGCAAAAGCTGAGTAAATTTATCACCACTAGACTGGCCCTACAAGAAATGCTTAAAAGAGTCCTACACTTAGAAATGAAAGGATGCTATCTACCATTATGAAAACACATGAAAAAATAAAACACACTGGTAGAGCAAATACACAAATAAGGAACAAAAAGGACTCAAATATTACCACTACAGAACACTAGCAAACAACAATGATAAACAATAAGAAAGAAAGGAACAAAGGATACACAAAACAACCATAAATCAATTATTAACATGACAGGAATAAACCTTCATGTATCAATAATAACCTTAAATATAAACAGATTAAACTTTCCACTTAAAAGATACAGACTGGCTCAATGAATTTAAAAAAATGACCCAACTATGTGCTGCCTTCAAGAAACTCATCTAACCTGTAAAGACGCTTATAGACTGCAAGTAAAGGGATGAAAAAAGGTATTCCATGCAAATGGAAGCCAAAAGCAAGCAGAAATAGCTATACTTAAATCAGATGAAAGAAACTTTAAGTCAAAAACAGTACAAAGAGACAAATAAAATTATTATATAATGATAAAAGGATCAATTAAGAAAGAGAATATAACAATTCTAAACATATAAGCACCCAACACCAGAGCACCCAGATATATAAAACAAATATTATTGGATCTAAAGGTAGAGATAGATTCTAATACAATAATAGTTGGTGGCTTCATCACCCCACTCTCATCATTAGACAGATCATCTAGGCAGTAAATTAACAAAGAAATATTGGATTTAATCTGTACTTTAGACCAAACAAATCTAACAGATACTTATAGACCATTTCATTGAACAGCTTCAGAGTACACATTCTTCTCATCAGCACATGGCACATTCTACAGCATAGACTATATGTTGGGGCACAAAAAAAGTCTCAACAAATATTTTAAAATCAAAGTAATATCAAGTATCTTCTTAGACCACAATGGAAAGTGTCCTGGTGGTCTAGTGGTTAAGATTCTGTGCTCTCAGACCGCAGTGGTCTCTGGGAGATGGGCACGCTTGTAGCCCTGACTCAGGCAGAGTAAAGGCAATACATGTAACCTAAACATCTGTACTCCTGTACCACTCTGAAATTAATTAATTAATTAATTAATTTTAAAAAATTAGAATCACTAAGAAGAGGAACTTTGGAAACAGAACAAATACAAGGAAATTAAACAACATGCTTCTGAGTGACCATTAGGTCAAGGAAGAAATTAAGGAGAAAATAAAAAATTTTTTGAAACAAATGAAAAGCAAAACACAATATATCAAATCCTATGCAATATGGAAAAAGCAATTCTAAAAGGGAAGTTCATAGCAATAAGCACCTGTATCAAAAAGGTAAAAAGATTTCAAATAAAAAATCTAATGATTCACCCAAAGGAACTAGAACAGCAAAAATAAACCAAACCAAAAATTAGTAAAAGAATAAAATAATAAAGATCAGGCCAGAACTTAAAGAAATAGAAAATTTAAAAAAAAATACAAAGGATCAACAAAATGGAAAGTTGGTTTTCTGAAAGGATAAACAAAATCAATAAGCTGCTAGCTAAACTAACCAAGAAAAAAGAGAAAACACCCAAATAAACAAGATAAAAAACAAAAAAGGAGATATTACAACTAATATCACAGAAATACAAAAGATCATGGAGGACTGTTATGATCAGCTATACACCAACAAACTGGAAAAGGTAGAAGAAATGGATAAATTCCTGGAAACATACAACCTACCAATATTGAATCAGGAGGAAATAGAAATCCTGAAAAGACCAACAACAAGTAATGAGAGTAAATCAGTAATAAAGACTCTCTACAAAAAAATGTCCAGAACTGGATGGCTTCAATATCAAATTCTACCAATTGTACAAAGAAAGACAAACACCAATTCTCCTCAAACTATTCCAAAAATAATGAAGAGAAAGTAATTCTCCCTAAATCATTATACAAGACCAGCATTAACCTGATACCAAAACCAGACAACGATGCAACACACAAAGAAAACTATAGGGCAACATTCCTAATGAACGTGGATGAAAAAATCCTTAACAAAATGCTAGCATACAAAATTCAACAGCACATCAAAATAATAATACTTCATGATCAAGTGGGATTTATCCCAGAGATGGCACAAGGGTTCAACACACACAAATCAATAAATGTGATACATCACATCAACAGAACAAAGGACAAAAACAATATGATCATCTGAAGAGGTGCAGAAAAAGCATTTGATAAAAATTCAACATCACTTCTTGATAAAAACTCTCAACAAACTAGACATAGAAGGAACATACCTCAACATAATAAAGGCCATATATGACAAACCCACAGCTAACATCATACCGAATGGGAAAAAGCTGAAAGCCTTTCCCCTAAGAACTGGGGAGACAAGGATGCCCACTTTCACCACTGCTATTCAATCAACATAGTACTGGAAGTTCTATTCAGAGCAATCAGGCAAGAGAAATAAAAGGCATCCAAATTGAAAAAGAGGAAGTCAAATTGTCCCTCTTTGCAGATGACATAATTTTATATCTAGAAAATATGAAAGACTCCACAAAAAACTCTTCTATCTGATAATAAATTCAGTAAAGTTTCCAGATGTAAAACCAACATACCAAAATTAGTAGCATTTCTGTACACCAGTAAAGAACTAGCTGAGAAAGAATTCGAGAAAGCAATCCTATCTACAACACCTGTAAAAAATACTTAGGAATAAATCTAACCAAAGAGGTGGAAAACCTCTACAAGGATAACTACAAAACACTGATGAAATAAATTTAAGAGGACACAAGCAAATGGAAAGACTTTTTGTGCTCATGGACTGGAAGAATTAATGCCATTATAATGGCTTTACTGCTTAAAGCAATGTATAGATTCAATGCAATCCCTATCAAAATAACAATGTCATTTTTCTCAGAAATAGAAAAGCAATCATAAACTTCATCTGGAACCAAAAAAAGCCCAAATAGGCAAAGCAATTCTGAGCAAAAAGAACAAAGTTGGATGCATCATACTACTTGACTTTACCATATATTACACGGCTATAGCAACCAAAACAGCATGATATTGGTATAAAAACAGACACATAAACCAATGGAACCGAACAGAGAATCCAGAAATAAAACCACATATTTACAACCAACTGTTTTTTGACAAAGGCACCAAGAACATACATTGGGCAAATGTCACCCTGTTCAATAAATGGTGCTTGGAAAACTGGATATCCATACACAGGAAAATGAAACTGGACCTCTATCTCTCACCATATACAAAAATTAACTCAGCATGAATTAAAGACTTAAACTTAAAACCTGAAAATTTAAAACTACTAGAAGAAAACATAGGGGAAACAGTTCATGACATTGGTCTAGCCAAAGGTTTTTTGAGTAAGACCTCAAAAGCATGGGCAAGAAAAACAAAAATAGGCAAATGGGAATATATTTAACTAAATACTTCTGCCTAGCAAAGGAAACAACAGAGTGAAGAGACAACCTGTTGAATGGGAGAAAATATTTGCACACTATTCATCTGACAAGAGACTAATGTCTGGAATATAAAAGGAACTCAACAACTCAGTAAGAAAAAAATAATCCCACTAAAAAGTGGGCAAAAGACACGAATAGATATTTCTCAAAAGACATTTGAATGGTTAACAGGTATATGATAAAATGCTCCACATCAATTATCATCAGGGGAATCAAACCAAAATCAGAATGAGATATCATCTCATCCTAGTCAGAATGGCTATTATTAAAAAGACAAAAAGTCATAGATGTTGGAAAGGATGCAGAGAAAAGGGAACTCATACAGTGTTGGTTGGAATATAAATTAGTACAGTCACTATGGAAAACAGTATGGAGATTTCCCAAAAAAAAAACCCACTAAAAATAAAGATCCCACATAATTCAGCAATCCCATTCCTGAGTATTATCCAAAGTAAAGCAAATCTGTATATCAAAGGGATACCTGCACTCCTATGTTTATTGCAACACTATTTACAATAGCAAAGATATGGAATGAACCTGAGTGTCCGTTCGTAGGTCAACAGATAAAGAAAATGTGTGTGTATGTATACATTGGAATACTATTTGGCCATAAAAAGAATAAAATCATATCATTTGCATAAAAATGAATGAAACTGGAGGTCATTACGTTAAGCGAAATAAGCCAAGCAAAGAAAAACAAATATTGCATGTTCCCACTCATTTCTGGGAGCTAAGAAAGTTGACCACTTGGAGGTAGAGAGTAGAATGATAGATACCACATGCTGGGAAGGGTGTGTGGATATTGGCGGGGATAAAGAGACATTTGTTAATGGGTGCAAACATACAGTTAGATTGAAGGAATAAGTTCTAATATTTTACAGCAGAGTAGGATGAGTATAGTTAACAATGTATCATATATTTAAATATAGCTAGAGCAAAGGAAATGTTTCCAACACATAGAAATGATAAATTCTCAAGGTGATAGATACTCAAATACCATTACTTGATAATTACACATTTTATGCATGTAACAAAATACAACATGTACCCCGTAAATATGTATAAATATTATATATCAATTTTTAAAAAGAATACCATTGGAAATGAAAACATAATGAATTTCATACTACAGCTCTTGAAATAAAATGTTTACAGGGCTTTGTCTATCTACCTTGGAATTGGCTGGGCACAATGGCTCATGCCTATAACCCTAGCACTTTGGGAGGCCAAAGTGGGAGGATCACTTAAGCCCAGGAGTTCAAGACCAGCCCAGGCAATAGCAAGACCCTGTCTCTACAAAACAGAAATAAAGCTTTCTTTACTATATTTAACTATATTTTTCATATAGAAACTGAGGTTATACAAATATGTATCTCTATCAATGACTGTGTGATAGTCTGTTTTTATATGAAAACAACCTATGGTGAGTTTAATACTATATCCATAAGATTAACAATGCTTTTAGCTATGTATTTCTTTAAGTTAAATGTAATTGAATGAGAAAATCTCATATCTGATGAAGGAATTATTTGGAATTATAGTAATAAATGATACATCATTTTACAGAATTTTTAAAAGAGGCAATAAATGATAAAGTATACATTCCTCCATTTACCAAAATGTCCACCATTACATATATATATGTGTATATATATACATATATAACTAAATATATATATGTGTATATATACACATATATATATACACACACACACACATATATATACACACACATATATATATGTATATATATACACACACACACACATATATAATTTTATAGAGGTGTAAGTCACATAACATAAAATTAACAATTTTCAAGTACATAAGTAAGTGGCTTTAGTACATTCACAATGTTGTGCAATCTTCATGCCTATCTAGTTCCAAAGCATTTTCATTCACCCAAAAGGAAACCCCGTATCCATGAAGCAGTCATTCATTGGCTCCTGCTCATAGCCCCTGCCAACCACTAATCTTTCCGTCTCTATGGATTTGCATATTTTGGATATTGAATATAAGTGAAATCATAAAGCCTTTTGTGTCTGGCTTCTTTCACTTAGCGTGATTTTTTAAAGTTTATTCATGTTGTATCATGCTTCAATACTTGTTCCTTTTTATGGCTGCATTCCAATGTATGGATATAGCACATTGTGTTTCTTCATTCGTTTGTTCATATAACTTCCACCTTTTGGCTATTGCAAACAGGGCTGCTATGAACACAACTGTACAAATATCTGTTGAGACCCTGCTTTCATTTTTTGGGAATATAACTAGGGGTGGAAATGCTGGATCATATGGTGATTCTATGTTTTACTTTTTGACGAGTGACCAAACTGTTTTCCATAGTGACCACACCATTTAACATTCTCATTATCAATGTATGAGGATTCCAATTTTTCCACATCCCAGCCAACACTTATTACTTTCCCTGTTAAAAAAATTATACCCATACCAGTGGGTGGGAAGTAGTACCTCAATGAGGTTATGATTTGCATTTCCTATTGGCTAATGATGTTGAAGATCTCTTTATGTGCTTGAGTTGACCATTTATATATCTTCTTTGGAGAAATGTATATACAAGTCCTTTGCCCATTTTATTATTCTAGTAGTTTTGCAGTTTTACTCTTTTAGATCTTTGATCCATGTTGAGTTCAATTTTTGTATATGGTTTGGGGGAGGGGTCCAACTTAATTTTGTTCCACACGGATATCCAGTTGTCCAAGAACTATTTGTTGAATACAGAATTTTGACCCATTGAATGGTCTAGGAACAAACGTTGAAAATGAATCAGCTACTGTTGTATTTCATAGATGTGTGAGTTTATTTCTGAATTCTGAATTCCATTCTAATGTTTGATATGTCTAGCCTCATGTCAGTACCACAATATCTTGATTATTGTAAATTTTGTAGTGTGGTTTTTTTTTTAATTTATTTTTTTATTTGAGAATATTATGGGGGTACAATACTTTGGTTATATATTTTGCCCATGCACTGCCCGTGTCAGAGCTACAATCGTGGTCATCTCCCAAACTGTGCTCCCCACATCCATTCAGTGAGAGTTTTTCCCAACCCCTCCACCCCCCTCCCTCCTGCCCGCCCCCTGAAGAATATTATTGCCCTGTGTGATGTAAGTGTTCATCAGTTAGTACCAATTTGATGGTGAGTACCAGTGGTGCTTGTTTTTCCATTCCTGTGAGACTTCGCTTTGAAGAATGGGTTCTAGCTCCAACCAGGATGATACCAGATGTGTTAATTCACTATTGTTCCTTATTGCTGAGTAATACTCCATGGTATACATATACCACATTTTATTAATCCACTTGTGTATTGACGGGCACCTGGGTTGTTTCCATAACTTTGCGATTGTGAACTGTGCTGCTATAAACGTTCACGAGCAGATATCTTTATCATAAAATGTCTTTTTTTCCTTTGGGTAAATACCCAGTAGTGGGATTGCTGGGTCAAATGGTAATTCTACTTTTAATTCTTTGAGGTATCTCCATATTACTTTCCATAGAGGTTGGACTAATTTGCAGTCCCACCAGCAGTGTATGAGTGTTCCTATCTGTCCACATCCCTACCAACATTTGTTGTTTGGGGATTTTTTAATATGAGCCAATCTCACTGGAGTTAAGTGATATCTCATTGTGGTTTTGATTTGCATTTCCCTGATGATTAGAGAAGTTGAGCAATTTTTTATATGTTTGCTGGCCATTATTCTGCCTTCTTTTGAAAAGTTTCTGTTCATGTCCTTTGCCCATTTTTTAATAGGGTTGTTTGATTTTTTCTTGTTGATTTTCCTAAGTTCTGTATAGATTCTGGTTATCAGTCCTTTGTCAGAGGTGTAGCATGCAAATATTTTCTCCCATTCTGTAGGTTGTCTGTTTACTCTAGTGATGGTTTCCTTGGCTGTGCAGAAGCTTTTTAATTTGATCAGGTCCCGTGTATTTATTTTTGTTGCTGCTGTGATTGCTTTGGGGGTGTTCTTCATAAATTCTTTGCCTAGGCCAATGTCCATAAGAGTTTTTCCAACGTTTTCTTCGAGAATTCTTATGGTTTCATGTCTTAGGTTTAGATCTGTTATCCATTGTGAGTTGATTTTTGTGAGAGGTGAGAGGTGTGGGTCCAGTTTCAGTCTTCTACATACGGCCATCCAGTTTTCCCAGCACCATTTGTTGAATAGGGAATCTTTTCCCCAGTGTACGTTTTTTTGGAATTTGTCAAAGATCAGGTGACTGTATGAGGTTGGTTTTATATTTGGGTTCTCAGTCCTGTTCCATTGGTCTACGTGTCTGTTCTTGTGCCAATACCATGCTGTTTTGGTTACTATAGCCTTGTAGTATAGTTTGAAGTCTGGTAGATAGATGCCTCCCAATTTGTTCTTTTTGCTTAAGATTGCTTTGGCTAGACGGGGTCTTCTCTGGTTCCACACAAAGCGTAGAATTATTTTTTCTAGATCGGCAAAAAATGATGTTGGTATTTTGATAGGGACTGCATTGATTCTGTAAATCACTTTAGGTAGCAAAGCCATTTTTACTATGTTGACTCTGCCTATCCAAGAGCATGGTAGGGTTTTCCATGTATTTACCTCCTCTGCTATTTCTTTTCTCAGTGTTTCATAATTCTCTCTATATAGGTCTTTGACTTCCTTAGTTAGACATGTTCCTAAATATTTAATTTTCTTTGGTGCTATTGTGAAAGGTATTGCATCTTTAATTTGTTTCTCAGCTTGATTGTTATTAGCATATATGAAGGCTATGGATTTGTGTGTATTAATTTTGTATCCTGAGACTTTGCTGAATTCATTTATCATTTTCAGTAATCTCTTGGTTGAATCTTTACGGGTTCACACCTGAATTCTACCAAGCCTACAAAGAAGAACTGGTGCCTACACTGCAGAAATTATTTGAAAATATCCAGAAGGATGGAGTCCTCCCAAACTCATTCTACGAAGCCAGTATCACCTTGATACCAAAGCCAGGAAAGGACACAACAAAAAAAGAAAACTACAGACCAATATCTCTTATGAATATAGTTGCAAAAATTCTCAATAAAATCCTTGCAAACTGAATTCAAATGTACATCAAAAAAATAATCCATCACGATCAGGTGGGCTTCATTCCCGAGATGCAGGGATGGTTCAACATACGCAAATCTATAAATGTAATTCACCATATAAATAAAAGCAAGAACAAAGATTATATGATCCTTTCAATAGGTACAGAAAAGGCTTTTGACAAAATCCAGCACCCTTTTATGATAAGAACTCTTAACAATATAGGCATAGATGGCTCATATCTTGAAACTATTAAAGTCATATACGATAAACCCACAGCCAATATCATACTGAATGGGGAAAAATTGAAAGCATTCCCCCTTAAAACTGGCACCAGACAAGGGTGCCCACTATCTCCACTTCTTTTCAACATAGTGCTGGAAGTCCTGGCCACAGCAATTAGACAAGACAGAGGAATCAGGGGCATCCAGATAGGGGCAGAAGAGGTGAAACTTTCACTATTCACAGACGATATGATATTATACATAGAAATTTTGTAGTGTGTTTTGAAGTCAGGGAGTGTTAATCCTCTGATTCTTTTCTTCTTTTTCAAGACTTTTCTTTCATCTATTTTGGGTTCCTTGCAATTCCATATGAATTTTAAGATCAGCTTCTCAATTTCTGCCCCAAAAATAGAGATTGTGAGTTGGATAGAGATTGCATTTAATTTGTAGATCATTTTGGGTAGTACTGCTATCTTAATCATTTAAAAATAAAGTCTTCTAATCCATGAACACAGGAACCACTGAGTATGGTGTTAGTTGTGGGTTTTACATAAATGCTCTTTATCATGTTTGGGAAGTTCCCTCCTATTTATGGTTTGTTGAGTGTTTTTATTATGAAAGTGTGCTGGATTTTGTCAAATCTTTTTCTCTATCAAGATGATGATCATGTGACTTTTTTCCATTATTTTATCAATTAATATATCATACTGATTGTTTTTCGTGTGTTGAACCACTTTTTTTAAATAATTTATTTCAGAATATTATGGGGGTACAAACACTTTGGTTACATACATTGCCTATGCACTGCACAAGTCAAAGCTACAATCGTGAACATCCCCCAAACAGTGCACCCCACACCCATTAGGTGTGAGTTTTCCCATCCCATCCACCACCCTCCCACCTGCCCGACCCCTGATGAATATTTTCTTCATGTGTGCACATAAGTATTAATCAGATAGTACAAATTTGATGGTGAGTAACAGTGGTGCTTGCTTTTCCATTCTTGTGATACTTTGCTTCAAAGAATGGGCTCTAGCTCCATCCAGGATAATACCAGATGTGTTAATTCACCATTGTTTTTTATTACTGAATAATACTCCATGGTACACATATACCACATTGTATTAATCCACTCATGTATTGCTGGGCATTTGGGTTCTTTCCACATCTTTGCAATTGTGAGTTGTGCTGCTATAAACATTTGAGTGCAGATGTCTTTATTATAGAATGTCTTTTTTTTCTTTGATAAAATAGCTGGTAGTGGGATTGCTGGATCAAATGGTAGTTCTACTTTTAGTTCTTTAATTTATCTCCATATTACTTTACATAGATGTTGTACTAATTTGCAGTCCCACCAGCAGTGAATGAGTGTTCTTATCTCTCTGCATCCCCTCCAACATTTGTTGTTTTGGGACTTTTTGATAGAAGTCAATCTCACTGGAGTTAAGTGATATCTCATTGTGGTTTTGATTTGCATTTCCCTGATGAATAGGGAAGTTGAGAAATTTTTAATATGGTTGCTGGCCATTATTCTGTCTTCTTTTAAAAAGTTTCTGTTCATGTCCTTTGCCCACCTTTTAATGGGGTTG
This sequence comes from Daubentonia madagascariensis, assembly GCA_023783475.1. NCBI lineage: Eukaryota > Metazoa > Chordata > Mammalia > Primates > Daubentoniidae > Daubentonia > Daubentonia madagascariensis. The sequence continues at coordinate 184,475 of JAKFHU010002438.1, forward strand.
TTTGATTTTTCTTGTTGATTTTCCTAAGTTCTGTGTAGATTATGGTTATCAGCCCTTTATCAGATTGTAGCATGCAAAAATTTTCTCCCATTCTGTAGGTTGTCTGTTCACTCTGGTGATAGCATCCTTGGCTGTGCAGAAGCTTTTTAATTTGATCAGGTCCCATTTATTTATTTTTGTTGCTGCTGTGATTGCTTTGGGGGTCTTCTTCATAAAATCTTTGCCTAGGCCAATCTCTATAAGTTTTCCCAAAGTTTTCTTCTAGAATTCTCATGGTTTCATGTGTTAGGTTTAAGTCTGTTATCCATCATGAGAGGTGTGGATCTAGTTTCAGTCTTCCATATCCAATTTTTCCAGCACCATTTATTGAATAGGGATTCTATTCCCCACTGTATGTTTTTGTCTACTTTGTCAAAGATCAGGTGACAGCATGAGGATTGTGTTATATCTGAGATCTCAGTCCTGTTCTATTGGTCTATGTCTCTGTTCTTCTCCCAGTACCATGCTGTTTTGGTTGCTGTAGCCTTGTAGTACAGTTTGAAGTCTGGTAGATTGATGCCTCCCAATTTGTCCTTTTCATTTAAGATTGCCTTGGCTAGATGGGGTCTTATCTGGTTCCACATGAAGCGTAGAATTATTTTTTCTAGATCTGCAAAAAAATGATCTTGGTATTTTGATAGGGACTGCATTGGTTCTGCAAATCACTTTAGGTAGTATAGACATTTTAACAATGTTGATTCTGCTAATCCAAGAGCATGGTAGGAATTTCCATCTGTTTACATCCTCTGTAATTTCTTTTCTCAGTGTTTCGTAGTTCTCCCTATATAGGTCACTCACCTCCTCAGTTAAATATGTGCCTAAATATTTAATTTTCTTTGGTGCTATTGCAAAAAGTGTTGCATCTTTGATTTGTATCTTGGCTTGACAGTTATTGGCATATATGGAGGCTACTGATCTGTGTACATTGATTTTGCATCCTGAGAGTTTGTTGAATTCATTTATTAATTTCAGTAGTCTCTTGGTTCAATCTTTGGGGTTTTCTAGATATAATATTGTATCATCAGCAAAGAGTGAAAGTTTGATATCTTCTACCTCCATTTAGACACCTGTGATATGTCTCTCTTTTCTGATTGCTCTGGCAAGGACTTTGAGCACTATGTTGAATAGAGTGGAGATAGTAGGCAACTTTGTCTGGTTCCAGTTGTAAGGGGGAATGATTTCAATTTTTCCCCGTTCAGTATGATATTGACTGTGGGTTTACCGTATATGGCTTTAATAATTTTGAGGTATGAGCCATCTATGCCTTTGTTGTTAAGAGTTCTTATCATAAAAAGGTTCTGAATTTGTCAAAAGCCTTTTCTGCATCTATTGAGAGGATCATATAGCCTTTGTTCTTGCTTCTATTTAGATGGTGAATTACATTTATAGATTTGCATATGTTGAACCATCCCTGCATCTCAGAGATGAAGCCTACGTGATTGTGGTGAATTTTTTTTTCATGTACATTTGAATTCTGTTTGCTAGGATTTTATTGAGAATTTTTGCATCTATATTCATAAGGAATATTGTTATACAGTTTTCTTTTCTTGTTGTGTCCTTTCCTGCCTTTGGTATCAAGGTGATATTGACTTCATAGAATGAGTTTGGGAGGATTTCACCCTTCTCAATGTTAAAGAATAATTTCTGCAGTATAGGCACCAGTTCTTCTTAGTAGATTTGGTAGAATTCAGGCATGAATCCATCTGGTCTGGGACTTTTTTTGTTGGAAGATTTTTTATTACCACTTCAATTTCAGTGCTTGACACTGGTCTGTTTAGGAATTCTATTTCTTCCTGTTTGAGCCTAGGGAGATAGTGTGTTTCTAAGAATTTGTCCATTTCCTCCACGTTTTCATATTTTTGGGCATAGAGATTTTTATAGTATTTGAAGATGGTGTTTTGCATTTCCAAGAAATCAATTGTGACCTCTCCTTTTTCATTTCTAATTGAGCTTATTAGAGTCCTTTCTTTTCTACTTCTGGTCAATCTAGCAAGTGGCCTGTCTATTTTGGTTATCTTTTCAAAGAACAAACTTTTTGTTATTCATCTTCTATATAGCTCTTTTGTTCTCGATTTCATTTAGTTCTGTTCTGATCTTGGTTATATCTTTTCTTATGCTGGGTTTAGGATTGCTTTGCTCTTCCTTTTCCATTTCCTTGAGATGATTTGTGAACTTTCTGTCTTTTGGATGTGAGCATTTAAGGTGGTAAGTTTTCCTCTCAGGACTGCTTGTGCTGTATCCCACAGATGTTGATAACGTGTATCCCCATTATCATTTAGTTCAAAGAAATTTTGGTTTCCATCTGAATCTTCTCCTTGACCCAATAGTCATTCAGCAATAGATTTTTTAATTTCCATGTTTTTAGATAGAGATGTGTGTTTCTGTTGGAATTGATTTCTAATTTTATTCCACTGTGGTCTGAAAAGATACATGGCATGATTTCTATTTTTTAAAATTTGTTGAGATCTCTTTTGTGGCCTAGGATGTGATCAATTTTAGAGAAAGTTCCATGAGCTGATGAGAGGAACATATATTCAGTGTTATTTGGGTGGAGTGTTCTGCAGACGTCTGTTAGGCCCAAATGTTGTAGAGTCCTGTTTAGGTCCATTGTTTCTTTGCTTGGAGGATATGTCCAGTTCTGTCAGTGGGGTGTTGACGTCCACTGCTATTATGGCATTGCCCTTTATTATGTTGTCTAGATCGAGCAGTGTTTGCTTATGTATCTGGGTGCTCCTGTGTTGGGTGCATAAATATTTAGGATTGTTAAGTTTTCTTGTAGGATTTTTCCTTCACCACTATATAGTGAAATCTTTCTCTTTCTTTATTTTTGTTGTTTTAAAGTTCATGATATTTGATATAAGAATGGCTACCCCAGCTTTCTTTTGTTTTCCATTTGCCTGGAAAATTGTATGCCATCCTTTCACCTTGAGTCTGAACAAGTCCTTGTGTGTAAGAAGTGTTTCCTGGAGACAGCAGATACTTGCCTTGTATTTTTTTATCCATTCAGCCAGCCTATGTCTCTTGAATGGGCTACTCAAGCCATTCACATGTATTGAGAGAATTGATATTTGGGGTGGATTTCATTTTATCCTGTTGGGTAAACTCTTGTTTTGTTTTACCTTTTGGCCATTGGGAATCTGGGTTCTTGACTTTTAGCTTTTGGGTAATTTTACACTGGTGGGTGTCTGTTGCACTGGTTAGTATGCAATGCAGGTCTAAGTACTTCTTTCAGGGCAGGTCTGGTCTTCACAAATTCTATCAGTGATTGCTCATCTGGAAAGTCTTTATTTCTCCCTCATTTAAGAAGCTTAGTTTTGCAGGAAAAAGAATTCTGGGTTGGCTATTATTTTATTTTAGAAGCCTGAGGATGGGTCCCCTGTCCCTTCTGGCTTTTAAGCTTTCAGCTGAGAAATCTGCAGTTAATCTGATAGGTTTCCCTTTGTAGGTTACTTGCTGTTTTGTCCTTATTGCTCTAAGGAGTGCCTCTTTTGTGTTTGCTTTCACCAGCCTAATAATCATGTTTGCCTTTTCACGTTGAGTCTCCCAGGTGTCCAGTGTGATTCTTGTACATGGATATTGAGATTTCTGGCTAGGCCATGGAAATTTTCTTCTATGATTCCTTCAAATATATTTTCCAGCCCTTGTGAATTCTTCCTCGCCCTCAAGGGTGCCTATGATCTTTATGTTTGGCTTCTTTACATAATCCCACATTTCTTGTATGCTTTGTTCATGCCTCTTGTTTTTGTTTTCTTTTTCTTTGACTGATTTATTTAGCACATAGGAGTTTTCTTCCAGCTCTGAGATTCTTTTCTCTGTGTGATCCAGCTTATTCTTAAGGCTTTCCACTCTGTTTTGTCGATCCTTGAATGCCTCTTTCATTTCCAGTGTTTCTATTCTATTTTTCCATAATACTTCAATTTCTTTAGAAAATTTTTCATTCATTTCTTGCATTGTTCTTGGGGTTTCTTTGTGCTGGGATTCAATTTTCTCTTGAATCATTGAGCTTTCTTATAATCCATAAAAGAAATTCCTCTTCTGTCATTATACCCATATCATATGAGTTGGTATCTGTTGCTGAGGAACTAATGATTTATTTTGGGGTGACTTTTTGCTCTGATTTTTCATGATTCCTGTGTTCTTTCACTGATTCTTTCTCATCTGGACTCTTGGTTGAGAGCTGGGGTGTTAGGGCTAGTTTATAGGTCTGTCTCCAAGCCCCTGACGATTGTTCCTTGGCAAAGCCAAGGAGAGGAGTACTGGTCTGTATTGCCTTAGGTGTATTTTAGCAAGTTTGGTGGACTGCTTGGGTTACTTCTGACCTGTTGTCTTCACCTCTTCCCAGTGGAGTGTAGAGAGTTTTTTCTCCCAGCTTAAGCTCCAAGATGGTGGATTTTACTTGAGGGTACGAACCCATTGCTCCCTAGTATCTTGAGATGGAAGACAATATTTGTAGCTGTGTGGTTGTTCCTGCTGTCATTGATTGTTGTTTGTATGGAGGAGCCAGTTACTTACATATTCTGTTGTGCCTGTGGCAGGCTCTGGTCCCCCAGGTGACATATACAAAAGCCCCAATCTTTGGGAGGGGCCTTGTAGCTCTGAGAGGTTACTTTGACCCTGCTCCTCCTGAGGTGGGGGAGAAGCAAGATAGCTTGCAGCTGCAGTGCAAGAGCTACATTGGGTAAATTCTACACAGCTCAGAGGTTGTTTATCTGGCTGCTGGGGGGGGGGCTGCTGCTATGGAGTTCAGAGCTCTCTCTCTCCAGGCTTAGAGAACTGCTTCTGATGGAAGGGGCCAGCTGGTGCTATTGTTGAGGTCTCTAGCCAGGTTTTTTCTTCTCTGTCTACAAGCTCACCTTGGGCACTTTCCCCTCTGGTTGGACTCTTGTGGGCTCTTCCCCACAGTTCATGTGTCTGGCCCTCTGATGTGTGTCTCTTTGTGTCACTGGCTGATAGAGAGATTGCCAATTGTGCACCCCTTTTCCACGTCTAGACTCCAAGGCAAGGTGGTTGGATGTCTCTATCCCCAGATGTCTCTGCTAGTGGGCTGTTCCCAACGGGGGATATTAGCAGTTGAAGGCACTCTTGGATCGAGGATAATTCCCTAATAAATTTGGCAGGGTTAGGGGGAGCTGTTCTGGTTCAGCCTGTGGCACTTGAGGATTCGGTTGCCGTGGGAACCGGTACTTATACAAAATGAGTCACTGTGGCAAGCAACCTTCAAAATGACCAATCTTTGGGGTACAGGAAGGCTGGGACCTGAAGAGCAGGCACTAGGACTGGCATGTAGTGGGCACATAGGAGAAGGCCAGAGCAGTGGAGGCAGGACTGGATGGATGGGCTGCAAACTGTTTCCAATACACAAAGGTCCCACCAGTACAGTCCAGGGACCTTGTCCCACCTGGAATTCACGGAAGCAGCTGTCCGCGGCCACCAATGATGTAGCCTGTTGCACCCAGGCCAAAGAGCCCCCCAGGCCAGGGGTGGGGTGAAGCTAGAGACCTATCTAACAGTCAGCTCCAGGTGGGAGACCTTAAAGATGGCTGCCGACAGTTAGTCTGGTGTACAGCAGGGTTCAGATCATGCTGTGAATGCAGCTCTTCTCAACTGGCCTGGGTACCTCACAGGCAATTTCTGGCAGCCCCTACTAGCTTATCCCATTGCTCTCCATTCAGCTCCTGAGCCCTGGTCCCGCTGACTTCCAGGGGCGAGTTGCCTCTCTCCAGATTCCCACATACTGTCCTGGGAAGATGTATCTCAGCCCAGTCCCTACTCGGCCCTGTGCAGTCCCTAGTGCACCCGGGAGTTCTGTATGATTCCCACTGTTGCTTCTTCTCCACAGAGCCTGCTGTCTCAAGCAACAGCTTTGTACCAACTTTGGGCTTGTCCCTGACTGAGTGGATGGGAAGTCTGTGGGGATGGTGTATGACCACTTATAGGTCAGGTTGCACTGTGCTGACCTGGCAAGCGTATCCTTCCCATGCTCTGGTCTCTATTATATTCCCTGTGCTCTCCAATCTTCGTGAATGTATCTCCCAGTCAACTGTTTTCTTGGGCTGACTGTCCCATGATACTTCTCTCTAATTTCACAATGCTGTTTTCAGAGTGAGCAATCCACGCACAGGCAGCTGTTGGCGTTTTTCACCTCCTTCCCTGGGAGTGGTGAGGTGGGAGGTCTCTACCAGACTGCGATTTTTCAAGGTTTTTTGATATTTTGAATATTAAAATGTGGACTCTGTACATCAAATTATTTCCCTTTCTCAAAGTTTGTTTTTGCTTGTGTGGATTGCAGTTGCATGTTTGTTTAGTAGCTTTTCTAAACTATATTTAAAAGACTGTAGTCTTTGTCCTCTGTGGTCTCCAAAGTCTCTGTTTCTCTAGATTTATAATGATTTTATAGAGATTTCCTTAAATTCCTGCCTCCCCTCAAAAAAAGGAAAGAAAAAATACTCTCTTGGTCTTACAGATTGGGTCTGTGCTAAAAAATTTCTTCAGTCTTAGTAAGTCAATTTACAACTTTACCCTAGCCTTTAATTCCTACTTTCTCTGAGCCTAAAGATCAGCCAAAGGTGAAAGACTGAGCTTTTCTGAGGTTTTTCTGAACATGCATCCTGCTCTGACATGTGTGTGTTTTTCTAGATTCTCCTTTATACATGGGAGTTTTCCAAGGTATTACTCTCCCAAATAACTTTCTCCCCAGCTTTTCCTCCATGGCTTTTGGTATGTCTCTAGGTTGACACATCTATAATATTTTCTCCAGGTATACATGGCTTTTTCATTTGTCTTTCAATATTTTTGAGGGATGCCCTTTACTTAGTCAGTTTTTTGCCCTGAGAGAGTTCTTCGTTAGGTGATACAAAAGAAAAAAAAATGTGTCAATCCTTCAGAGAACCCCCAGACATAATACTAAATGGCAAAAGGTTGAAAGTTCTTCCCCTATAATCAAGAGCAAGGCAAGTATACCTGCTTGTGCTACCTCGATTCAATGTGGTATTGGAAGTTCTAGCAAGATTAATTAGGCAACAAGTAGAAGTTGGAAAAAAGCTTCCAAGTTGGAAAAGAAGAACTGAAATCTTTATTCTCAGATGGCACAATATTATATGTAGAAAACTCTAAGGATTCCCCCTACAAATGTCAGGACTGAAAAAACAAATTCAACAAATTTGCAGGATACAAAATCAGCATACAGGAATCATTTTATTTCCTTTTACTCAGAATGAGCAATCCAAAAAGTAAATCTAGAAAAAAATTCCGTTTACAATAGTATCAAAAGAATAAAATACTTAGAAATAATGTTAAACAAAGAGGCAAAAATTTATACACTGAAAACTACAAAACATTGATCAAAAGTTGAAAAAGCTGGTCATGGTGGCACACACCTGTAGTCCCAGCTACTCAGGAGGCTGAGGCAGGAGGATCACTTGAGGCCAGGAGTTCAAGGGGGCAGTGTGCTATAATCATACCTGTGAATAGCCACTGCTCTACAGCCTGGGCAGCATAGCAAGACTCTGTCTCTAAAATATATACATATATATAAAAAAAATTAAAGAAGACACAAATAAATGGGCAACCATCATGTGTTCATAGATTAGAAGAACTTAATATTGTTAAAATGTCCATACTACCCAAAGAAATCTATAGGTTCAATGTGGTCCTTATCAAAATCCCAATGGCAACTTTTGAATAATAGAAAAATCCACTCTAAAATTCTTGTGGACTCTCAAGGGACCCCAAATAGCCAAAACAATCTTGAGAAAGAAGAACAAAGTTGGATGTCTCACAATCCTGATCGCATAAACTGATTACAACACTAGAGTAATGAAGACAGTGTGGTACAGACTTAAAGAGACATTTAGACCAATGTGATGGAATAGAGTGCCCCAAAATAAACCCTCACATATATGGCCAAATGACTTTCAACAAGGGTTCCAAGATGATTCACTGGGGAAAGGGCAGTCTTTTCAACAAATGATGTTGGGAAAACTGGATATTCACATACAAAAGAATAAATTTGGATGCTTACCTTACACCATATACAAAGATTGGCTCAAAATGTATCAAAGACTAAATATAAATGCTAAAACTATGAAACTCTTCAACTAAAATGTAGGAAAAAAACCTTCATCACATTGGATTTGGCAATGCTTTCTTGGATATGGCACCAAAAGCATAGGTAACAAAAGAAAAAATAGATAAATTGGGCTACGTCAATTTAAAACTTTTGTACATTAAAAGACACTATTAATAGAGTGAAAAGGCAATTCAAAGCAGGAGAAAATATTTGTCAATAATATATCTGATACATAATTAATATCCAGAATATATAGAGGACTACAACTCAACAATAATAAAAAGACCACTCAACTAAAAAATGAGCAAAGAACCTGTATAGCTATTTCTCCAAATAAGATATACAAATGACCAATAAACACATAAAAAGATGCTTATTATCAGTAATTATTGGGGTAATGTAAATCAAAACCACAATGAGAGACCACTTAATACCCATTAAGTTGGCCATTATTGAAAAAATAGAAAATAACTAATGTTTATGAGAATGTGGAGAAATTGGAACCCTCCTACATTTCTGGTGATTATGTAAAGTGGTGCATTCACTGTGGAAACAATATGTCAGACCCTCAAGAAATTATGCACAGAATTACCCTATGATCCTACAATTTGACTTCTAGTTATATACACAAGAGAATTGAAATCATATACTCAATAGAATACTAGTCAGCCATAAAAAGAAGGAAATCCTGTCATTTGTGACAACATAGATGAACCTGGAGGACATTTTGTTAAATGAAATAAGCCAGGCACAGAAAGACAAATACCACATGATCTTACTCAGACGTGGAGTCTAAAAAATTTGATCTCATAGGAATATAGAGTAGAATTGTGGTTACCAGAGGCTGGGGTGGTTGGGAGGGTGGTGTTGGGGAGATGTTGGTCAAAGGAAACAAAATTACAATTAGACAGGAGGAATAAATTCAAGAGATCTATTGTATAGCATGGTGATTATAATTAATGATAATATATTCTTGAAAAATGCTAAGAGAGTTCAGATGTTAAATGTTCTCACCACAAAAAATGGTAAGTATGTGAGGTAATGCATATTTTTATTGACTATATTTAATCATTCTATAGTGTATATATACTTCAAATCATCATGTTTTACACAATAAATACATACAATTTCATCTGTCAATTTAAAATAAATACATTTTTAAAAATGAATCAAAATCAATGACTCAAATAGATATTTGTACACTCATGTTCATAGCATCATTAGTCAGAATAGCCAATAGGTAAAGCTGGCTTCAAAAAAGTACTCTTGAAAATGGACTTAAATAGAATTGGAACAGGATTCTAGAGCAATTTATGCAAGATGGCATTTTTGAGAATAATAAAGCAATCACTTGGTGATTAGTGGAACCTAGCATCTGGCTGTGATAATAGCAAAGTTAGCTTAATAGAGGGATGAGAGATATGGACAGTCAAAATGAACCCTGTTAAAACCACTGTTATGCCAGCAAGACCATACACATTCCCTGGCAGCATAAGAGGTTTCACACTCTGGTGGAAACAGACTTCAATAAAATAGTTCAGCTAATTCTTTAAATAAATAAATGGGCAAATAACCACAACAAGAAGCCCCAGAAGGGAGATATCAGTATCTTGATTTGCCACAATATTTTAATATTATCTAAAATGTCCAATTTTCAATAAAAATTTACAATATTTGTAAAGAAACAGGGAAACGTTACCCATACACATGAAAAAAGATAGGCAACAGAAACTACCTGTGAGAGTGACCAGATTTTGAACTTTGCAAATGAATACTTGACAGTAGCTATTATAAGTATGTTCAAATTTTAAAGGAAACCATGCTTAATAAAGACATAAAGAAAAATATAGTGTCAATGTCACATCAAATAGAGAATATTAACAAAGAGATAAAAATAATAAAAGTGAAACAAATGGAAATACTTAATTAAAAATACAATAACTAAAATTAAAATTTTACTACAAGGACTGAACAGTAAAATTGAACTTGCAGAAGAAAGGATCAGTGAACTTGAAGATAGATTGACAGAGATTATGAAATAGAAAGATCACAGAGAAAAAAAGAGAAATTATCAGGGATTCACAAAAATGTGGGAAACCATTAAGCACACCAACAAATGTATAATGAGGATATCAGAAAGAAAGGAGAGCGAGAATGAAGCAGAAAAACTATTTAAAGAAATTATGGACTAAAAACTTCTCAAATATGATGAAAAACATTCACCTATACATCAAAGAATCTCAACAAATTTTAAGATAAATGCAAAGATATCCAGTATCGATCAGGGATCTATCTATCTAGCTATTTAACCATCCATCTAGAGAAATTTATTGCAAGAAAATAGACTTATGCAATTGTGGGGATGCTTAGGAAAGACCAAAGTATGTAGTGCAGATCCTGAGGAGAGGCAGGGTATAACTCTCAGATATGAGCTGAAGCTGCTATCAACAAGTGAAATTTATTCTTCTTCAAGGAAGGCTCAGCAAACACTGTTAAGACTTTTCAACTCATTGCGTTAGGCCTACCCAGGTTATCTAGAATAATCTCCTTTACTTGAAATCAGCTGATTATGGACTTTCATCACATTTACACAAACCATCACATCAACACCTAGATTATTGTTTCAATAACTGGGATTGTATCCTGGCCAAGATAGCATATTAAACAAACACACACAGTACACCTCTTCTTAGCTTGGCACTCTACACATCTCCATCAACCATCCCCAATTTCCACATAAATACAATAACAAAGTCATACTGCCACCTATCATGATACAACTATACTGTGTACAACTGAAAATATGCTAGCTATTCCCCAGAAGATGCTGCAAAGTCCTGGGATGATGTTCATTCTTCTCCCTTGATATCCTGTAACTTGAATACAGTAATACACAGTTAACTATTATTAATACATCTTATGTTACATGTTAAGGGCATAAGAAATGGTAGTAAAAAAAGCATTTGGTTAATGTAAATACAAATATTTTCAAGAAATACTCATAACTATTTCAGTCTTCATTTCTGCAACTGGTTACACGGTCACAACTGGTATTTGTAACTACCTTCTTCCACTACCCATTCTACATCCTCTCGGCCCTTAGAAAATAATTCAGCTAGTTGTGGTCCTTTTCCTTGTGTGGTGACCAAAACCTTTATTTCTGAAAGGTCTGGGGCAATAGTCCTGCCTGAATTGGGTTGTTGTAGTTCTGTATTGACTTTAATTATAAGGCATAACAGCCCTAAGGGATCTCCTATATTCCAGACATATTCTTCCTTACCTCTATTGTGGAGCAGTACCTAATTTCCTCTGCATAATTAGAATCAATCATCTGAGCCAATATGATAACCTCCTTCTTTGCCTGTTGATTCATAGCTGAATTCAGAGCTGAAAGGGGTCACATGGTAGTCTCAAATTCCAGTTTGATGGAATGGATGTATCTTCTTGTGGAGACATTACTCCTTGTTGAACTAAGACCTTCAGAAATCAGAGCTACAGGGATGGAAAGCAAACATTTTGATAGTGGATCACTAGGGGTAATAGTGAGTTATGCCACTCCCATTTTGATTCCTTAATTCCTAGACCTATAAATTCTGGCTATCAGAAAAACATAATCATATATTGAATACTGATTTAGAGCACATGCAGCATTCTTTAGGACATCATCATACCCCTCAAAGTATTGCCATCTACTTGGCATTGTTACTGAGTCTTCAAATGGTCATTTCATCATTCTATCAAACCATCTTTTTCAAAATGATGGGGAATATAGTAAGACCAGTGAATTCCATTAGTGTGGTCACATTGCTTTCACTTTATTTGCTGTGAAGTGAGCTCCTTGATCAGAAGCAATTCTGCGTGCAATATCATGCTGTTGGACAATGCATTCTGTAAGTCTATGAATAGTAGTTTTAAGAGAGCATTGCATGCAGGGAAAGCAAGTCTGTATCCAGAGTAAGTGTCTATTACAGTAACAAATAAATAAAGCATTTCTCCTTCCCTGATGGAAGTAGTACAATGTACTCAAGCTGCCACCAGGTAGCTGGATGATCACCTGGAGAATAGTGGCATACTGGGAACTCAGTGTTGGTCTCTGCTGCTGGAAGATTGAGCGCTCAGCAGTGGCAGTAGCCAGGTCAGCCTTGGTGAGTAGATGTCCACGTTCCTGAGCCCATGTATATCATCCATCCCTCCCACCATTGTAATTTTGTTCATGAACTCATTGGGCAGTGACAGGAGTGTTTAGAGAAAGAGGCTGACTAGTGTCCATAAAATGGATCTTTCTATCCACTTGAATCCTCCTTTGCTGAGGGTATCCTTTGGTAAGCATTCACACGGGGCACATATACCTTCCTGATTTTTGCTCATTCAGCAAAATCTATTAGCATACCTCTTCCACAGGTCTCTTTGTCACTAATTTTTAAATAATATTCCTTCTAATCTTTGACTATTCAGCCAAACCATTGGCCATAGCCTATGAATGGGTATAGACTTGGACTTCTGGCTATTTCTCCTTCAAAGCAAAATGAACAACTAGGTTCACTGCTTGAAGTTCTTTGTACTGGGAGAATTTTCCTTCACAACCATCCTTCAGGGACATCCAAGAAAGGGCTGTAGTACTGCAGTTCTCCATTTTTGGATGGTGCCTGCATATGATGAAGAACCATCTGTAAAACAATCCTGAGTTTTCTCTTCCTCAGTTAATCAATCACAGGGAACTACCCATGAGCCTATAGGTGTGGTTTGAGAAAAAGGAGATAATGTAACTGTAGTTAGGGCCATGGACTTTTGGACCACTTACTAAAGTAACTTACTTTTGTCTTCAGGGACTGCTTGGGCCCAGTCTTATGTACAACACTTTCGTTTGATGATAGAGTGCTGCTGTGCACACCCAACCTTGTGGCTTGGTGAGTCAGGCAATACCCAGGTCATGATGGGAAGCTCAAATTATATGGTAAGTTGGTGGCCTGTGTTTAATTGTTCAGTCTCTACTAAGGCCTAGTAGCAATTCAAAAATTGTTTCTCTGAAAGAGCATTATTATATGCAGAGGATGGCAAGGATTTGCTCCAAAATCCTAATAGTTTTGCTGTGATCCACCTTTAGGGCCTGCTGAAGGCTCCAAACAGCATCACTATCTGCCACTGACATTTCAAGTACAATTGGATCTGCCAGATGATATGGCCCCAAGTGGCAGAGCAGTTTGCATAGCAGTCTGGACCTATAGAGCCTTCTCTTTTTCTGGGCCTCACTAAAAACTAGTAGCTTTTCAAGTCATTCAATAAATAGTCCAGAATAGCATGCCTAATGAGAAATATGTTGCCTCCAAAATGCAGAGATTCACTAGGCATCATACATTTTTTTCTTTTTTTGGATATTGGAGTGGTTAGATGCAGCAACTTATCCTTCGCCTTAGAAGGGATATCTTTACATGCGCCATACCACTGGATCCCCAGAAATTTTAATGAGGTGGAAGGTCTCTGAATTTTTATGTTATTTATTTCTCACCCTTATATACAAATGCTTTACCAATACATCTATAGCCATCCCCCCTTATCCATGGGAGATGTGTTCCAAGACCCCTAGTGGATGCCTGAAACCATGGATAGTATTGAACTCAATTGCTGTCAATTGAATTATGTTTCTGTTCATGTCTTCCACCCACATATTAAATGCTTTTTCCATCGTAAATAAGCACTTATCACACACTGTGGTCACAAATTTTTCAGTTTTAGGTATGACAGCAACAGTAGCAAGAATTTATTTTCCTTCAAAATCTCATGCATGAAAGATTTATTCTTACTGTAGATCTTAGCAGTCTCACTGTATGATCTTTTTTCTTTCTTTATTGAGTCAAGAACTTTTACCTTTTCACTTGATAGAAGCACTTTGTAGTTTCTCTTTGACATATCCGAATTGCCAGCATCACTACTCTTGTGCTTTGGGGCCATTATTAAGTAAAATAAGGGTTACTTGAACACAAGCACTGTGATACTACAACAGTTGATCTCATAACCAAGACAACTACTAAGTGACTAATGGGTGGGTAGCATATACAGGGTAGATATGGTAGGCAAAGGGATGATTTCCATTCTGAGGGGACAGAGCAGGACGGCACAAGATTATCACACCACTCAGCACAGTTTGTAATTTAAAACTTATGAATTGTTTATTTCTGGAATTTTCCATTGAATATTTTTAGATTGCAGTTGGCCATGGGTGACTAAAACCACAGAAGGCAAAACTGTGGATGAAGGGGAACTACTGTGCAGTAGTTTCTACTTCTTGTTCACTAGTTCCAATCAGCATAATATCATCAATGTAATGGACTAATGTGAAGTTTTCTGGAAAAGAAAGACTATCAAAATCTCTGGGGACTAAATTATAACACAAAACTGGAAAGTTGATATAAACCTGAAGTAGGACAATGAGGTGTATTTCTGGCTTTATCAAGTGAAGGCAAAGTACTTCTAGTGATCTTTACTAACAGGTATTGATTTTAAAAATCTGCATTTGTCATATATATGCCAGAGGATGTGTCAATTTACTCAAACAGTAAAAGCACATCTGGAACATCAGCTGCAATTGAACTTACCACCTGGTTAAGTTTATGATAATCCCCTATTATTCTCTAAGATCCATCTGTTTTCTGCACAGGCCAAACAGCCAAGGTGAATGGGGATGTGGTAGATATCACCACCCCTACATTTTTCAAATTCTTGATTGTGGCACTAATCTCTAAAATCCCTCCAAAAAATGTGATATTACTTTTGGTTTATTATTTTCCAAGATATAAGCAGTTCTAGTGGATTTCATATGATCGTCCCTACCATAATAGCTCTCACTCCACAGGTAAGGTGACCAATGTGGGTATGCTGCTAGTTTCTGAGTATATCTATTCTAATTATGCATTACAGAACTGAAGAAATAATCAAAATATTGGTTTAGGGATCCACTGGATCCTTTGTGGAAAGGAGCTGAGCTAAATTTCCATTGATCAACTGACCAATGCCATAGGTCTCTGTGAGTCATAATATTCTGATTACTGTTTTGTCTCCACTGTCCATTACACTAACCATGCTCACTTTGTCTTTAGCAATTAAGTGCTGCCCCTTGACCCTGCCACCCCAATATCCCATTTATCACCATTGCATTTAGGGACCCCCAAGTACTATGGTAGCTCTTTCAATTGTAATTTCTGACTTGCAAAGTAGAGTGACCACAGAGCTCTTCAATGATGCTGGGACTCACTCCACAAATTTATTTTTCATGGTGATAGTGGAAAGGATACTTCACATCTGGACTCTCCAAGAGTAGGTGAGCAAGTCTTACATGATTAATCCACTCTAATATTCAAATTCTCCTAAGCTTAGGGATACAAAGTATACAAAGGCAGTTCTGGCATTTCAATTTCACTTAGTTTCGGCCCCCTTTGGGATCATGTTTCTGCCTACTAACCAAACAAGCTATTAAAGACATGTTTTCTAAAATTTTACATAATAGATGTATACATTTTCCAGGCACATGTAACATTTTGATATATCCATATAATGTGTAATGACACTTCAATCACCTTAAGTGTTTATCATTTCTTTATGCCAGGAACATTTGAATTCTTCTAGCTATTTTGTATACAATATATTGTTGGGGACTTTCAAGATGGCTGACTAGAGGCAGCTGGCACTTGTCTCTTTTTCAGAGAGAAATCAGGATATTCATCAAATACCCATATTTCAAATAGATCATTGAAGAAAAATACTTGAAAATAACAGATAGGTGATGGGGAGACATTGAGAGTGAAGGTAGGAGCCAGATTGCCTCTGTGTGGGGCCATTGAGAGACTTGAGCAACACCTGGACCTGGACCCAAGGAAGGGGTAAACAGTAGGCCTTTGGAGCTCTATACTTCCACCTTGGACCTTTGCAGTTTTGGCTGTAGTGGAACTCCTCAACCTCCATAGGCCTACAGAGTGGAATGGGGACCTGCCAGGAGATCACACAGAAGCACTGCTTGGGCTCACATGAAGCTCAACCAGCTTCTAAACCCTGGGCACATGCACCTGGAGCCAATTAGGGAGACCTTTTCCAGGTGCTCTAAGACCTGTTGTGAGGATGCTTTTGTCCCATTGCTGCTATGGAGGGAGGAGGGAACTCAGGCAATCTCCCACACTGCAAGATCAAGTTTTGCTGCTGCAGCTGTGGGTCGCTGCAGGATGGAGAGGTGTTCAGACCATGAGCTCGCTGCTCCCACAGAGTGGGGCATACCCTGACCACTTCACAGGTGATCTTCAACAGAACAACTGTTAGCCTATTTGTATGCTTCACAGGCAGTCTAGGACCAGTCTGCATTTATGTTAGAGCTTAAACTCAAAGGACCTAAGGACAATTCCACCAGCCTGATCCTGTATTCTCAAGGTTTGATTGCATCATTCAGAATCATGCAGGAGAGATTTGTGAACAGATCTCAAGTTGGGAAGGAGCCCCCATGGGCAGAACTGAAAGGAGAGTGTGGAGTGGGTCCATGCTGCATCACATGCCTGGAGCACCACTCCGCCAACAGGAATGGCTGAGAAAGCCATGCTTTTGGTCTTAGGCTGGGCCCTGGATGGTGAGACTGGCAATCTGTGGCACCATTGCTACCAGGCTGTGGTCCTGGCTGATTTGTGCAGCTGCCAGTGGCCAGATGCTGAAGGGAGATCAGCCAGACAAGAGGAGTGGGAAAAGAGTAAAACCCATTCCTGCCAGCTGGACTGTGAATTCTGGACTGCCCTTTCACCACAAGCAAGTTCTTTGGTGTGGTGGCCCTCCCTGGTGGCTTTCCCAAGCAGCTTGGGAGCTGACCTCTGACTTCTTATGAGATACCACTTACACCTGCCTCTGGGGAGCCTGAACTTGGGATTGCCCAACCCAGCCCCACCCAGCCCCATCCCCCCCCATCTTCTGTGGTGGTGGTGGAGCACAAGAAGGGATCCCTTTGGAGTTCCAGGGCAACTTCCATCCATTGCCTAGGATGTCTGAGTGCTTCTCCTAGTTAACTAGATCTGTGATAGGTCCCACAAACACCACCACAGCTGGTTCTCTCCTGCAAGAATCATATAATAGCAGAGAGGTCAACTTGTACAGCCCATTACAGCATTTACTGATTCAATTGCAGAGGGCTTGGATGATTCTAACAGACAAGTACCACCTATTGACCTGGAAATTAAACTGAACATCCCAATGTAATTCATATTGTTGGAAGACTACAGGTCTGGGCCAAGAGAGATTTCAGAGACCTCATCTCCCTTTCTTGACAGGAGGCAAGAAACCTCCCCACATGCATAGTGCACCACCATTTTTGCCTACAAATAACTAGCAATTGAGAAAATCACCACATTAATGCTATCTATAACCAAAATATTTGTTCAAAACCTAGCCCCCACTGAAAAAACACACAAGCAAAGCCAAAGATCCTTACCCAACATATGCTAGAGTCACAACCTCAAGAGAAAGAAAAAAGTCCCATTTAAACAAAAGAAAATTAAAAAACTAGAAGTGATATCCTCTCCAGATGAGAAAGAATCAGTGCAAAATCTCAGTTGGTATGAAAAAACAGTTTGACAGTCCCCACCAAGGAATCACACCAGCTCTCTAGCAGTGGGTACCAACCAAAATGAAAATACTGAATGACAGATAAAGAACTGAAAAATATGGATTGTTAGGAAGCTCAATGAGATTTAAGAGAAAAT
Organism: Daubentonia madagascariensis; assembly: GCA_023783475.1. NCBI lineage: Eukaryota > Metazoa > Chordata > Mammalia > Primates > Daubentoniidae > Daubentonia > Daubentonia madagascariensis. The sequence goes on from JAKFHU010002438.1 coordinate 202,307, forward strand.
ATAAAACCAACCCAAGGAAACAAAAAAATCAGAAAATGAATGAAAAATGTACTAAAGACATAAATATAATTTTAAAAAAATCAAACAAAACTTCTGGAAATGATAAATTTATTTAGGGAAATACTAAGCACAGTGGAAAGTTTCAAGAATAGAACTAGACCCAGCAGAAGAAAGAATTTCAGAGGTTGAAGACAAGTCTTTCAAATGAACTCAGTAAGTCAAAAATAAGGAAAAAAGAATGATGAGAAATGAATAAAGTATCTTAGAAATATGAGATTATATAAAATGCGCAAATATAAGAATCATAGGTATCCCCAAGGGAGAAGAAGAAAAGGAAAAAGCATGGAAAATATATTTGAGGGAATAATCAAGGAAAATGTCCCTGGTCTTGCTAGAGATTTAAACATCCAAATACAAGAAGCTCAATGAACTCCTGGGAAAATCACTGCACAAAGGACATAATCAAGGCACATAGTCATCAGACTGACCAAAGTCAATGTGAGGGAGGATCTTTTACAAGCTGTGAGATGAAAACATCAAGTAACTATAAAGGAAAATGTATCAGACTACTAGAAGTTTTCTCAGCAGAAATCCTACAAGCCGGAAGGGATTGGGGTCCCATCTTTAGTCTTAAACATAATAACTTTCAGCCAAGAATTTTGTATCCTATGAAGCTAAATTTCATAAATTGAGAAGAAATAAAGTCTTTCCCAGACAAGTAAACACTAAGGGAATTTTTCACCACTAGACCAGCCCTACAAGAAATTCTCAAAAGTGCTCTAAACATTGAAAAGATCAGTAGATACTCATCAGTACAAAAACAATGGAAAGTAAAAATTCATAGCTTTTATAAAACAACTACACAAAGGAGAATACAAAGCAACTAGGTAATAGTAAACATGGTGACTGGAACAGTATCTCATATCAATATTAGCATTGAATGTAAACAGTCTAAATGTCACACTTAAAAGATATAGATTGGCAGAATGGATGAAAAATGACAACCCAAATATCTGTTGTCTTCAAGAAACCAATTTAACTCATAAAGATCCTCATAGACTCAAGGTAAGGGGGTGGAAAAAAAATTCCACACAAATGGAATTTTGTGAGCAGGAGTAGCTAGTCTTATATCTGATAAAACATATTTTAACTCAAGAACAGTAAAAAAAAGACAAAGATGGTCATATATAATAATAAATTGATCAATTCAATAAGAAGGTATAATAATCCTAAATATATACGCACCTAACACCAGAGCTCCCAGATTCATAAAAGAAATACTACTAGATCTAAGAAGAGAAACAAACAGTAACATAATAATAGTGGGGGACTTCAACACTCCAGTTAAAGAACTAGACAGATAATAAAGGCAGAAAATCAATAAATAAACACTAGAATTAAACTGGACTCTAGAACAAGTGTACTTAACAGACATTTATGGGATATTTTACCCCAAAACTGCAGAATATACACTCATATCATCAGCATATGGAACATTCTCCAGTATAGACCACATGTTAGGCCGTATAAGTTCTCAGACCACAGTGGAGTAAAACTAGAAATCAATTACATGAGGAACTCTCAAACTACACAAATAAATGGAAATTTTTAAAAACTTTCTAGTTTGCAGTCCCACCAGGAGTGTATGAGTGTTCCTATCTCTCCATATCCATGCCAACATTTGTTGTTTTGGGACTTTTTGTTAAAAGACATTCTCACTAGAGTTAAGTGATACCTCATTGTGGTTTTGATTTTCATTTCTCTGATGATTACAGATGTTGAGCAGTTTTTCATATGTTTCTTGGCCAATAGTCTATCTTCTTTCAAAAAGTTTTTGTTCATGTCCTTTGCCCACTTTTTAATGAGGTTGTTTGATTTTTTTCTTGCTGATTTTCCTGAGTTCTATATAGATTCTACTTATCAGCCCTTTAACAGATGTATAGTATGCAAATATTTTCTCCCATTCTGTAGGTTGTCTACCCACTCTAGTGATAGTTTCTATGGAAAGTAATATGGAGATACCTCAAAGAACTAAAAGTAAAACTACTATTTGATCCAGAAATCCCACCATTGGGCATCTACCCAAAGGAAAAAAGACATTCTATAATAAAGACATCTGCACTCAAATGTTTATAGCAGCAAAATTCACAATTGCAAAGATGTGGAAACAACCCAAGTGCCCATCAATCCATGAGTGGATTAATATAATGTGGTATATGTATACCATGGAGTACTACTCAGCCAAAAAAAACAATGGTGAACCAACACCTCTTACATTATTCTGGATGGATCTGGAGCCCATCCTCCTAAGTGAAGTATCACAAGAATGGAAAAACAAGCACCACATATATTCACCATCAAATTGGTACTAATTGATCAACACTTATGTGCACATATGAAAGTAACATTCATTGGGTGTTGGGCAGGTGGGGGGAGGAGGGCATGGGTATATTCACACCTAATGGGTGCAGTGCACACTGTCTGGGGGAGGGACATGCTTGTAGCTCTGACTTAGGTGGTGCAAAGGAAATATATGTAACCTAAACATTTGTACCCCTGTAATATTTTGAAATAAAAATAAATAAATTAATTTTTAAAAAACTTATTGCTGAATGATCTTGGGTGAACAATGAAATCAAGATGGAAATAAGAAAAATTATTAAACTGAATGACAATGGTGAAACAAGATACCAATATCTCTGGGATACGGTAAAAACAGTGCTAAGAGTGAATTTTATAGTGCTGAATGCATACATCAAAAAGATTGAAAAAGCACAAATTCACAACCTAATGTCACACCTCAAGAAATTAGAAAAACAAGAACAAACAAAACCCAAGGTGAAAAGAAGACAAACAATAACAAAGATCAGAGCACAACTTAATGAAATTCAAACCAAAAAAAAAAAAAGAACAAAACAAAGTGTCAATAAAGGGAAAAGTTGGTTCCTTGAAAAGGCAAACAAAATTGATAGACCACTAGCTAGATCAACCAAGAAAGGAAGAGAGAGAAATCAAATACGCTGAATCAGAAATGAAAAAGGAGACATAATAACTGATACTACAGAAATACAAAAGATCATCTGATACTACTATAAATAATTTTATGCACACAAACTAGAAAATCTAGAGGAAATGGATAAAGTTTTGGAAACATGCAACCTCCAATGCTTGAATCAGGAAGAAATAGAAATCCTGAAGAGACCAATAAGGACAAACAAGATTGAATCAGTAATTTAACACATTGACTGCCATGGGAGTTGTATTTAACTCACTCTAGTTTTGACCCCAGGGCCACGCGAAGCATATATAAAATCTTACTTGTTGGTGTTCTTATTGTTACAATCAATATTGACAATTTACTTCTAGAAACGTGGATTAAATGAATAGAAGTGAATAAATTTCATTTTTCTATTTATGTTTACTTTAAATTACACTCGAAGTTTTTATTCTATTTTCATAATAAAACACTGTGTCCCCAAGGAAAACTTTATGTATTTTTTTTTTGTGTGTGTGTGGCAGTCAGTGTGTTAAAAGTCTCCCAAAAAAAGGAAGCCCAGAAACAGATGGATTAACAGCTGAATTCTACCAGACCTACAAAGAAGAACTAATACCTATCCTACTGAAACTGTTACATAAGATCAAGAAGGAAGGATTCTCCCTCACCCACTCTAGGAAGCCAGTATCACCCTGATACCAAAGCCAAGAAAGGACACAACAAAAAAAAAAGAAAACCATAGATCAATATTTCTGATGAACATAAATGAAAATCCTCAGCAAATACTAGTAAACCAAATTCAACAGCACATCAAAAAGCTGATTCACCATGATCAAGTGGCTTTCATCACAGGGATGCAAGGATGATTGAGCATAACCCAATCAATAATTGTGATTCACCACACAAATGAAATTAAAAACAAAAGCCATATGATCATCTCAATATATGCAGAAAAAGCATTCAATAAAATCCAGCATCCCCTCATGATAAAAACCCTCAACAAAGTAGGCATAGATGTCACATACCTGAAAATAAAAAAAGCCGTTTATGACAAACCCACAACCAACATCATACTGAATGGGGAAAAGTTGGAAGCAATCCCCATAAGAACTGGAACAAGACAAGTATGCCCACTGTCACCACTTCTATTTAACATAGTACTGGAAGTCTTAACCACAGCAATCAGGCAAGAGAAAGAAATAAAAAGCATCCAAATCAGAAGAGGTCAAACTATCCCTATTTGCCAATGATATGAAAAACCCTAAAAGACTCCTCAATTGATAAAAAAATTCAGTAAGGTCTCGGGTTACAAAATTAATGTACACTAATAAGTAGCATTTCTATACGTCAATAACATCCAAGCTGAGAATCAAATCAAGAACTCAATCCCATTTATAATAGTTGCAATAAAAAATACCTAGGAATATACCTAACCAAGGAGGTGAAAGAGCTCTACAAGGAGAACTACAAAACACTGATGAAAGAAGTCATAGATGACACAAACAAGTGGAAAAATATCCTATGCTTATGAATTAGAAGAATCAACATGGTTAAATTATCCATACTGCCCAAAGTGATTTACAGATTAAGTGCAATTCCCATCAAAATACCAATATCATTCTTCACAGAATAAGAAAAAGCAATCCTGAATTTCATATGGAATCAAAAAAAGCCCCAAATAGGCAAAGTAATTCTAAGAAAAAAGAAGAAATCTGGAAGCATCACATTACTCCACTTCAATTATACTACAAGGCTATAGTAACCAAAACAGCATGGTACTGGTATAAAAGTAGAAACATAGATCAGTGGAACAGAATAGAATCCAGAAATAAAACAATATACCTATGAACAACCAATATTTGACAAAGGAGACAAAAATATACACCAGGGAAAGGATACCCTATTCAATAAATGCTGCTAGAAAAATTGAATAGCCATGTGCACAAGAACGAAACTGGATCCCTAGCTCTCACCATATATATAAATTAACTCAAAATGGATGTAAAAACTTAAATGTCAGACCTAAAAATTCTGGAATAAAACTTAGGAAAAACTCTTATGGACATTGGCCTAGGCAAAGAATTTATGAGTAAGAACCCAAAAGCAAATAAAACAAAAACAAAAATAAATGAATGACACTTAATTAAATTAAAAAGCTTCTGCACAGCAAAAAAAAAAAAAAATCAACAGAGTAAATAGATGACATACAGAATATGAGAATATATTTACAAACTATACATCTGACAAAGAACTAATATCTAGAATCTACAAGGTACTCAAACAAATCAACATGAAAAAAGGACAAACAGCCCCATTAAAAAGTAAGCAAAAGACATGAACAGATATTTTTCAAAAGAAGATATACAAATGGCCAATAAACGTTAAAAAAGGTTCAATATCACTAATAATCAGGGAAATGCAAATTAAAACCACAAAGAGATATCACCTTACCCTTGTCTGAATGGCCATTGTTAAAAAGTCAAAATACAATAGATGTTGGCATAGATACAGTGAAAAGGGAATACTTATGCATTGTTAGTGGGTATATAAATTGATACCACCTCTATGGAAAACAGTATGGAGTTTCTCAAAGGACTAAAAGTAGATCTACCATTTTATCCAGCAATCCCACTACTAGGTATCTATCCAAAGGAAAAAAAGTCATTACATAAAAAAGACACCTACATTCGTATGTTTATTGCAGCACAATTCACAATTGCAAAGATATGAAATCAACCTATGTGCCCATAACTGATGAGTGGATAAAGAAAATGTGAGATACACACACACACACACACACAAACACACCCACCATGGAATACTACTCAGCCATATAAAAGAATGAAATAATGTCTTTTTCAGCAACTTGGATGGAAATGGAGGCCATTATCACAAGTGAAGTAACTCAGGAATGGAAAAACAAATACCCCATGTTCTCATTTACAGGCAGGAGCTAAATGATGAACATGCATGGTCATACACAGTGGTACAATGAACATTGGAGAATCAGAAGTGGGGAGGGGGAAAGGGGGTTGAAGGATGAAAAATTACCTATCAGGTACAATGTACACAATTCAGGAAACAGGTACACTAAAAGCCCAGACTCCACCACTATTCAATTTATTCATGTAACAAAAACCATTTGTAACCCCTAAATTTATTGAAATAAGTAAATAAATTTTAAAAATAGATTGTTGGGACTTTTTGATATAAGCCAATCTCACTAGAGTTAAGTGATATCTCACTGTGGTTTTGATTTGCATTTCCCTGATTAGAGAAGTTGAGCAATTTTATACATGTTTGTTGGCCATTATTGTCTTCTTTTGAAAAGTTTCTGTTCATGTCCTTTGCCCACTTTTTAATGGAGTTGTTTGATTTTTTCTTGTTGATTTTCCTAAGTTCTGTATAGATTCTGGTTATCAGCCCTTTATCTGATGTGTAGCATGCAAATATTTTCTCCCATACTGGAGGTTGTCTGTTCACTCTAGTGATAGTTTCCTTGGCTGTTCAGAAGCTTTGTAATTTGATCAGGTCACATTTATTTATTTTTGTTGCTGCTGTGATTGCTTTGGGAGTCTTCTTCATAAATTCTTTGCCTAGGCCAATGTCTATGAGAGTTTTTCCAACATTTACTGCTAGAATTATTATGGTTTCACACCTTAGGTTTAAGTTTGTTATCCATTGTGAACTGATTTTTGTGAGAGGTGAGAGGTGTGGATCTTGTTTCAGTCTTCCACATGTGGCTATCCAATTTTCCCAGCACCATTTATTGAATAGAGATTCTTTTCCCCAGTGTATGTTTTTGTCTCTTAGTCAAAGATCAGATGACAGTATGAGGATGGTTTTATATCTGTGTTCTCAGTCCTGTTCCATTGTTCTATGTTTCTGTTCTTATGCCAGTACCATGCCGTTTTGGTTTCTATAGCCTATAGTTTGACATCTGGTAGATGCCTCCCAATTTGTCCTTTTGGCTTATGATTGCTTTGGGTAGACGGGGGTCTTCTCTGGTTCCATATGAAGCATAGAACTATTTTTTCTAGATCTGCAAAAAATGATGTTGGTATTTTGACAGGGACTGCATTGATTCTGTAAATCACTTTAGGTAGTATAGACATTTTAACAATGTTGTTTCTACCGATCTAAGAGCATGGTAGGGTTTTCCATCTGTTTATATCCTCTGCAATTTCTTTTCTCAGTGTTTTGTAGTTCTCTCTATATAGGTCTCTTGCCTCCTAAATATTTAATTTTCTTTGATGCTATTGTGAAAGTTATTGTGTCTTTGATTTTTTCTCTGCTTGACTGTTATTGGGGTACATGAGGGTGACTGATTTGTGTGGATTGATTTTTTATGCTAATACTTTACTGAATTCATTTATCAATTCCAGGAGTCTCTTGGTTGAACCTTTGGGGTTTTCTAGATATAATATCATATCGTCAGCAAAGAGTGAAAGTTTGATCTCTTCTGCCCCCATTTGGATACCCCTAATTCCTCTCTCTTGTCTGATTGCTCTCTCAAGGACTTCCAGCACTATATTGAATAGAAGTGGAGATAGTGGGCAATCTTATCTAGTTCCAGTTCTAAGCATAAATGCTTTCAGTTTTTCCCCATTCAGTATGATATTGGCTGTGAGTTTATTGTATATGGCCTTAATAATTTTGAGGTATGAGACATCTATGTGTATATTGTTAAGAGTTCTTATCTTAAAAGGGTGCTGATTTTTGTCAAAAGCCTTTTTTGCATCTATTGAGAGGATCATATAGTCTTCATTCTTGCTTTTATTTATGTGGTGAATTACATTTATAGATTTGCGTATGTTGAACCATCCCTGCATCTTGGGGATGAAGCCCACCTCGTTGTGATGTATTATTTTTTTGATGTGCAGTTCAATTCTGTTTGCTAGGATTTTATTGAGAATTTTTGCATCTATATTCGTAAGGGATATTGGTCTGTACTTTTCTTTTTTTGTTGTGCCCTTTCCTGGATTTGGTATCAAGGTGATATTGGCTTCATGGAATGGGTTTGAGAGGATTCCATCCTTCTCAATATTATGGAATAATTTCTGCAGTATAGGTACCAGTTCTTCTTTATAGGTTTGGTAGAATTCAGGCTTGAACCCTTCCCAAAACAACAAATGTTGGTGGGGATGTGGAGAGATAGGAACACTCATACACTGCTGGTGGGACTGCAAATTAGTACAACCTCTATGGAAAGTAATATGGACATACCTCAAAGAACTAAAAGTAGAATTACCATTTGATCCAGCAATCCCTCTACTGGGTATTTACCCAAAGGAAAAAAAGACTTTCTATAATAAAGACATCTGCACGCAAATGTTTATAGCAGCAAAATTCACAATTGCAAAGATGTGGAAACAACCCAAGTGCCCATCAATCCATGAGTGGATTAATAAAATGTAGTATATGTATACCATGGAGTACTACTCGTCCATAAAAAACATTGGTGAATTAATTCCTCTGGTATTATCCTGGAGGGAGCTAGAGCCCATTCTTCGAAGCGAAGTATCTCAAGAATGGAAAAACAAGCACCACTGGTACTCACCATCAAATTGGTACTAACTGATCAGTACTTATGTGCACACATGGAAATAATATTCACTGGGGGTTGGGCAGATGGGAAGGGGGTGGAGGGGATGGGTAAACTCACACCTAATGGGTGAGGGGTGCACTGTGTGGGGGATGGGCACAAATGTAGCTTTGACTTGGGTCGTGCATAGGCAATATATGTAACCAAAGTGTTTGTACCCCCATAATATTCTGAAATTCACAAAGAAAAATATAATACAAAAATAATAGATTGTTGGTAACTATGGTCACTCTACTGAACTGTCAAACACTAGGTCTTCTTTCTTCTATTTAACTGTATTTTTATATCCATTAATCAACCATTCTTCACTCCCCTTTCCTCCATCCTTCCTAGCCTCTAGTAACCACCATTCTCCTCCCTATCTTCATGAGGTTCATTTTTTTAGCTCTTACATATGAGTGAGAACATGTAATATTTGTACCTGGCTTATCTCATTTAATATAATGTCCCCTAGGGGGACATGTTATGTAAATGACAGGATTTCATTCTTTTTTATTGTTGAATAATATTTCATTGTGTATTTATATGACATTTTCTTTATTCATCCATTGATGGACACTTAGGTGATTCCACATTGGCTATTGTGAACAGTTCTGCAATAAACATGGGAGTGCAGACACCTCTTCAATATACTGATTTCCTCTGTTTTGGATATATACCCAGCAGTGAGATTGCTGGATCATATGGAAGTCCTATTTTTAGTTTTTTGAGGAAACTCCACACTATTTTCAATAGTTGCTGCACTAATTCACATTCCCAGCAACAGTGTATTAAGGGTTCCCCTTTTTCCATATCTTTGCCAGCATCCATTACTCCCTGTCATTTTGATAAAAGCCATTTTAGCTAGGGTGAGATGATGGTATCTCATTGTCCTTTTGATTTGCATTTCTCTAATGATTGGGAATGTTGAGCATTTTACCACATACCTGATAGCCACTTGTATAGCTACTTTTTTTCATTGCTTTTTATTTGTATATTAATATATTCATGAGGTACAAGTACAGTTTTGCTACACTGTTATATTGCATTGTGGTGAAGTCAGGGCCTTCAGTGCATGTATCACTGAAGCAAGACACATTGTACCCACCAAACAACCTCCCTTCATCTGCCCCCCTGCCACCTTCCCATCCCTCTGAATTTCTATTGTCCATCATCCTACACTCTGCTTCCATGTGTACACATTATTTAGCTTTCACTCATAAGTGAGAACATATAGTATTTGTCTTTCTGTGTCTGGTTGTTTCACTTAAGGTAATGGCCTCCAGTTCTGTTCATGTTGCTGCAGAAGACATGATTTCATTCTTTTTTTTTTTACATCTGAACAGTATTCCATTGTGTATATATACCACATTTTCTTTATCCAATCCTCCATTGATGGACACTCAGGTTAATTCCGTATCTTTTTGTTATTGTGAATAGTGCTGTGATAAACATACAAGTGTAGGTATATTTTTTATATATTGATTTCTTTTCATTTGAGTAGATACCCAGAAAAATGATTGCTGAATTATATAGTAGTTCTATTTTTAGTTCTTTGAGAAATCTCCATACTTTTTTTATAGAGGTTGCACTAATTTACATTCCCACCAATAGTGTGTAAGAGTTCCCTTTTCTCTGCATCTTTGCCAACATCTGATATTTTTTTGTTTTTTCATAATAGCTATTCTGATTGGTGTAAGATGATATCTCCTTGTGGTTTTAATTTGCATTTCTCTGATGGTTAGTGATGTTGAACATTTCTTCATATGCTTTTTGGCCATTTGTTTGTCATGGTTTTCTTTTAAAAGTCTGTTTTTAAACAAGTTAGAGCACCATTATATGTTATTTGCCTCTTTTCTATTACTGATTTTAGAATTCTCTCTTTGTCCTTCACCTTTGAGAATTTGATTATTATATGCCTTGGGGTAATCTTATTTGGGTTGAATCTGTGTGATTTTCTCTGACTTTCCTGTACCTGGATATTACTATCTTAAATTTCAGAAAATGTTCAGTTATTATTTCTTTGAATGAGATTTCTACCCCTTGTTTTTTCTCAACTTCCTCTTGAACACCAAATAATTCTTAGATTTGCTCTTTTGAGGTAAATTTCTATATTTTGCCAGTGTTTTTCATTCCTTTTTGTTCTTCTTTTTTCTTTTTTTTTCTCCTCTGTGTATTTTCCAATGACCTATCTTTGAGCTCACTGATTCTTTCTTTTGCTTGATCCATTGTGCTATTTGGAGCCTCTAATGCATTTCTCAGTTCAGCAAATGTATTCATCAGTTCTAGAATATCTGTTTGATTTTTCTTTTTATTTCAATCTCTTTGTTAAATTTCTGTGATAAATTTCTCAGTTGATTTTCTGTATTATCTTGGAGTTTGCTAAGTTTTTTTAAAAAATGCTATTGTTTTTCAAGGTAGCTGACTATAGACATTGGTCACCAATTCTCCTCAGAAAGAAGATTCACAGTTGCAGGTGAATAAGCATGGCCCAAGAGGAATACTGTGGGAAGAGTGCCAGAACTTACCAGAGAATCCATGGGAAGAAGTTGGGTCACAAAATAAGAAGAAACAAGAGTTTGGCAGAGATTGATCCTTGAGCAATTTGGAGTCCTGTGGGAAGTGTAGTTGGGGGTGTTTCTTTTTGCTTCCCTCACTCTTGTGGCAGACTGTCATCTCCTGATCTGTCAGAGAGGCCCTCTGTCCTCACAAGCCCAAGCACTTCTGCGATTAGGGATTTGAGACCTTCTCAAGGGCAGAGCAATGGGCTGCCAGCCAACACAGGATCATTTGCCCTCTCCATAGACTCAAACTAAGGTGACAGGCATTGACCTAATGCTAAATGAAATAAGCCAGTTACATAAAGATAAATACTGCATGACTCTACTTATATGAGCTATCTATAACAGTCAAATTAATAGAATCAAAAAGTGATATGGTTGTTACCAGGAGCTAAGGTGGAGATGGGGAATGGGAACTTATTAATCAGTGGGCATAAAGTTTCAGTCAGGCAGGATGAATAAGCTCTAGAGATGTGCTTGCACAACATTGTACCAAGTGTCAAGAATAATATATTGTACACTTAAAAATTTGTTAAGAGGGTAGAACCCAAGTGTTCTCACTACAATTTAAAAAACTTTTTTCACAAAATGTGGTATATACACATACAACAGAATATTATTCAACCTTAAAGAATGAAATTATGATACATGCTGCAACATGGATGAACCTTGAAGACAACATGCTAAGTGACACAAAAGACACAAAAGAACAAATATTGTATGGTTCCACTTATATGAGTTATGTAGAATAATCAATTCACTCATACAGAAAGCAGAATAGTGGTTACCAGGGGCTGAGGTTGAGGGAGGAATGGGTAGTTATTTTTTAGTGGGCACAGAGTTTCAGTTTGGGATGATGAAAAAGTTCTGGAGATGAAGGTTGTACAACATTGTGAATGTACTTAATGTCACTGAACTTAAAAATGGTTGAAATGGTAAATGTTGTGTCATGTTATATTTACCACAAAAATTTTTATATTAAAAATACTAGAAAACTGAATTCAATAATATGTAAAGAAGATTATACAACATTGTCAAATAGAATTTATCCAAAGAATACATTATTGTTTTCATATCAGAAAATTACTTATTGTAATATACCAGATCAATAGAACAAAGGAAAAAAAAAACACTGGAAGATCATCTCAACAGATTCAGAAAAAGCATTTAGAAAATCCAAGACCTTTTCCTAATAAAAATATTCAGTAATTTAGGAATAGATGAGAACTTCCCCAATCTGAAAAAGGGATCTACAAAATACCCACAGCTAACACAATACTTGATGGCGAAAGAGCGAATGCTTTCCCCGCTGACATCACGAACAATACATGGATATTCATTCGCACCACTTCTATTTCACGTTGTATTTGGAGGTTCTAGCCAGGGTCATTAAGGAAGGAAATGAAATAAAGGGCATCCATATTGGAAAGAAAGAATTAAAACTACCTCTATTCTTATATGATGGGATCTTTTTTCAGCTTTATTGAGGTATAATTGCCAAATAAAAATTGTATATATTCCAAGTGTACAAGGTCTTGTACTGATATATGCATACACTGTGAAATGGTTACCACAATCAAGCTGATTAATACACCCATCACCCTACATAGTTATCTTTTTTGTGCTGGGAATATTTAAGATGTACTCTCTGAGGAAATTTCAAGTATATGATACATTACTATTAACTATAGTTACCATGCTGTACATTAGGTCTCCAAAACTTACTTATCTTGTAAACATAAGTTTATACCCTTTCACCAACATCTCCCATTTCCTTCACCCTCTAACCCCTGGTAACCACCCTTCTCTCTCTTTTTATGAGTTTGACTTTTTTAGATTCCACATATAACTGAGATGAGCAGTATTCATCTTTTGGTATCTGGGTTATGTCACTTAGTATTAATATAATGTCTTCCACGTTCATCCGTATTGTTGCAAATCACACAATTTCCTTCTTTCATAAGGCTGAATAATATTCCACTGTATATATACACCACATTTTCTTCATTCATCTGCCAATAGACACTTAGGTTGTTTCTATATTTTGTCTATTGTGAATAATGCTGCAATGAACATGGGACAGCAGATACTTCTCCTAGATAGTGATTTTATTTCCTTTGGGTATATACCCAGAAGTGGGATTCCTGGATCATATGATAGCTCTATTTTTAATCTTTTGAGGAACCTCCATATTGTTTCCCATATGGCTGTGCCAATTTTCATTCTCACCAACAATGCGTAAGGGTTCCCTTTTATTTACATCCTCACAAATATCTGTTGTCTTTCCCTTTTTGGATTATAGCCATCCTAACAGGTGTGAGGTGATATCTCATTGTGATTTTTGACTTGCATTTCCCTGATGCTTATGATTAGTGATATTGATCACCTTTTCCTGTACTTTTTGGGTATTTATATATCTTCCTTGGAAAAATGTTTATCTAGGTTTTTTGCCCATTTTTTGATCAGGTTTATTTATTTATTTATTTATTTTGCTATTGAATTGTGTGACTTCCTTATATATTAATATTTTGGATATTAACCCCTTATTGGATATATGGTTTGCAAATATTTTTTCATTCCATGGGTTGCCTTTTCAGTTATTTTATTGTTTGCTGTGCAGAAACTTTTAAATTTGATGCAGTCCCACTTGTTTATTTTTGCTTTTATTGACTGTGTTTTTGGTGTCATATACATGAAATTATTGGTAAGACCAATGTCATGAAGATTTTACCCTGTTTTCTTCTAGAAGCTGTATGGATTTGGGTCTCATGTTTAAATTTTTAATCCATTTTGAGTCAATTTTTTAAAATTTCAGAATATTACAGGGGTACAAATACTTTGGTCGCATAAATTGCCTTTGCACCATCTGAGTTAAAGCTACAAGCATGCCCATCCCCAAGGCAGCACGCACCACACCAGTTAGGTGTGAATTTACCCATCCTGTCCTTTCCCCTCCTACCCGCCCAATTCCCAATGAGTGTTAATTCCATATGTGCACATAACTGTTGATTGATTTAGTACCAATTAACGGTGAGTACATGTGGTGTTAGTTTTTCCATTCATGTGATACTTCACTTAGAAGAATGACCTCCAGCTTCATCCATATAACACAAGAGGTATTAGTTCCCTATTTTTTATGGCTGAGTAGTACTCCATGGTATACATATACCACATTTTATTAATCCACTCGTGTATTGATGGGCACTTGGGTTGTTTCAAAATCTTTGCTATTGTGAATTGTGCTACGATAAACATTCAAGTGCAGATTGAATGTTTTTTTTTTTTTTTAGAATGTTTTTTTTTTCCTTTGGGTAAAAACCCAGTAGTGGGATTGCTGGATCAAATGGTAGTTCTACTTTTAGTTCTTGAGGTATCTTTGTATTACTTTCCCTAGAGGTTGTACTAGTTTGCAGTCCCACCAGCAGTGTATGAATGTCCTTATCTCTCCGCATCCACACCAACATTTGTTGTTTTGGGACTTTTTGATAAAAGCCATTCTCACTGTAGTTAAGTGATATCTCATTGTGGTTTTGATTTGAATTTCCCTGATGATTAGAGATGTTGAGCATTTTTTCATATGTTTATTGGTCCTTGGTCTATCTTCTTTTGAAAAGTTTCTGTTCATGTCCTTTGCCCACTTGTTAATGGGGTTGTTTGATTTTTTGTTGCTGATTTTCCTGAGTTCTTTATAGATTCTAGTTATCAGTCCTTTGTCAGATGTATAGCATGCAAATATTTTCTCCCATTCTGTAGGCATTACTGTTTAGAACTGGAACCAGACAAGGTTGCCCTCTATCACCACTGCTATTCAATATAGTGCTGGAAGTCCTAGCCAGAGCAATCAGACAAGAAAAGGAAATCAAGGGTATCCAAATGGGGGAAGAAGAGGTCAAATTATCGCTCTCTGCTGACAATATGATATTATATCTAGAAAACCCTAAAGAATCTGCCAAGAGACTACTGAAACTGATAAATAAATTCATCTAAGTCCCAGGTTACAAAATCAATGTACAAAAATCAGTATCATTCATATATACCAACAACAGTCAAGCTGAGAACCAAATCAAAGACTCAATACCTTTCACAATAGTAGCAAAGAAAATAAAATACCTAGGAATATATTTAACTAAGGAGGTGAAAGACCTCTACAGGGAGAACTATGAAACACTGAGGAAGGAAATAGCAGAGGACATAAACAGATGGAAAACCATACCATGCTCATGGATTGGCAGAATCAATATTATAAAATGTCTATACCACCCAAAGTGATCTACAGATTCAATGCAATCCCTATTAAAATACCAACATCATTTTTCACAGATGGAGAACAAATAATTCTATGCTTCCTATGGAACCAGAAAAGACCCTGTATAGCCAAAGCAACTTTAAGCAAGAAGAACAAATTGGGAGGCATCAGTTTACCAGACTTCAAGCTGTACTACAAGGCTACAGTAACAAAAACAGCATGGTGCTGGCACAAGAACAGAGACATAGACCAATGGATCAGAACAGAGAACCCAGATATAAAACCATCTGCATAATGCCATCTGATCTTTGACAAATGAGACAAAAACATACACTGAGGAAAAGAATCCCTATTCAATAAGTGGTGCTGGGAAAATTGGATAGCCACATGCAGAAGACTGAAACAGGATCCACACCTCTCACCTCTCATGAAAATCCATTCATGATGGATAACAGACTTAAACCTAAGGCATGAAACTATAAGAATTCCAGAAGAAATGTTGGAAAAACTCTTATAGACGTCAGCCAAGGCAAAGAATCTATGAAGAAGACCTCAAAAGCAATCACAGCAAAAACAAAAATAAATAAACGGGACCTGATCAAATTAAAAAGCTTCTGCACAGCCAAGGAAACAATCATTAGACCAAATAGAATTGATTTTTCTTTATTGCATAAGGACCCAATTTCATTTTTCTTTGTATTTAGATATCCAGTTTCTTCAGCACCACTTATTGAAGAGATTATCCTTTTCCCATTGTGTATTCTTTGCACCTTTGTTGAAGATTATTTGACCATATATGCCTGGGCTTATTTCTGGGATTTTTATTCTGTTCCACTGGTATACGTGTCTGTTTTTAATGTCAATCCCATACTGTTTTGATTACTATAGCTTTGTAATGACATGACTTTTTATATAGAAAAGCCTAGGGAATCCACCAAAAATATATTAGAATTAATAAGAGTTCAGCAATGTTGGAAAATACAAGATCAATACATAGAAATCTATTATATTTCTATACAGTAACAATGAGAAAACAAAACATGAAATTAAGAAATTGTTTCTATTTACAATAACATAAGAGTTACATACTTAAGAAATTTAACACAATAAGTGCAAATTGCTGTTCTGAAAACTACAAAACATTGTTGAAAGAAAGAAGATCCATATAAAAGGAAAAGTGCCCCATGTTCACGAATTCAAACACTTAGTATTTTAAATAGGATAATAGTACACAAATTGATCCATATAGTTCACAAAATCTGTATCAGAACTTCCACCTGTCTTCTTTGTAGAACTCGACAAACTGATTTGACACACACTCTCTCTCTCTCTTTCTCTTTCATCACTCTCAGCTTATTTTCCCCGTGATGATGAGAGGAATTATGTCCTGACTGGATCAAAGCTAAGGCCATATCTCTCTATGTGCGGAACATGGACCCTTTGTGTCACACCAACGGCTGTTCACTGTGTTGCATGGGAGGTTATTTCTAAACCCCTTATATGACGCATTAAAGAATTAAAATAATAGATATATTTTATGATATAATTTCTATGAAGAAATAATAGCAATCCATATCCTATTAGAACAAACCCTAAAAACAAGGGTTTCTTTGCCTTCAGTCTTTGCCAAATTGTCAAAGCTGCTTCAAACTACTTGGCAGGTCTGCATGACAGCAATAAACAGCACAAATTAACTTGTTTCTACTACCAAGACAGGGGCTTTATTAGCTTTATAGAGTTTGTAAAAATGTGTTAATTCTTAAAGATGCCCCTTTTTCTCCTTTTGGAATTAATACTTCTGATGCTTGTCTTGATTTTTAAGTGTTAACTCACAGCCTGTGCAAAGCACAGGAACACAAAATGTTTTCTCCTGGGGTGGGGGAACAATTCAACTGCAACATTATTCACCACAGATTTGGATTTAATGGGGAAAACTTAGGAACTACTTTAATATCCATAATAGGGAAACTCCTAAAATAGTTCTAGTCCTATACAGTGACGGTTTCAGGAAAAAATGAATAGTCATAGATATTTTAGGTGTGCTTACAATATATTGAAAAGCAAATTATAACACAATATATTCCATATGATTCTATAATTGTTTTAAATGCTTATGGATGGATAGTGAAAGCATGTATAAAAATATTCTAAAGTTGTTTTCATCTATATTTTAATGTAGATAGCTATATCTTATTTTTTAAAATGCACTTGTGAAAGGAAATAATAGAAAAATTTACAAGCTATTTTAATTTCACAAAACATAAAAAAATTGACAAATTTAAGAAGGCAGGTAGTGATATGTTTCACTCTTCTACACTAGTAGTGGATATAAACTGTAAGGGAGAAAGACTTGACAACAGACCAAGAAAAATATTTGACATGTCTATATCTATCACTCCATAATTCCACTAGTAAGGAACAAAAAACATTAAAATATTCTGAGACATTTTGGTACAAAGGTGTTCATCATAAAATCGATGTTACAAGGAAAAAAATCATAACCATTTTAAACATACCCCTAGGGGGCTTGGTTGCAGAAATTATAGCTGATCCTGTGATGGCATATTATGTAACAAGAGAATTGTAGGAGAATATTTAATGATTTAGAAAAATAGTCTCAGAGAACTGTTATAATGAAATCTCCTCCAATGAAACAATGCATACTGTATTGTAAATATAAAGGTATGTAGATACCTATTTATTACAAATTTATTTTGTCAAATAGTGGTATTAGGAGTAGTATTACCATTTTAACATTCTTTTCTTACATTAACAATTTTTTGTAAAATATTTTCTATTATAATGTACAATTTATATAAAAATAAATGTTTAAAATAAATAAAAACAAAAAAGATTCTTTCACAAAACACTGGCAAAGCACCAAAGTAATTGTAATAGCAAGTGCAAAAAATTATCTGGGTAACTGGGTCCATTCACAATACTGGTGAACCTTATGGAGGTAAACTTACATTATCTTACTGTCTTTGTGGATGGCCATTTAATAATGCACACCTCCCCCCAAAAAAGATTCAAACAGCTGCTATTTTTTGACACTTCTGTTCTTCTTTTAGCAATGATTGTTCAGGAAATAATCTTGAATATCAGCAAGTTTTGTGCACTATGATCTTCCTGGCAGCTTGGTTTGCATAAAGAAATATCAGAAAAAACCTAGATGTTCAAGAATAAGGAGAGAGTTAAAATGAAATATACACATGCACACATACATACACACACAAAAACACATAGAGATAGAGACATGGACATATGTACATCTATCTACCCCTCTATCTAGCCATGACTTCAAGAAATATTAACAGCCAGAGAAAATATTTTAAAAGTATCTTTAATGACATGAAATGAAGTTCAAGAGTATGTGTGTGAAAAGCAGATATAAAAACAGTATGTACATTATAATATATATATATGACATATGCATAAGAAAAATACTGGACCTACAGCCAAAAACGTTTCAGGTAGTTCTTGGGAATATCACACAGGTACGCATGAAAATGTTTCAGGAATGTACAGGTAATCATTAGGACTGATTACTGGTGACATTAATTTTCTTCTGTTAACTTGTTTCTGCAGTGAAGCTGAATTATTCTTCTGACAACAGGGAAAGGGACAGGAAGTGGGCACAGGGGAAGGCGGTCATGAACAGTGTTTAATTCCAGCAAAACAACCAAGGACAGCGAAATACCATTTGCAGCCCATCAAGCTGGCCAAGATACACACACACACACACACACACACACACACACATACACACACACACCCCCAATTATAGTGACCAGGAGACTGCGCAGGGGAAATGGGCATACTCTTTTCACTAGCTGCGCTGGCTGGCACGAGTGCAAATTGGTACATGCCTATGAAGGGGCCTTTTGGCAACACACAGGAAAAGTCTTTAAAATGTCTACATGTGGATCCTGCAGTCCACAGTTAAGGAGACCATCGGGATGCTAGCAAAGATTTGCTTGACAAGGAAGGATTCACTCATCAGAGCACACGCAGTGTTGGTTTTAAACACAGGGAAAGAACTAGGCACCACCTGATTCCAACAATGCGGGAATGATCACAGAATGTTAGGTCCATGGATACACTGGAGCACTCTGCAGGCATGAGATGACGTTCATAAGCTGTTGAATAACATGGAAAAAGTTCAAGGGTTTATTTTGTTTGGCTTTAGTTGCTGAAAAAGCCAGGTTAAGAAAAAACCACAACATGAAACCATTCTATAACTGTGTTGAAGAGAAGGTGAGGTGGGGATGGGAAGGGGGAAGAGAGGGAGAGAAGAGAGCTGGAAAAAACAGCAACAAAAGGGAAAAGCGGTTCTCTTGGGTAGTAGGAACGGGATCAATTACTTCTTTGGGTTT
>JAKFHU010002439.1:0-146416 GCA_023783475.1 Daubentonia madagascariensis
CCCCAAAAGAAATCTTAGCTCCTCAACAATGGATACCAACTTAAATGAAATGGATAAAGTGATAGAGGAAGAATCTCGATTATAGATTGTAAGAAAGCTCAATGAAAGTCAAGAGAAAATTGAATCCCAGCACAAAGAAACCACAAGAACAATGCAAGAAATGAATGAAAAGTTATCTAAAGAAATTGAAGTATTATGGAAAAACCAAACGAAATACTGGAAAAGGAAGAGGCATTCAAGGATCTACAAATCACGGTGGAAAGCCTTAAGAACAGGCTGGATCACGCAGAGGAAAGAATCTCTGAGCTGGAAGATAACTTATATGTGCTAAAACAAGTCAGTCGAAGAGAATGAACACGAAACAAGAGACATGAACAAAGCATACATGAAATGTGGGATTATGTAAAGAGGCCAAATGTAGAATCATAGCCATCACTGGGGTGAGGAAGAAAATACCAAGGGCTGGAAATTCTATTTGAAGGAATAATAGAGGAAAAATTCCATGGCCTAGCCAGAAATCTTGATATCCAGGTACAAGAAGCAAACAGGACTCCTGGGGGACTCAATGTGAAAAGGCAATCACCAGCCACATACGTTATTAGGCTGGCCAAAGTAAACAGGAAAGAGGCACTCCTTTGAGCGGTAAGGTGAAAACAGCAGGTAATCTACAAAGGAAAAACTATCAAATTAACTGCAGATTTCTCAACTGAAACCCTACGAGCCAGAAGGGACTGGGGACCCATCCTCAGTCTTCTAAAACAAAATAATGGCCAACCTAGAATTCTTTATCCTGCAAAACTAAGCTTCTTATATGAGGGAGAAATAAAGACTTTCCCAGAGAAGCAATCACTGATGGAATTTGTGAAGACCAGACCTGCCCTTCAGGAAGAACTCAGACCTGCATTGTACACTAACCAGTGCAACAGACAAGAACCAGTGTAAAATTACCCAAAAGCTAGAAGTCCAAGACCCAGATTTCACAATGGCTTGAGAGGTAAAACAAACATTAAGAGTCTACCCAACAGGATAAACAGAAATCCACCCCAAATATCGATTCTCTCAATAAATGTGAAGGGCTTGAATTGCCCATTGAAGAGACATAGGCTGGCTGAATGGATTAAAAAATACAAGCCAAGTATCTGCTGTTTCCAGGAAACACATCCTACACACAAGGATTCTTTCGGACTCAAGGTGAAAGGACGGCATACAATTTTCCAGGCAAATGGAAACCAAAGAAATCTGGGTTAGCCATTCTTATACCAGATATATAAACTTTAAAGCAACAAAAGTAAAGGAAAAGATGGTCACTATATAGTGGTGAAGAGAAAAATCTCACAAGAAGACTTAACAATCCTAAACATTTATGCACCCAACACAGGAGCACCCAGATACATAAAGCAGATACTGCTCGATCTAGACAACATAAGAAGTAGCAATGCCATAGTAGCCCGGGACTTTGACACACCACTGACAGAACTGGACAGATCCTCCAAGGAGAAAATAAGCAAAGAAACAATGGACCTGAACAGGACTCTAGAACATTTGGGCCTAACAGACATCTACAGAATACTCCACACAAATATCACTGAATATACGTTATTCTCATCAGCTCAGGGAACATTCTCTAAAATTGATGACATCCTAGGCCACAAAACAGATCTCAAAAATTTTAAAAATTAGAAATCATACCATGTATCTTTTCAGATGACAGCAGAAAAAAATTAGAAACCAATTCCAACACAAACACACATCTCTATCCAAAAACATGGAAATTAAACAATCTATTGTTGAATGACTTATGGGTCAAGGAGGAGATTCAGATGGAAATCAAAAGATTCCTCAAACTAAATGATAATGGGGACACAAGTTATCAAGATCTGTGGGATACAGCAAAAGCAGTCCTGAGAGGAAAACTGATCACCTTAAATCCTCACATCCAAAAGACAGAAAGTTCACAAATCAGTAAACTAATGAGTCATGGCAAGGAAATGGAAAAGGAGGAGCAAACCAATCCTAAATCTTGCAGAAGAGAAGAAATAACCGCGATCAGAGCAGAATTAAAACAAATTAAGGAAAAAAGAACAATACAGAAGATTCATTTTAAAAAAGTTGGTTCCTTGAAAAGATAAACAAAATAGACAGGCCACTTTCCAGATTTATGACAAGCAGAAAGGAAAGGCCTCTAATGAGCTCCATTAGAAATTAAAAAGGAGAGGTCACAAACGACAGCACAGAAACACAAAACATCATCTTCGAAAAGTACAAAAATCTGTATGCCAATAAACATGAAAACCTGGAGGAAGTGGACAAATTCTTAGAAACACACAACCTCCTTACGTTCAATCAGGAAGAAATAGAATTCCTAAACAGACCTATAACAAGCATCGAAATTGAAGAAGTAATAAAAAAATTTTCCAACAATTAAAAGTCCTGGACCAGATGGGTTCGTGCCTGAATTCTACCAAACCTACAAAGAAGAACTGGTGCCAATACTGAAGAAATTATTGCATTACACCGAGAAGGATGGAATCCTCCCAAAGTCATTCTACAAAGCCAATATCACCTTGATACCAAAGCCAGGAAAGTTCACAAGTAAAGAAAACTACAGACCAATATCCCTTATGAATATAGATACAAAAGTTCTCAATAAAATCCTAGCAAAGCGAATTCAAATGTACATCAAAAAAATAATCCATCATAATTAGGTGGGCTTCATCCCCGAGATGCAGGGATGGTTCTACTTATGCAAATCTATAAATGTAATTCACCATATACATAAAAGCAAGAACTAAGGTTATATGATCCTCTCAATAGATGCACAAAAGGATTTTGACAAAATTCATCACCCTTTTATGATAAGAAGACTTACAAATATAAGCATAGATGGCTCATACGTCAAAATTATTAAAGCCATATACAATAAACCCACAGCCAATATCATACATAATGGGGAAAAATTGAAAGCATTCACACTTAAACTGGAACCAGACAAGGTTGCCCACTATCTCCACTTCTATTCAACTTAGTGCTGGAAGTCCTAGCCAGAGCAATCAGACAAGAGGGAGGAATTGGGAGGTCTGAATAGGGGCAGAAGAGATCAAAGTTTCACTCTTTGCTGACAGTAGGATATTATATCTAGAAATCCCCAAAGATTCAACAAAGAGACTACTGGAATTGATAAGTGAATTCAGCAAAGTCTCAGGATAAAAAATCAGTGCACACAAATCAGTAGCCTTCATTTACATCAGTAACAGTTGAGCTAAGAAACAAATCAAAGATATAATACCTTTCACAATAGCACCAAAGAAAATTAAATATTTAGAAAATATTTAACTAAGGAGTTTAGAGACCTATATAGGGAGAACTATGAAACACTGAGAAAAGAAATTACAGAGGATATAAACAGATGGAAAACCCTACCATGCTCTTGGATCAGTATAATCAACATTGTTAAAATGTCTATACTACCTAAAATGATCTACAGAATCAATGCAGTCCCTATCAAAATACCAACAACATTTTTTGCAGATCTAGAAAAAACAATTCTATGCTTCGTGTGGAACGAGAGAAGACCCCCTATAGCCAAAGTGTTCTTAAGCAAAAATATCAAAGTGGGAGGCATCAATCTACCAGACTTCAAACTATACTACAAGGCTATAGTAACAAAAACAGAATGGTACTAGCACAAGTACAGAGATATAGACCAATGGAACAGGAAGGAGAACCCAGATATAAAACCATCCTAATACTATCATCTAATCTTTGACAAAGTAGACAAAAACATACACTGGGAAAATAATCCCTATTCAATAAATGGTGCTAGGAAAACTGTAAAGCCACATGTAGAAAACTGAAACCAGATCCATACCGCTCACCTCTCACAAAAATCAAATCACGATGGATAACAGACTTAAACCTATGATGTGAAACCATAAGAATTCTAGAAGAAAACCTTGGGAAAACTCTTGTAGACATTGTCATAGGCAAAGAATTCATGAAGAAGACCCCCAAAGCAATCACAGCAGCAACAAAAATAAATAAATAGGACCTGATCAAATTAAAAAGCTTCTGCACAGCCAAGGAAACTATCACTAAAGTGTACAGAAAACCTACTGAATGGGATGAAATATTTGCATGCTACACATCTGCTAAAGGGCTGATAACCAGAATCTATACAGAATGTAAGAAAATCAGCAAGAAAAAAATCAAACAACCCCATTAAAAAGTGGCCAAAAGACATGAACAGAGGCTTTTCAAAAGAAGACAGAATAATGGCCAGCAAACATATAAAAAATTGCTCAACTTCTCTAATCATCAGGGAAATGCAAATCAAAACCACAATGAGATATCACCTAACTCCAGTGAGATTAGCTCATATCAAGAAGTCCCAAACAACAAATGTTGGCATGGATGCGGAGAGATAGGAACACTCATACACTGCTGGTGGGATGGCAAATTAGTACAACCTCTATGGAAAGTAATATAGAGATACGTCAAAGAGCTAAGAGTAGAACTATCATTTGATCCATCAATCCTACTACTGGGTATTTACCCAAAGGAAAAAAAAGACATTCTATAATAGAGACATCTGCACATGAATGTTTATAGCAGCACAATTCCCAATTGCAAAAATGTGAAAACAACCCAAGTGCCCATCAAAACATGTGTGGATTTGTAAAATGGGGTATATGTATACCATGGAGTACTACTCAACCATAAAACACAATATTGAATTAATACCTCTGGTATTATCCTGGATAGAGCTAAAACCCATTCTTTGAAGCTAAGTATCAGAAGAATTGAAAACCAAGCACCTCTGATACTCACCATCAACTTGGTACTAACTGGTCAATACCTATGTGCACACATGGAAATAATATTCATCAAGGGTCAGGCAGGTGGGAGGGGGGTGAAGTGGATGGGAAAACTTACACCTGGTGGGTGCAGGGTGCACTGTCTGCTGGATGTTTATGATTGTAGCTCTGACTTGGACAGTGCATGGGTAATATATGTAACCAAAGTATTTGTACCCCCATAATATTCTGAAATGTAAAGAAACTAGGAAAAAATATACATAGTTAGATAGAATGAACAAGATCTAGTATTTGATACCACAACAGGGTAACTATAACTGACAAAATGTTATTGTATACTTTAAAATAACCAAAAGAGTGCAACTGGAATGTTCTTAACACAAAGAAATGATAAATTCCTGAGGTGATGGATACTCCAATTACCCTGATTTGACTGTTACATATTGTATGCCTGTCAAAACATTGTATGTACCCTATAAATATATGCAACTATTGTGTATCCATAATAATTAAAGAAAAAAATTTTTAAATATGCAAACCTGAAAAAAAATGCCACATGCCTGTAAAAAAAAAAGAGATAGATATTTTAGAAAATATAACAGAACATCTGGAAATGAGAGTGTCATTTAGGTAATTTCAAAATGCAGTGGAGAGTTTTAACAACAGACTATAACAATCAGAAGAAAGAAATTCAGAGCTTTAAGACAAGGCTTTTGATATAAGCCAGTCACCGAAAAGCAAAGAAAAAAAAAAGAATAAATAGAAATGAAGAAAGTCTTTGAAAAATATGGTATTATGTAAAATGCCCAAACATAAAAATCATAGGTATTGTTGAGGGAGCAGTGGAAAGGCAAAAAACATGGAAAACCTATTTGAGGGAATAATGGAGGAAAACTTTCCTGGTCTTGCTAAAGACTTAGACATCCACACACAAGAAGGTCACAAATTACTGTAAGATTCATTGCAAATAGTATATCACCAAGGCACATAGTCATCAGTCTGGTCGAATTCACAGTGAAGGAGAAAATCCTACAAGCTTGAGATGAAAGCATCAAGTAACTTACAAAGGAAAACCCATCACACTAACATCAGACTGCATAGCAGAAACCTTACAAGCAAGATGAAATTAGGGTTCTATCATTAGTCTTCTTAAACAGAATAACTGTCAGCCAAGAATTTTTTATCCTCTAAAGCTCAGTTTCATAATGCAGGAGAAATAAAGTCTTTCCCAGACAATAAACACAAGGAAATTCATCACCGCTAACCTGCCCCACAAGAAGCCCTCAAAGTGCTCTAAACACCAAAAAGAATGGTCAATACTCACCAATGTAAATACACTTGAAGGTAAAAAATCAGAGCTCTAATAAAACAGTAAGACAAGGGAGAACACAAAGTAACAATCAACATGATGACTGGAAAAGTATCTCACATATCAATACTAACATTTAATATAAATGGTCTAAATACTCCACTGAAAAGATATAGATTGATGGAATGGATAAAAATCACCCCATATATCTGCTGTCTCCAAGAAACCCATTTAACTCTTAAGTAGTCTTGTAGACTTAAGGTAAAAGGGTGGAAAAAAAATTTCATGTGAACAAAAACCAAGAGAGAGCAGAAATAGCTAGTCATATATCAGATATAACAGACAATAAATCTGCAACAATAAAAAAGACAAAGATGGTCATTATATAATGACAAAGTGATTGATTCAACAAGAAGATATAACAATCAAAATGTACATGCACCTAACTCTGGAGCTTCCAAATTCATAAAACAAATACCACTAAACCTAAGAAATGAAATAAACAGCAACATAAGAATAATGAGTGAGTTCAACTCTCCGCTGTTGGTACCAGAGAGATCATCAAGGCAGAAAATCAACAAAGAAACACTGGACTTAAATGAAAATCTAGAGTAAATGGACTTAACAGACATTTACAGAACACTCTGCCCCACAACTGCAGAACATACATTCTTCTCATCAGCACATGGAACATTTTTCAAGATAGATGTGTTGCTAGAAAACAAGTCTCAGCAAATTTTAAAAAATCAAAATCATACTATGTATCTTCTCAGACCACAGTAGAATAAAACTAGAAATGAATGCCAAGAGGAACTCTAAAAACTATAAAAATACATGGAAATTAAACAACCTCCTGTTGAACAATCTTCAGGTCAATGACAAAATCAAAATGGAAATCAAAACATTTTTTCAACCAAATGACAAAGGCAATACAAGCTACCAAAATCTCTGGGATACAAAAAAAGCAGTGCTAAGAGGGAAGTTCATAGCACTAAATGCCGATATCAAAAAAAAAATTACAAATTAACAACTTAATGTCACACCTCAAGGAACTAGAAAAAGAAGAACAAACCAAGCCCAAATCTAGCAGAAGACAAGAAATAACAAAGATCAGAGCAGAACTAAATGAAATTGAAACCAAAAACACAATAGAAAGGATCAATGAAACAAAAAATTGCTTCTTTGAAAAGATAAACAAAATTGACAGACCACTAGCTAGATTAACCAGAAATAGAAGATAAAGGACTCAAATAAGCCCAATCACAAATGAAAAAGGAGACATTACAACTGATACCACATAAATACAACATATCATCCATGACTACTATGAAAATCTCCATGCACATAGACTAAAAAATCTAGAGGAAATGGATACATTCTTGAAATCACACAACCTCCCAAGCTTGAATCAGGAAGAAAATAGAAATCCTAAACAGACCAATAACCAGTAGCAAGATTGAATCAGTAATAAAAAATCTCCCAACAAATAAAAGTCCAGGACCAGATGCATTCACAGCTGAATTCTACCACACCTACAAAGAAGAACTGGTATCTATCCTACTGAAACTGTTCCACAACACTGAGAAGGAGGGAATCCTCCCTAAATCATTCTATGAAGCCAGTCTTACCCTGATTCCAAAGCCAGGAAAGGATACACACACACTAAAAAACTAAAGACCAAATCCCTCATGAGCATAGATGCAAAATTCTACAACAAAATACTAGCAAACTTATTCCAACAACACATCAAAAAATAATAATAATTCACCACAATCAACTGGGTTCCATCCCAGTGATGCAAGGATGGTTCAATATATGCAAATCAACAAATGAGATGCACCACAAAAACAAAATTAAAAACAAAAGTCATATGATCATTTCAATAGGTGCCAAAAAACATTTGATGAAATCCAGCTCTCCCTCATATTAAAAACCCTTAACAAACTAGTCACAGAAGGAACATACCTCAAAATTATAAAACCCATATATGACAAACCAACAGGGAGCATGATACTGAGTGGGGAAAATTTGAAAGCATTCGCCCGAAGAACTGGAAGAAAAGGATGCCCACTTTCACCACTTCTCTTCAATGTAGTAATAGAAGTCCTAGCCAGAGCAATCAGGCAAGAGAAAGAAAGAAAGGACATCCAAGTTGGGAAAGAGGAGGTCAAACTATCCCTCTTTGCTGATGATATTATCTTATATCTAGAAAACCATAAAGACTCCTCCAAAAGACTCTTAGAATTGATAAATAAATTCAGTAACATCTTATAATAAAAAATTAATGTACATAAATCAGTAGCATTCCCATACATTAATAACAGCCAATATGAGAATCAAAACAAGAACTCAATACCATCTATAATCCAAAAAAACCCAAGAATATACTTATCCAAGGAGGTGAAAGATATCTACAAGGAGAACTACAGAACACTGATGAAAGACATTGTAGATGACATAAACAAATGGAAAAACATTCCACGCTCATAGAATGGAAGAATCAATGTTGCTAAAATGTCCATACTTCCCAGGGTGATTTACAGATTCAATGCAATTCCCATCAAAATACCAATGTCCTTTTTTTTTACAGAATTAGAAAAAAACAATTCTAAATTTCATATGGAATTAAAAAAGAGCCAAAGCAATCCGAAACAATCCGAAACAAGAACAAATTTGGAGGCATCATATTGCCCAACTTCAAATTATACTACAAGGCTATAGTATCCAAAATAGCATGATACTGCTATAAAAGTAGACACATAGATTAATGGAACAGAATAGACAATCCAGAATTAAAGTCATACAGTTACAACCAAATGATCTTCAACAAAGTGTACGAAAACATACACCAGTCCATTGGTCTATGTCTCTGTTCTCGTGCCAATACCATGTTGTTTTGGTTACTATAGCCTTGTAGTATAGCTTGGAGTCTGGCAAATTGATGCCTCCCAATTTGTCCTTTTTGCTTAAGGTTGCTTTGGCTATACGGGGTCTTCTCTGGTTCCATACGAAGCATAGGATTATTTTCTCTAGATCTGTGAAAAATGATGTTAGTATATAAACAGGGATTGCATTGAATCTGTAGATCACTTTGGGTAGTATAGACATTTTAACAATATTGATTCTGCCGATCAATGAGCATGGTATGATTTTCCATCTGTTTACATCTTCTGCTATTTCCCTCCTCAGTATTTAGTAGTTCTCCCTGTAGATGTCTTTTGCCTCCTTAGTTAAATATATTTCCAGGTATTTTATTTTCCTTGTTGCTATTGTGAAAGTTATTGAGTCTTTGATTAGGTTCTCATCTTGATGGTTTTTGGCATATATGAATGCTACTGATTTGTGTACATTGATTTTGTAACCTGAGATGTTGCTGAACTTATTTATCAATTCCATTAGTCTCTTGGCAGAATCTTTGGAGTTTTCTGGGTAAAAGATCATATTCTCAGCAAAGAGCAATAGTCCTCTTCTGCCCAATTTGGATACCCTTGATTTCCTTCTCTTGTCTGATTGCTCTGGGTAGGACTTCCAGCACTATGTTGAATAGAACAATGGGCATCATTGTCTTGTTCCAGTTCTCTGTGGGAATGTTTTCAATTTTTCCCCATTCAGTGTGATGTTGGCTGTGGGTTTGTTGTATATGGCTTCTATCATTTTGAGATAAGTCCCATCTATGTCTATTTTGTTAAGTGTTCTTATAATAAAAGGTGCTGAATTTTGTCAAATGCTTTTTTTGTGTCTATTGAGAGGATCATATGGACTTTGTTTTTACTTCTATTTATGTGGTGAATTACATTTATAGATTTGTGTATGTTGAACCATCCCTGCATCTCTGGGATGAAGTCCACTTGGTCGTGATGGATTATTTTTTTGATGAGCAGCTGAATTCGGTTTGCTAAGATTTCATTGAGAATTTTTGCATCTATATTCATAAGGGATATTGGTGTATAGTTTTCTTTTCTTGTTGTGTCCTTTCCTGGCTTTAGTATCAAGATGATGTTGGTGTTGCAAAACGTGTTGGGGAGGATTCCTTCCTTCTTGATGTTGTGGAATAATTTCTGCAGGATAGGTACCCATTCGTCTTTGTAAGTATGGTAAAATTCGGGTGTGAATCCATCTGGTCTGGGACTTTTTTTTGGAAGATTTTTTATTGCCTCTTCAATTTCAATACTTCTTATTGGTCTGTTCAGGAATTCTGTTTCTTCCTGATTGAGCCTAGAAAAAAAAGTTATATAGTAGACATTTTGCTGTAATATTAATCAAATTTACTTTAAATGACCTTACATAATGATATATTGATTTTCAAGTTAAAAAAAAATACACTGGGAAGAAGATGCCCTATTTAGTAAATGGTGCTAGAAATTTGGAGAGCCACATGCAGAAGAATGAAACTGGATTACTATTTCTCACCATACACAAAAATTAACTCAAGATGGATTAAAGACTTAAATATAAGAACTGACACCATAAAAATTCTAGGAGACAACTTAGGAAAAACTCTTCTGGACATTGGCCTAGGCAAAGAACTTACAACTAAGAGCCCAAAAGCAAATATAACAAAAACAAAAATAAATAAATGAAAATTAAACTAAAAAGTTTCTGCACAGCAAAGGAAATAAACAACAAAGTAAATAGACAATCAACAGAATGGGAGAAAATATTTGCAAACTATACATGTGACAAAGGACTAATATGCAGAATCTATAAAGAATTCAAACAAATCTGCAAGGAAAAAACAAATAACCACAGTAAAAAGTGGGCAGAGGACACTAACAGACATTTTTCAAAAGGAGATATACAAAGGGCCACCAAACATATGAAGAAATGTTCAACATCACTAATCATCAGGGAAATGCAAATTAAAACCACAATGAGGTACCCTCGCCCCTGGCAGAATGGCCATTATTAAAAAGTCAAAAAACAATAGATTTTGGCATGGATGCAGTGAAAATGGAACATTTATACACTTTTGGTGGGGATGTAAATTAGTACAACCTCTATGAAAAATAGTATGGAGATTCCTCAAAGAATTGAAAGTAGACCTATCATTTGATCCAAAAATCCCATTCCTTCTACCCAAAGGAAAAGAAGTCATTACATCAAAAAGACATATGTGCTCATTTGTTTATTGCAGCACAATTCACAATTGTAAAGATATGAAATCAACCTAAGTGCCCATAAGCTGAAAAGTAGATAAAGTAAATGTGGTATGATATACACACACACATACACACACACACACCATGGGATACTACTCAGCAATATAAAAGAATGAAATAATGTCTTTTGAAGCAACTTGGATGGAACTGGATGCCATTATCCTAAGTGAAGTAACTCAGGAATGGAAAAACAAATACTGCATGCACTCACCTATAAGTGGGAGCTCAGTGATGGATATACATTGTCATACAGAGTGGTATAATGGACTTTGGAGACTCAGAAGGGGAGAGCATGAGAGGAAAGGTGGCATGAAAAATTACCTATTGTGTACAATATACACTATTCAGGTGACAAGTACACTGAAAGGCCTAACTTCACCACTATACAATTCATTCATGTAACAAAAAATCACTTGTACCCCCTAAATCTACTGAAATTAAAAAAATAGACTGAATTTATTAAAAAACAAGACCCCAAAAAACTATATGCTGCCCAAAAGAAACTCACCTCACCTGGAATGACACATATAGAATGAAAGTGAATGGATGGAAAAAGATAATTCATGCAAACAGAAACCAAAATCAAGCAGGAGTAGCTATACTTATATCAGACAAAACAGACTTCAAGTCAAGTCAAAGGCTGTAAAAAGAGACAAAGGACATTATGTAATAATAAAGGGATCAATTCTGCAAGAGAATATAACAATTGTAAATATATATTTACCCAACACTGGAACACCCAGCTATACAAAGCAAATATTATTATATGTAAGTGGAGAGATCTACCCCATTGCAATAATAGTTGGGGACTTCAACACTCCAGTCTCAACATTGGACAGATGATCTAGATGGAATATCAACAAAGAAACATCAGATTTAAACTGCACCATAGACCAAAAGAACCTAACAGACATTTACAGAACATTTCACCCAACAGTTGCAGAGTAAACATTCTTTCCATCAGCACATGGAAAATTCTCCAGGATTGACCATATGTTAGGACACAAACCAATGCTCAAAAATTTTTTAAAATTGAAATCATATTATATTAAGTACCTTATCTGACCATAGTGGATTAAAACTAGAAATCAATAAAAAGAGGAACATTTAAAACTATACAGATACATGTAAATTAAGCAACATGCTCCTGAACAACCAATGGATGAAGGAAAAAATTAAGAATGACATTTTAAAATTCCTTGAAACAAATGAAAATAGAAACACAACATACCAAAATCAGTGGGAAACAGCAAAAGCAGTATTGAGGAAAATTTGTAATAATAAATGCCTACATCAAAAAACCACAAAGATTTCAAATAAACAATGATACATCTCAAAGAGCTAGAAGAGGAAGAGCAAACCAAACCAAAAATTAGTAAAAGGAAAAAAATAATAAAGACCAGCACAGAACTAAATGAAATAGAGACTAAAAAGAGTACAAAAAATCAACAAAACAAAAAGTTGGTTTTCTAAAAACATAAAAAAAAATTGGAGCCCAAGATACCACCAGCAGGAAATGAACAGCTGAGAGACAGGAGAATAGAGGAGAAAAGTCGGTGGGAACCAAATAAAGGGAGTGCTGGAGACCAGGGAAAGGGTAAGGGATTTTTCCCCTACCCTCACTGGGGTGCCTCGGGCCTGCAGCAGGATGCAGGGCTCTCATATCAGGGAGAGTGCCACAAGGAACCCAAGAACCAGCATCCCAACATCTGGATGACTCATGCTCTGCACCCTCTACAATCCTGGCACCCCAGAAAGTAATTTTGGCTCAAACTGCTGATAGCCCTATGGCCACATCCACCCCACAGCAATAGCCAAAACACATTGCCTGAGTGACTGAGCCTGCCTCGGGCGGTGGGGAGTGTGCTTCCCCGGTTGAACCCACACTGAGTGACTGGACTGGTCATGGATGATGGAGAGTGCACCCCCAGCCAAGCCTTTGCTGAGGGTCTGAGTCAATCTCAGGTGGCAGGGAGCACATTGGCCATGCCCACACTGTGACTGAGCCTGCCTTGGGTGGCAGAAAGTGCCCTCCCGCCAAACCAGTGCTGAGTGACTAGGCCTGTCCTGGGCAACTAAAAGCGCACTCCCAGCCAAGGCAGAACTGAGGGTCTGGGCCCATATCTGGCAGTGGGGAGTGCACACCTGGCCAACCTGCCACTAACAGAGTAGCTGTGGACAGGAGGGCAGACCAGTTTTCACCCCCCAGCCCAATAGCAGTGCATAAAGAGAGTGGCCCCTTCCCCTACCATCATAGCAGCCACTAGAGATTTCTGTGCTGAGTGGCCTCCTTTCAGTGCAGGGGGCACATCTCTGCCCTGAGCTGGCAGAGCAGCACTTGGCAAGTCTGCCTGCGGGACGGTGCAGACAGCGGGGCATAGGGGCATGGGGGCATGGGGGAGAGGACTCGGTTTCAGGATCAGGTCAGTGAGTGAGAGTCTGTGTCCATTGGGAGAGTGTGGAGGTGCACAGGAGAGTAGGGATCTGTAAGTATGTTCCCCTCTCCCCCAGAAAACCACCATACCAGAGTTTGCTGAACTAGATGCTCCCCTGAGAACCCTCATATTGAAGTTTGCTGAATCAGCCCCTCCCTCGGAGAAACACCAGATTGGAGTTTGATCAACCTGGGAGACTCAATTTGCATAAGTACTGGTTCCTATAGCAACCAAATGCCTCTGGTGCCACAGGCTGAATCGGAGTAGCTGCCCCCACCACCACTCACTTTAAAAGGGAGGTCAGCTTGATTCTAGAGTTTCTTGAGCTGCCAATACTCCCCTGGTGGTAGAGTCCCCTGGCAGAGTTTTCTGGGGATAGAGGGAAGACTCTCTGGTTGAGCGGGGCCACATCAACCCCTTGGGGACAACTAAACCCAGAGATGGAAAACTGACTTTTAACCCCTGCATATCCCTTACCAACATTTGAGGAGCCTGAGGGCAGGCTCACCCAACATAATCCTACCCAGCCTCATTCCCCCACCTGCCTCTGTTGTAGTGGTGAATAAAGGACTCACCTGGAAGTCCCAGGGCCCCACCCACCACCAGAGGTATTAGAGTGCTCCTCCTGAGGAACTAGAGCTGATCGCAGGACCCAAAAACAATACTGCAGCTTGTTCCTTCTGGAAAGCACCACCTACTGACAGGGAAGTCAATTTGCATGCACTTTTACTGCATCTACTGACTCATCATAGAGGGTGTGGTCAGTTCTCACCCAAAAGCACCACCTACTGGCTCAGAGATTAAACAGGGCATGTCATTATTTAAACAAAAGAAAATAAAAAAATAAGAAGCAACACCTGTTCCAGATGAGAAGGAGCCAGCGAAAGAACTCTGGAAATATGAAGAGTCAGAATGAAAGGTCACCCCCAAATGGGAACACCAGTTCCCTAGCAATGGATACCAACCAAAAGCAGGATATAGAAAATACAGATGAAGAATTACAAGCATGGATTGTAAGGAAACATAATGATATACATGACAAAATAGAAACCCAACACAAAGAAATCACAAAAATGATACAGGAAAGAATGAAAAATTCACTAAAAAAATTGAGTATTAAAGAAAAATCAAACAGAACTTCTGGAAATGAAAAATTCTTTCAAGGAATTACAAAACACAGTGGAAACCCTCAAGAACAGGTTAGATCAGGCAGAAGAAAGAATCTCAGAGCTTGAAGACAACACCTTCCAACTAAACAAGTCAGTCACAGAGATAGAGCAGAGAAGCAAGAGGAATGAGCAAAGCCTACAAGAAATGTCAAATTATGTAAAAAGGCCTAACATAAGAATTGTAGGCGTCCCTGAGGGTGAAGAAGAAAATACACAAGGGTTGGATAATCTATTCGAGGGAATAATTGAGGAAAATTTCCCTGGCCTGCCTAGAAATCTAGATATCTAGGAACAGGAAGCTCATGGGACTCCTGGAAGACTCAACACAAAGAGGAATACACCACAACACATAGTGATCAGACTAGCCAAAATAAATATGAAAGAGGTGCACTTATGAGCCATAAGGCAAAAGCAACAGGTAACTTACAAAGGAAAACCCATCAAACTAACAGCAGACTTCTCAACTGAGACCCTGTAAACCAGAAGGGATTGGGGCCCCATCATCAGACTTCTCAAACAGAATAATGCCCAGCCTAGAATTTTGTATCCTGCAAAACTAAGTTTCATATATGAAGGGGAAATAAAGTCTTTCCCAGACAAGCAAATGCTGAGGAATTCCTCAAGAAAAGAGCTGCCCTGCAGGAAGTTCTCACAACTGCATTATCCACAGAGCATCACAATAAACACATACCTATGTAAAATTACCCAAAAGCCAAAGATCGAAGGCCAGATACCACAATGGCTCAAGAGATAAAACAAAACAACAAAGTTCAACTTAACAGGATGAATGGAAATCCACCCCACGTATCAATTCTCTCAATAAACATGAATGGCTTGAACTGCCCACTAAAGAGACATAAAGTGGCCGAATGGATAAATATACACAAGCCAAGTATCTGCTGTCTTCAGGAAATCCATCTAACCTGCAAGGACACATCCAGACTCAAGGTGAAGGGATGAAAAACAATTTTCCATGCTAATGGAAACCAAAAGAAAGCAGGAGTAGCAGTTCTCATAGGAGACAGACAAAGATGTTCACTATATAATGGTAAAGGGAACAATTCAACAAGAAGACATAACAATCTTAAATATTTACACACCTAACAACACAGGAGCACCCAGATTCATAAAGCAAATCCTACTTGATATAAACAAAATGATAGACAGCAGCACCATAATAGCTGAGGACTTCAACACCCCACTGATGGAACTAGACAGATCCTCCAAACAGAAAATAAATAAAGAAACAAGGGACTTAAATAGAATTGTAGAACACAAGGGCCTAACAGACATTTACAGAACATCCTACCCAAAAACCACCAAATATACTTTCTTCTCATTGGTGCATGGGACATTCTCTAAGATTGATCACATCCTAGGGCAAAAAATGTGTCTCAACAAATTAAAAAAAAAATAGAAATCATACCATGCATTTTCTCAGACCACAATGGAATAAAATTAGAAATCAACTCCAACAGAAACACTCATCTTTCCACAAAGTCATGGAAACTAAACAACCTATTGTTGAATGAATTTCAGGTCAAAGAGGAAATCAAGATGGAAATCAAAAGATTCTTTTAACTAAACGATAATGGGGACACCAGTTATCAAAATCTTTGGGATATAGCTAAAGCAGTCCTGAGAGGAAAATTCATAGCCATAGCCATAAATACCTACATCCAAAAGATGGAAAGATCACAAATCAACAATCTAATGAATTGTCTCAGAGACCTGGAAAAGGATGAACAAACCAATCCCAAACCCAGCAGAAGAAAAGAAATAACCAAGATCAGAGCAGAACTAAATGAAATCGATAACAAAAGAACTACACAGAAGATTAATAAAACAAAAAGTTGGTTCTTTGAAAAAATAAACAAAATTGACACACCTCTCTCTATATTAACCAGAAGCAGAAAGGAAAGGGCTCTAGTAAGCTCAATTAGAGATGAAAAAGGAGAAATTATAACTGATAGCTCAGAAATACAAACGTCATCTCTGAATACTATAAAAATCTGTATGCACACATTGAGGAAATGGACAAGTTCTTAGAAACACACTGTCTCCCTAGGCTCAATCAGGAAGATGTAGAATTCCTGAATAGACCAATATCAAGTAGTGAAATTGAAGCAGTAATAAAAAACCTTCCTAAAAAAAAGTCCTGGACCAGATGGTTTTACAAATGAATTCTACCAGACCTACAAAGATGATCTGGTGTATCCTGCAGAAATTATTCCACAACATTGAAAAGGAAGGAATCCTCCCCAATAAGTTTTGCAAAGCCAACATCACCCTGATACCAAAGCCAGGTAAGGACCCAACAAGAAAAGAAAACCATAGACCAATATCCCTTATAAATATATATGCAAAAATTCTCAATAAAATACTAGCAAATCGAATTCAGCAGCTCATCAAAAAAAAATCCATCACGACCAAGTGGGCTTCATCCCAGAGATGCAGGGATGGTTCAACATACACAAACCTATAAACATAATCCATCACATAAATAAAAGTAAAAACAAAGACCATATGATCCTCCCAATAGACACAGAAAAAGCATTTGACAAAATTCAGTACCCTTTTATGACAAGAATGCTTAACAAAATACACATAGATGGGACTTACCTCAAAAATGACAGAAGCCATATATGACAAACCCACAGCCAACATCATACTGAACAGGGAAAAATTGAAAGAATTCCTGCTGAGAACTGGAACCAGACAAGGATGCTCTCTATCACTGCTTCTATTCAACATAGTGCTGGAAGTCCTAGGCAGAACAATGAGACATGAGTAGGAAATCAAGGGCATCCAAATGGGAGCAGAAGAGGTCAAACTATCACTCTTTGCAGATGATATGATCTTATATCTAGAAAACCCCAAAGACTCTGCCATGAGATTACTGGAATTGATAAATCAGTTCAGCAAAGTCTCAAGTTACAAAATCAACCTACACAAATCAGTAGCATTCGTATACACCAACAATAGTCAAGCTGAGAACCAAATCAAAGACTCAATACCTTCCACAATAGCAACAAAGAAAATGAAATACCTAGAAATATATTTAACTAAGGAGGTGAAGGATCTCTACAGGGAGAACTACAAAACACTGAAAAAGGATATAGCAGAGGATGCAAGCAGATGGAAAAGTATACCATGCTCATGGATCAGCAGAATCAACATTGTTAAAATGTCTATACTACCCAAAGTGATATACATATCCAATGCAATCCCTATCAAAATACCAACAGCATTTTTCACAGATCTAGAAAAAATAATTCTATGCTTTGTATGGAACCAGAGAGGACCTCGTATAGCCAAAGCGACCTAAAGTAAAAAGAACAAATTGGGAGGCATCAATCTACCAGACTTCAAGCTTTATTACAAGGCTATAGTAACCAAAACAGCATGGTACTAGCACAAGAATAGAGACATAGACCAATGGAATAGGACTGAAAACCAAACATAAAACCATCCTCATATATCCATCTGATTTTTACAAAGCAGACAAAAACATACACTGGGGAAAAGAATCCCTATTCAATAAATGGTGCTGGGAAAATTGGATAGCCACATGTAGAAGACTGAAACAGGATCCTCACCTCTCACCTCTCACAAAAATCAACTCACAATGGATAAGAGACTGAAACCTAAGGCATGAAACCATAAGAATTCTAGAAGAAAATGTTGGAAAAACTCTTATAGACATTGGCCTAAGCAAAAAATTTATGAAGAAGACCCCAAAAGCAATCACAACAACAAGAAAAATAGACAAATGGGATGTGATCAAACTAAGAAGCTTCTGCACAGCCAAGGAGACTATTACAAGAGTGCATAGACAACCTATAAAATGTGAGAAAAATGTTGCATGCTATACATCTGATAAAGGACTAATAACTAGAATCTATTTGGAACTCAGGAAAATCAGCAGGAAAAAATCAAATAACCCAATTTAAAAGTGGGCAAAGGACAAGAACAAAAACTTTTCAAAAGAAGATAGACTAATGGCTAAGAAATATATTAAAAAATGCTCAACATCTCTAATCATCAGGGAAATGCAAATCAAAACCACAATGAGATGTCACTTAACTCCAGTGAGATTGGCTTATATCAAAAAGTCCCAAAACAACATTTGTTGGCATGGATGTGGGGAGATAGGAACACTCATACACTGCTGGTGGCATTGCAAACTAGTACAACCTCTATGGAAGTTAATATGGAGATATCTCGAAGCACTAAAAGTAGAGCTACCATTTGATCCGGTAATCCTACTATTGGGTATTTACCCAAAGGAAAAAGAATACATCTGTACTCAAATGTTTATGGCAGCACAATTCACAATTGCAAAGATGTGGATACAACCCAAATGCCCATCAATACATGAGTGGATTAATGAAATGTGGTATATGTATACCATGGAGTACTACTCAGCCACAAAAAACAACGGTGAACTAACACCTCTTATATTATCCTGGATGGAAGTGGAGCCCACTCTTCTAAGCAAAGTATCTCAAGAATGGAAAAACAAGCACCACATATACTCACCATCAAATTGGCACTAACTGATTAACACTTATGTGCATATATGGAAGTAACATTCATTGGGTGTCAGGCAGGTGGAAGGGAGGAGGAGGGGATGAGTAAATCCACACCTAAGGGGTGCAGCATGCACTATCTGGGAGATGGGTACACTTGTAGCTCTGACTCGTGGAGAGCAAAGGCAATACATGTAACCTAAACCTCTGTACCCCTGTAATTCTCTGAAATAAAAAGAATAAACACAATATTAGCTAGACTGAGAAAAATAAAGAGAAGACCTGAATAAACAAAATCAGAAAGAAAAAAGGAGATGTCACAACAAGTACCACAGAAATACAAAAGATCATCAGAGAGTACTACGAACAACTATACACTAACAAACTGGAAAGCATAGAAGAAACAGATTCCTGGAAACATAGAACCTAGCAAGATTGAATAAAAAGAAATAGAAAACCTGAACAGATCAATAAGTACCGAGATTGAATCATTAATAAAAAGTCTCTCAACAAAGAAAACTCCAGGAGTAGATGGCTTCACATCTGAATTCTACCAAACATCTAAATAATAATTGATACCAATTTCTCTCAAGCTATTCCAAAAACTTGAAGTGGAGGGAACTCTTCCTAACTCTTTCTATGAGGCCAGCATAACCCTGATACCAAAACCAGTCAAGGACACAACAGGAACAAAAAAAAACAAAACTATAGGCCAATATCCCTGATGAACATAAACACAAAAATCCTCAAGAAAATAGTATCAAATTGAATCCAACAATACATCAAAAAGAATACACCATGATCAAGTGAGTTTTTTATACCAGGAATGCAAGGATGGTTCAACATATGCAAATCAATAAATGTGATACACCACATTAACAGAATGAAAGACAAAAACCATATGATCACCTCAATAGATGCAGAAATAGCATTTGATAAAACTGAACATCCCTACATGATAAGAACTCTCAATAAATTAGGTATAAAAGGAAAGTACCTCAACACAATAAAAGTCATGTATGACAAACCCACAGCTAACATCATACTGAATGGGGGAAAGCTGAAAGCTTTTCCTCTAAGAACTGGAAGAAGACAAGGATGCCCACTCTCACCAATCCTATTCAACATAGTACTGGAAATCCTAGCCAGAGCAATTAGGCAAGAGAAAGATAGAAAGGGCATTCCAAATTGGAAAGGATGAAGCCAAATTGTTCCTGTATTGTCCCTGTTTGCAGATGACATGATCTTATATTTAGAAAAACCTAAAGACTCTACTAAAAAAAAAACTCTTAGAACTGATTAACAAATTCAGTAAAGTTTCAGGATACAAAATCAAAATACAAAAATTAGTAGTGTTTCTATACATGAACAATGGACTAGCTGAAAAAGAAATCAAGAAGGTAATTTCATTTCACAATAGCTACAAAATTTATAAAATACATAGGAATAAATTTAGCCAAGGAGGTGAAAGATCTCTTCAAGGAAAAATACAAAACAGTGATGAAAGAAACTGAAGAAGACACAGACAAATTTAAAGACATCCCATGGATCTGAAGAATATTGTTAAAATGACCATAATACCCAAAGCAATTGACAGATTCAAGGTAATCCTTATAAAAAATACCAAAGACATTCTTCACAGAAATAGAAAAATAATCTTAATATCTGTACCTAATCTTAGAACAAAAGACCCTGAATAGTTAAAGCAATCCTGGACAAAAAGAACAAAGCTGGAGGCCTCACACTACCAGACTTCAAAATATACACAAAGCTGTAGTAACCAAAACATCATGGTACTGGCATAGAAACAGACACCATAGACCAAGGAAACAAAGTAGAAAACCCAGAAATCAATCCATGTATGTATAGCCAACTGATTTTTGAGAAAGGCACCAAGAACACTCATTGGGGAAAGGACAGTCTCTTTAATAAATGGTGCTGGGGAAACTGGATATCCATATGCAGAAGAATGAAACTAGACCCTCACCTCTCACTATATGCAAAAATCAACTCAAAATCAAAGATCAAAGACCTAAATATAAGACTCAAAACTATAAAAATACTAGAACAAAACATAGGGGAAATACTTCAGGACATTGATCTGGGAAAAGATTTTATGAATAAGACCTCAAAAGCACAGACAACAAAAGCAAAAGTAGACAAATAGGATTATATTAAACTGAAAAGGTTATGCCCAGCAAGGGAAATAATCAAGAGTGTGAAAAGACAACCTATACAGAATGGGAGAAAATATTTGCAAACTATTCTTCTGACAGGGGATTAACATTCAGAATATACAAGGAACTCAAATATCTCAACAGCAAAAACCTACAATCTGATTTTAAAAATGGGCAAATGATCTGAACAGACATTTCTCAAAAGAAGACATACAAATGACCAACAAATACATGAAAAAGTGCTCAACATCACTAATCATCAGGGAAATGCAAATCAAAACCACAACGGGATATCATCCAGTTAGGATGGCTATTATCAGAAAGAGAAAAAATAACAAATGCTGGCAAGGATGCAGAGAAAAGGGAACTCTTATATGCTGTTGGTGGGAATGTAAATTAGTATAGCCACTATGGAGAACAGCATGGATTTCCTCAAATAACCACAAGTAGAAGTACCGTATGATCCAGGAATCCCACTACTGGGCATTTATCCAAAGGAAAGGAAATCAGTATATTGAAGAGACATCTGCACTTCCATGTTTATTGCAGCACTAGTCACAATAGCCAAGCTGTGGGATCAACCTAGCATTCATTAATGGTAGAATGGATAAAGAAAATGTGGTCTATTTACACAATGGAACTCTATTCAGCCACAAAAAAATAATGAAATCCTGTCATTTGCAGAAACATGGATAGAACATGAGGACATTTTTTTAAGTGAAATAAGCCAGGAACAGAAAGTTAAACACCACATGTTCTCACTCGTATCTGGGAGCTAAAAAAGTTCATCTTATAGAAGTAAAAAGTAGCACAGAGGATACTAGAACCTGGAAAAGGTAGGTGGAAAATAGGGAATAGGAGAGATTTTTTAAAGGATACAAAATTACAACTAGATAGGAGAAATACGTTCTAGTGTTCTATGCCACTGTAGGATGACTATAGCTAATAATAATACATAGTTTGAAGTAGCTCAAAGAAGGATATTGAATGTTCCCAACACAAATAAATGAAAAGTTTTTGAGATGATGGATATTCCAGTTACCTGATCTGATCACTATTCATTATATGTACTGAAACGTCAATATGTACCCTATCAATATGTACACTTATATGTCAATTTAAAAAATAATTTAAAATACCCAAAAAATTAACATTGAAAGAAATAAAGTTATCATTTTGTTTTTCACTCAAAGCCTTGTCATCCTCTTGTATTCACCATTATGTCTCCCTTGCATAGTTTGATGTACTGTATACTTTTCTTTCCTAATACCTATCACAGTTTAGAACTATATTCATTTATTTTGTTTATATCCTGTTTCCCCTGTTTTGTCCATTAAATGTGGACAAAAACTATGTCTGTTAGCTCACTACTCTATTTCCATAACTTGGCACATAGTAGGCACTCAATAAATTTTTGTTGAATCACTACAGGACATCATCATCCTTCCAATCACTTAATCCAGAAACTTGGGAGTCATCCTCCCTCACTTGCCATGTTTTCACTCCTCAATGAGTCATCAATTCTTATAGATTTTACTCTTCTACAACTCTCATATCTGTCTCCAGGGCTGCTGCCTTAATCTCACATCATCTCTTAAAACATACGATAGGTTTTTTTAAGGCCTATTTTCATTATATAAAATTCCTAAAAAGGAGTACTCTCAGTTACTTCTGCTATTATGGCAGCTTTGCTCAGAGTATATTTTGAGGTGGGTTTTTGAATTCTCATTACCTTCATAGTTTATAACATACAGTTCCCTACTTAAAAAATGAATGTTTTGTAATAAAGGCTACCATTACCAAATATCCACTATGCTACAGGTAACAATATTATGAGGTAACTACTTATTGTTGTTATCATTATCCTAATTTAAATGTGGAATTGAAGGCTCAGTGAAATTAAATAACTCCCCCAAAGCCTCAGCCACACAGCTAGTGACAAAGACAAGATTCAAACCCAGGTTTGTTTGATTATCAGAGTCTCTACTCTTCTTACCACACCATGATTACATCCAGTCATTAGCATCTGTATTGTCATTGCCCATATGTGACTAACTCTTCATAATTTTTGAAGTCCTCTTACACATTATTTCATTGAATCCTATCTCAATGGTCTAGGAATCTGAAGCTCAGAAAGAAGTCCCTTGACCTAGATCACAAAGTAAGCAGGAAGAATCCAAGGCTTCTGATTCTGTCTATATTGCTTTCCACTATATCATGCTGTCTTTGTAAGTACTCTCAGGCAGGAATCTCTTTTCTTTCTCATATTCTCCATAGCACTTAGCATGGAATTGAGCATCAAGTAGATGCTTATTATGTTTCTTGGTTTTATAACTTGACTTAACAGAGTGCTCAGGTTTTTTTACAAATACAGCTCCTTAACAACTTGAGTAATAATATCTATTCCTTTAGTTTCTCAGAAAACGGAAACTTTCCTG
Organism: Daubentonia madagascariensis; assembly: GCA_023783475.1. Classification (NCBI taxonomy): domain Eukaryota; kingdom Metazoa; phylum Chordata; class Mammalia; order Primates; family Daubentoniidae; genus Daubentonia; species Daubentonia madagascariensis. The sequence goes on from JAKFHU010002439.1 coordinate 24,034, forward strand.
AATTAACCTAGTCACTTGGTACATGGCCAACCCTTAATTACTTCTTGCTTTCAGATCTTCAATAACTTAGCACACACTATAGTCTTATTAACAGGATCAAATCATCTCATTTTATGATCCCTTTTTCTAAGAAACACCCTTTCATCTTTAATCTAGTCTTCAATTTAAATACCAGTTTAGAGAAGTAGCAAAGAACTTTTGTATGTACCTAAGAACTATCACCATTGTCCTCCTCTACAACATTCTTGTGTTCAAATACACAGTGAATTAAAGATGATTCCTATCTCAACTATTCACATTTCAAATCGGGATTTTCTTTTAGTCTGTGGACACTAACACAACGCTTGTTGCTGCAGATAAAGCAATACTGTGCAGTTTTTTTGGGGGGAAGTGTTCAGTCTTGGATGAAAGGGTATAGTGACAACGAATCAGGATCTTGAAAATGACGCACCCTGTTGCCAGCATTGCTACAGAATCTCTTGGTGGAGAGCCCAGATCCCTTCCAGTAAGCTGCTCAAAATGTTTGATTCCATTTTTTATTTGGTTGCCAATTTATTAAGTGGTTAACCTTGGACTGCATCTATCAAGCATTTAATTAATTAAGGCCAGTTTGAAATACCTTTAGAAACCTTACTAATTTCAATATACCAAGCTGGCACATTTATAAGAATCCAGCAATTGCTGAAGTACTAAATTATCTTAACTAAGATGCAATAGTTGCCAGCAGAGCATTAATCAATTCAAGAGCTAATCGTTGAGATGAGAGGGTAAAAGCAATCCAACATTTTTTCTCCTTCTCCCCACAGTTTGGAAGAAGGAGAAAGGTAGTGATAATTCATGGAATAATTTCATGGAATTTCAGAGCTAGAAAGCCTCTAAGAGTCTATTTAATCTATTTTCCTTATTGTATAATGGGGAAAGTGAGACACAGTACAGTGAGTTAGTAGAAAAGTCAGGATTAGATCCCATGGCTCTAATACATAAGTATCCCTCATTTCCAGAATTATTTTACCTCACTACTCACCCATTCTATACTTCTATATAGAATACCGGGATGAGGGTGTGATGATGATGCTAGATAGCACTTGTGCATCTTATTTAAAAACTATTGACCCACATTATTGTTTTATTCTTATCATATTGTTGCAGAAACCCAGGGCATGGTTTTGAAGGTCCAATTCTAAAGCCTTTTCTTTTTCCTAAAATGAGAAGTAATCATTTTTTCTTATTCTCTGTACTTACCTACCATAGGTACATTCCTGAAATCTGGAATACCAGGCCAAAGTGATGCCTACAGCAATTGAATTATAAACAGTGGTTTAGACAAAAAGAATTTCTATTTCACATAGAAATTTCTATTTCACTTGAACTTTCAGGACATGAGTTTGTGGAAGCACTAAACTTCATTAATATTATGCTAAGCCAAACAGAATGGCAATTTTTTTTTGAGTCCACATCAGCTGAATGCATGGCTCTGCATGTGGTAGCATAAACAGAAAAATGAAAGTCAAATGTTTTTAGATGCTGGGAGACAAGTTTCCCCACAACACATTAATAGTCTATGAGAGAAAAAAAGAGAAAGGGGATTAGATACAAAGTAACCCTGAAGCTGGGCAACAGTAATAAGCATGTCAGTGGCACTCAGACAACAGTGTGTATAAACCACCCAAGACAAAATTGCTAAAAATAGACTAAATGCAGATAGGGTAGTAGTGGTTCCCAAACCAGGCTATGTGTAAAAATAACTAGATTACAAGACACAATTGTCTGAGACCTGCCACTGAGTGTCTGATTCAGTTACTTTGAGGTGAAGCCTAGGCATCTGAACATTTATAAAGCTACACAAATGATTCTGATAAGCTGCCAGGTTTGGGAACCACTGGAATAAGAGACTCAAATGTGGTTTCATTCCACTTTCTCCAAGTAAATCCATACCTAAACCACCTGAAAACGAGGGCATTTCTCTGTTTTAAAAGGCTATTGGTGGCTGGGCATGGTGTCTCACACCTGTAATCCTAGCACTTCGAGAGGCCGAGGTAGGAAGACTGCTTGAGGCCAGCAGTTTGAGACCAGCCTGAACAAGAGTGAGACCCCATCTCTGCAAAAAATAGAAAAATTAGCCGGGCATGGTGGCACATGCATTTCTCTGGAGAATACTGAGGCTGAGGCAGGAGAATGGCTTGAGCCCAGGAGCTTGAGGTTACAGTGAGCTGTGATGAGGCCACTGCACTTCAGCCTGGGTGACAGAGCAAGACCCTGTCTCAAAAAAAAAAAAAAAGAAAAGAAAAGAAAAGAAAGGCTATTGGCTTCAGTATTCGTCAGAAAAATGCAAATTAAAAACAACCTGAGATACCTGTACACACCCACTACAAAGGCTAAATTTAAAAAGATGGCAGAGTAGGAGGTTCCAGCCCTCATACCTCCATAGAAACACTGATTTAACAACCATCCACTGATATAAGTACCTTCAAGACAGCTCTGGAATCCAGGTAAGAGGTTACAGTGCCCAGATGGAGCACAAAAATGGAAAAGACACATTAAAGAGAGTGAAAGAAACAGTTTCACTTTACTCGTGTCTTATCTCAAGACAAACAAAACTGGAAACACAACATACCAAAACCTATAGGATTCAACAAAAGCACTGCTAAGAGGAAAGTTTCTAGACAGAAATGCCTACATTAAAAAAGAAGAGTGGCTGGGCATGGTGTCTCATGCCTATAATCCCAGCACTTTGGGAGGCCGAGGCAGGAGGATTGCTTGAGGCCAGGAGTTCCAGACCAGCCTAAACAACATAGCAAGATCCCATCTCTACAGAAAATTTAAAAATTAGCCGGGCATGATAGCACATGCCTGTAGTCCCAGCTACTCAGGAGGCTGAGGCAGAAGGATCACTTGAGGCCAGGAGCTCAAGACCAGCCTGGGCAACATAGTGAGACCCCCGTCTCTACAAAACAAACAAACAAAAGAAACAGAATAGAAAGCTGGTTACCAGGGGCTGTGGGGTGGGGGAAATGGGGAGATTTGGGTCAAAGGATACAAAATATAAGTTGTATTATGAATAATTTATGAAGATTTAATATACAACATGGTAACTATAGTTAATAATAATGTATTGTATGCTTGGAAGTGTTAAGAGAGTAGATCTTAAATGTTCTCACCACACACAAAAAAATAGTAAGTACATGAGGTAATGGATATATATTGTGGTGATTACTTTACAATGTATATGTATATCAAAACACCATGTATAACTTAAATATAAACAACTTTTATGTGTCAAAAATTAATTTTTTAAAAAGAAAAAAGACATGACTAGAACAAAAATTATTAGAATTAATAAATGAATTCAATGAGGTCACAAATATAAGATTAATATATAAAAATCATTGTATTTCTATATACTAGCAAAGAAAAATATAAAATGAAATTAATAAAACAATTTCATTCACAGTAGCATTAAAATACTTAGAAATAAATTTACCAGATGAAGTGTAAGATTTGTACACTGAAAACTACAAAACATTGCTAAGAAAAATTAAAGATCTAAATAAATGGCAAGACAATCCAAGTTCATGGATTGGAAGACTCAATAGTGTTAAGATAGAAATTCTCCCCATGTTGATCTATAGATTCAGTGCAATCCCTATCAAAACCACAAGAGATACTTTTCAGAAATCAATAAGTTGACACCAAAATGCAAAGAATCCAGAATGACAAAAACAATTTTGGAAAAGAAGGACAAAGGGCAGTAGTTTTACTTCTCAATTTAAAAACTTACTATAAAGCTATCATAATCAAAATGGTACGGTACTTTGGGAAACATAGACATACAGATAAATGGAACCAAATTGAGAGTCCATAAATAAACCCTTATATTTGTGGTCAATTGACTGTCAACATGAGAATGAATATAATTCAATGGGAGAAATGATAATCTTTCCAATAAATCATGCTGGTACAATTGGGTATTTATATGAAAAAAATAAATATGAACCCTTTTTCATATCACATACAAATATCAACTCAAAATATATCACAGAACTAAACATAAAAGCTAAAACTATAAAACTTTCAGAAGAGAAATAGGACAAAATATTTCCAACCTTGGGGTAGGCAAAAGTTTCTTAGTATACAAACATCATAAAAGAAAAATATGGCAAATTAGACTCCATCAAAATTAAAAATTTATTTGCACAACGATGTGAATATATTAAATTCTATTGAATTGTACACTTAAAATGGTTAAGATGGTAAATTTTATTATACATTATGTATATTTTACAACAATTGAAAAGAAAAAGAAAAAAGAAAAGGTGGAGAAAGAACACCAAACCCAGCCACAGACCTCAAGACCACTGATTCTAAAACACACAGTTAATCACTTCTCTGCTTTTTTGTTAAGACCAAGTGTAAACACAGTTATATCCTAACTTGTGGTAAACAGCACACCAAGCAAAGGTGGACCCTGGATGAGTTGGTGAAAAGACTCACTCAGAATATTTGGTTCTTAGTGGCTCTGTAACTTTGAGTAGCAATTACATTCACAGTTTCAAGAAACTTTATCATTATGGATTGAATTGTGTCCTCCTAAAAAAGATATGTTGGAGTCCTAACCCCTAGTACCTCAGAATGTGACCTTATTTGCAGATAAAGTTTTACAGAGATAATCAAGTTAAAACAAGGTCATCAGGCTAGTCCCTAATCCAATATTACTGGTACCTTTATAGAAAGGGGACATTTGGACACAGACATACATAGAAGGAAGATGATGTGAAGAGACACAGGGAGAATATGGCCATCTACATGCCAAGGAATGCCTGGGCTACCAGTAACTAGGAAAGGATCTCAGAAGAGATCCTTCCCTAGTGTCTTCAGAGGGAAAATAGCCTGCTAACACCTTGCTTTTGGACTTTTGGGCTCCAGAATTGTAAGGCAATATATTTCTGTTGTTCTAAAAAAATTAAAAATTTCTATTTCTTGAAAGACAACATTTAGAAAAGTGAAGCAAGTCACAAACTGGGAGAAAATATTTCCAATGCAGAAACCTGATATCTAGAATATATAAAGAATTCTTACAAGTCAATAATAAGACAAACAGCCCAATTTAAAATGTGCAAAAGATTTGAACACTTTCTCAAATAAGATGTACAGATGGCGAATAAGTACATGAAAAGATGCCCAATATCATTAAGCATTAAGGAAATGCCAATTAAAACCACAATCAATGCTGGTGTGGTGGCACACACCTGTAATCTCAGCAGGAGGCTGAGGTGGGAGGATCACTTGAGCCCAGGAGTTTGAGACTAGCCTAGGCAACATAGCGAGACCTCAGCTCAAAAATAAACAAAATAAAAACAAAACCACAATTAGACACCACTATACACCAATTAGAATGACTAAGATTAAAAATAATTGACCATACAAAACATTAGTGAGGATTTGGAGAAACTGGAACACTTATACACTGCTAGTCAGAATGTAAAATGGTACAATCACTTTGGGAAAGAGTTTGGCAGTTTCTTAGAAGTTAAATACACACTTACCATGTGAACAAGCAATTCTGCTCTTAGGTATTTACCCAAGAGAAGTGAAAAAATATGTCCAAAGACTTTTTTAAGAATGTTCATAGCAGCTTTATCCATAAAAGCCTCAAACAGAAAACAACCCAAATGTCCATTAACAGATGAAAGAATAAACAAACTGTGATATATCCATACAAAGGAGCACTACTAAGCAATAAAAAGGTACATGGTATTGATACACTGTAATATGAATGAATTTCAAAATAATTATGCTGTGTTAAAGAAGCTGTATACAACAGTGTACATACTTTATGACTTCGTTTATGTGAAATTCAAGAAAATGCTAAAGTATAGTGACAGAGTGAAATCAATGGTTGCCTCAGAAAAGGGATGTAATATTGTGGGATTGACCATAAATGGGCAGAAGGAAACTTTTTGTGGAGTGACAAAAATGTTGTAATTCTTGATTCTGGTGATGGTCACACACACACACAAATATATAAACACACACTCATATATATGTCAAAACTCATAAACTGTATACTTAAAATGAATTTGTTTTATTTTATGTAAATTCTATCTCAATAATGTCAATTTTCAAAATAAGTAAATAAATAAAGGCAGGAAATGGTCATCTTTGTTATTGGATTTAATAATGTGTGGGTCTTTACTGACCTTGAGAAGATAAGATTTGGTGAAGTGGTAGGGACAAATGTGTGACTGGAGTGGATTCAAGAGAGAATGGAGGAAAAAGGAGTGGATATACTGAGTACAGACAATTTTTTCAATATTTTATGCAGAATGGAGCAGAAAAATTACAAGATAGCTTAACAAAATAATGGAGTTAAGGGCAGATTTTTAAAGACATTTTACATGTCTGCATGCATGGTTATCTGTTGAAATAGGAGGGGGAGACAGTGGAATTTCGAAAAGAGAAGAGAAAGTGCAAAATGGTTACCTAGGAGAGTGAGTTTACTAACAAAATAATGTAGAACTTCTAGGTAACAAAAAGATACAAAGCAAATGCAAACAAAAATAAAGCAGTCATGGTAATCTTAATGTCTAACAAGCTGAAATTTAAGGTTATATGCACTGATAAGAATAAAGGAAAACACTATGTAATGGTTTAAAAAAGCTAAGAAAGTGGTCAATGTATATGCATAGCAACTAAAGATTTAAAACAAAAGCAATTATAAATGCAAGGACATGTTTCTATCACAATTAGAGCAGTAGATTTCAACATCCCTCCTTAAGGATTAGACAGATAAAACAAGTGGAAACACTGGCATTTAATATATTCAAGAAATTGATATAAAAATGTATATAGAAACCTTACATTTCTCAAACATAGCATAGATATTTTTATGTCTGTATAAAAACATAAAAGTCAATCATGTCTTTAAGCCCAGTGTCAGGCAGGTCCCTGTAGCCCCACCCTCCAGGAAGCCCTTGCAGCCCCACACTCCAGCAGACTCAGGCTCCAGGTCCACCCCAGCACCAGACCAGTTCCCATGGACTCAGGCTCCAGGGATGGCCCACTAGATCAAGGCAGCAGGACCATCTCAGCACCTGGCCATCCCCTGCAAACTCAGGGTCAAGGCCTCTCCCCCAGCACCAGGTCAGCCCCTGTGGACCCAGACTTCAGGCCAGCCCCTGGGGATACAGGCTTCAGTCCTACTCTCATGGAACCAGTCTCCAGGAAGACTCAATCAACAGATCCACCCAGTGGATACAGGCTTCAGGTCTAGTACTGTGGAACTCTGAGGGATCAGGGTCAGTGTCCACTAGCACGATATTTTTTTTATCACTAAGGTCAGCTCCCAAGCCCTGAGATTGCAGCACTAGAGTTCTGTATGTTGTTAGGCAGCACTGAGTATGCCCATGCAGCTTCCACGGGAGTTTTGCTAAGAGCTACTGAACATCCTCTAGTGTTTTGAGTGGGGCAGGGACCAGGTATTCAGGATATTTATATTTGCCCATCAGAGTCTTAGCCACACCATGCAGGGATTAGACCCATGATCACCCATGGGCTTGGGGGATGAGGGGCTACAGCAGAAGGAAGGCAGCAACACCAGAGGCCCTCACCCCAGTAGCACTTGGTCTTGTGAGGCACCATGGGGACTCAGGTGAAGTCACCCCCATCACCAGTTAGGCTCAGGTTTAGGCAATCTGATCCTTTCACCCTGGCTCCACTTCACCAACTTAGTGAGCCCAGCATTGTGTTACCCCCTCTGACTTTACTAGGGGGGAGTAATCGCTCCCTGGAGCCTGGTAGCAAGATGGAGGTAAAGCTCTACTGACTCAGCCAGCTTACTCTTGGTTGCCAACACAGTCCTGACCACCACCGAGACCCTAGGTCACTAAAACAGTGCACCTAGCTCAAGGAGCAACACACCCTCAAGTAGAGGCCTGCTGTTTAGGGACCTGATCCCAGGAAGGGTGGCTGATGCCATGTAGAGAAACACACTCTCCTTATACTGGGACCTTTCCTACTAAAGCTGCAGGGGAGTCTAATGGCTCTGAGCGTCATCTACAGCCACTGTAATTTCAGGAGAATCCCCAAGGCAACACCCAACAACAGCAGTATGCGGCAGTACAAAGCAGCTACAAACCATTAGCAAGCAGTGGTTCCTTCCCAAAGAAAGGGCTATTTGGGAGAGGTAGTTAGTAAGCCATTTGTAGCTAATAGGCATTGTAGAGGTGTATAATCTGTTTCAACCATCCCATCCTCATCATCAATTGTTTTGAGAATCCTCAGCAAAATTGGGGTTCCAGTACCAGAGCAGCTAGCAACCCTGCCATAATGGGAAATGAAGGGGCAATGGACAGGAGTGTTAACAGTGTGCCTTTCATGGGATACTTCTTTTAACTGGTGGACAGCCTAATGCCTAGTTGTCCAACCTGTGATGAGGGGGTCCCTCGCATGGGAAAGTTGTTTATACTGGAAGGCGCCCTTGTGGCTCTTGTCTGACCCACGTTCAGTTTATGCCTGCCTGACCATCACTCTGGCACTGGAAGCCTGACCCATGTTCTTGCCAACATTCTGGGGAAAACCCAGCCATGAGCAGCCCCTAGTTCTTTAGCTGGAAGGCGCAAATTCAATACACCACTGCAATAGTGAACAAGTTGAAAGACTTTTACTTTAAAACCCTGGGCTAGAAAGGCATAATGAGTCAGGAGGGCAGTCTCCATCCCTAGGTCATGGAAGGCAGAAGTGAAGAGTCAGGCAGGGGGAGAGAGAGCACACACATGGCAACTAGCTACATATATATAAAAGAATAAGGTGTAGGTCACGTTATGTTCATGGGCAAATGCTTGAATGGTCTGTTTAAAGGAAGTAGAGGGAAATCAGGGAACACAATCTGTTAGGCAGGAGAGATGCCTCTAAGTTCTTATCTCTGGCCTCTGACTTGAGGTGTGATGTAGAACTGGAAACTCTGTCAAGGATGACTGAGTCCTCCTTATGGCCTGAGAAAGTTAAACCCGTATTCAAAATGGATGCTGAGGCAACATAAAATTATAAGAATTTGGAGGGAGGAGGCCAAGATGGTGGACTAGAAACAGCCTGCACTTTCTGCTCTCAAGGAGAGAATCAAAGGTTGTGGGTAAAGTTTCACCCACAGATGGGCTGTCTCTTAGAGAGCATTGTGAATCATAGAAGCAACTGGAGACACCCAAATTGGGGGAAAGAGAGGCAGGGTGATCCACTTGGCAAGATCAGAAGGTACCTGGGGGAAGGGGAAGTGTCCATACATGGGGAAGGGTCAGGGGAGAGATCCTGGGGCTCCATGCTCCCTCAGCAGAAACTGCAACCTGAGCTGCAAGGGGGCCCCCTAACCACAGCAGGCCTCCACACATATCAGGGAGCTTCTTGGAGACTGTGCAGCAGCATCGCACCAGAGAGTGGGCACAGTGGGGTCCCACCAGCTTCTGATCCCGGTCACTGCAACAGACGCCATTCTGTCCTCTTAGCCCCAGAGCACCTGGTCTGCAGAGGGGTCAGCTCCTCAGCAGCTGTCTCCCCATTACCCCTGCAAGGCTGGGGAGGTAGCAGGGAGGGCGGGCATTCTCATATGTACTGTGGCTGGGTGCTGTGCACCTTCCCAACCCACCCCACTGGCTACCTCCCAGGTATCCGAAAACAGCAGGCTCCCACTGGCCCTCAGCGTCTGCCAGTGCCATCTCCCCATCTTGATAACACCACCACTGCTATCTGAGTAGGACCACAGCAGCTGCCACAGTTGGGCCTGGACAGAGGGAGAGCCCCAGCCACCACGACTCCCCAGTGGGGTGCTGCGTGTCTGCCCAGCCCCGCCAGCCACAGGCAACCCAGTTGCTGAGGCCTGAAGAGCTTCCCCACTGCCAGCCACAGTCCTGTAACCTGCCCAGGTGGCAGGCAAGGCACCCCAGCCTGTCCAGGTGCCCGCCAAGGTACTATGACCCACCCAAGCACCTGCCGAGGTCCAACAAGCCACCCCACCACTGCCTGCAGTCCTATGACATGCCCAGGCACACACCAAGGTCCTGTGGCCTGCCCCACTGCCAGCTACGGTTCCGTGACATGTCTGGCACCTGCCAAGATCTGACAACCTACCAAAGCAACCACCAAGGTCCCACAGCCCACCCAGGCACCAGCCAAAGTCCTGTGACAGGCCCAGGTGCCTGCCTAGGTCACGTGACTCTCCCAGGTGCTGGCCAAGGTCCCAGGACCTACCCAGGTGCTTTCCAAGGTCCTGCAACCTGCCCAACCACCATGGCCCTGTGTCCCACATGCCCCAGTGGCACCATGTACTGCAAGCCTGGCAGCACACTGCACTGTGCACATTGGCGACCCCAACCACACCCCACATTGCACAGCTGCCATGGCACTTCCCCCTCACACACATTGTCACAGATATGCTTGTTGGAAACTGCCCCTCCCCCCTGCATGTTTCCACCCGCCCCTGGAACTGAGCAAAGCAAAAGTCCATGGCCCTGACATCTGGGGCCAGTGCCTAAATAGCCTCACACAGCCACCACTGCCACTGCCACTGCCATGGGGAGGCCCAAGCAGAGCAAACTCCCACATCACCTGCCTCTATACAGAGGAACTCACCCAGTTCCCTGCCCGAGCTTCCAACAGTGGCCTGGGGACCAACTCACCACTCCATAAAAATATGCCCCAGCACTGGCTCAGACTGTGACAAACACAGGGGAATGGAATGATGCAGAACAGCTGAGTTATAGGATCTCAGTGTATCTGCCCCTCTCCTGCTGGGTCAATCCTCCAGAGTAGGACAGAAGAGAGCTATCTAGAGACCTCTCCTTCTCACTAAGTAGGAGAGTTCCCAGCTAAGGAGAACTGGTGCACTGAAAACCTATCTTCCCTGGACTGAGAAAAGAGATTCCAGATGAGAAGAAATCCGCAAAAGAATTCTGGCAACATGAAAAAACAAGCTAGTTCGACATCCCCAAAGGATCACAATAGATCTGCAGCAACAGAACATGACCAAAAGGAAATTGTTGAAGTGTCAGAAATGGAGTTCAGAATATTCATGGCAAATAAGATGAATGGGATTGAAGAGAAAGTTGAAAACCAACACAAGGAACCCAAAAAATTATTTCAGGATATGAATGAAAAAAAAATGAAAAACCTGCTAAAGATATAGACAACATGAGAAAGGATATAACAAAACTTAAAGAAATGAAAGAGTAATTTAGGGAATTTCAAAATATAGCAGAAAGCTTCAACAACAGGCTAGACCAAGCAGAAGGAATATCAGAGCTTGAAGACAAGGCTTTCAAACTAACCCAGTCAATCATAGATGGAGAAAAAAGAAAAAAGAATGCATAATCACTCACAGAAATATGGAACTATGTGAAGTGAGCCAATATACAAATTATAGGTATCCTGGAGGGAGAAGAAGAAAAAGTAAAAAGCATGGAACACCTATTCAAGGGAATCATTGAGGAGAACTTCCCTGGGATCACTAGAGATTCAGATATCCAGATGCAAGGTGGTCATTGAACACCAGGATGATTCATAGCAAATAGTCAAAGTCAAAATGAAGGAGAAAATTCTACAAGCTTCAATACAAAAGCAACAACTAACCTACAAAGGAAAACCCATCAGGTTAACAGCAGAATTCTCAGTGGACTACAAGCCAGAAGGGATTTGGACTCCATTCTTAGTCTTCTTAAATGGCACAATTGCCAGCCAAGAATTTTGTATCCTGCAAAACTAACTTTCATAAATAATGGAGAAATAAAAACTTTTCCACACAAGCATAGACCTGCCCTACAGGAAATACTGAAAAGTGAATTACACATGGAACAGCACAACAGATACTCACCAGTATTAAACACCTGAAAGTTAAAGCTCACAGCTCTCGTAAAACAATAGCACAAGATGGAAAACAAAACAACAAGGTATCACCCAACATGGTCAACAGAACGGTATCCCACATATCAAATCTAAGACTGAATGTTTACAGTCTTAATACCCCACTCAAAAGACATAGACTAACTGAATGGATGAAAAAACACAACCCAAGTATATGCTGTCTCCAAACAACACATTTAACTCTTAAGGAATTGCACATACTCAAGGTAAAGGGATGGAAAAAATATCCTACACAAATGGAAACCAAAAGTGAGCAGCTGTAGAAATTCTCATATCAGATAAAATAGAATTCAAATCAGCAATGTTAAAAAAAGAAAGACAAAGATGGCCATTATATAATGGTAAAGGGAGCAATTCAGCAAGAAGACATAACAATTCTAAATAGATATGCATCTAACACAGGAGCTCTGAGATTCATAAAGGAAATTCTAATAGATCAAAGCAAAGAAATAAACATTAGCATCATAATTGTTGGGGACTTCAATACCTCACTGACAGGACTGGACAGATCATCAGAGCAGAAAATGAATAAAGAAACACTGGACTTAAATGGACTCTGGAATAAATGGAACTAACAGACATTTAAAGAATATTCTCCAAAAAACTACTGAATATACATTCTTCTCATCAGCTCATGAGACATTTTCCAAGACTGATCGTAACTTAGGCCACAAAACAAGTATTAGCAAACTCAAAAAAATTGAAATCATACCATGTATCTTCTCAGACTACAGTGGAATAAAACTAGAAATCAATTCCAAGAGAAACACTCAAGTCTACACAAAGTCGTGTAAATTAAACAACCTGTTGCTGAATGATCCTTGGGTCAAGTATGAAAATAAGATGGAAATTAAAAGATTCCTCAAACTGAATGACAAAGGGGACACAAGCTTCCAAAATCTATGTGATACAGAAAAATCAGTCCTAATGGGAAAGTTCATAGCCTTAAATGCCTACATCAAAAGACAGAAAGATCACAAATTAACAACCTAATGTCACATCTCAGGGAACTATTACAGAAAAGAAAGAGCAAACCAAACCCAAAGCCAGCAGAAGAAAAAAAGTAACAAAGCTCAGAGCAGAATCGAAAAAAATAATACAAAGGATCAGCAAAACAAAAAGTTGGTTCCTTGAAAAGATAACCAAAACTGATAGACCACCAATCAGATTAACTAGAAATAGAAGTGCAAGGACTCAAATAAGCTCAATCAGAAATGAAAAAGGAGACATTACAACTGATACTGCAGAAATACAAAATGTCATCTGTGAATGCTAAGAAAACCTCCACATACAAAAACTAGAAAACCTAGAGGAAATGGATACATTCCTGGAAACACACAACCTTCCAAGCCTCATTCAGGAAAAAATAGAAATCCTGAACAGACCAATAACAAGCAGTGAGATTGAAGTAGTAATAAAAAATGTCCCAACAACAACAACAAAAAACCCTGGACCAGATGAATTCACGGCCAAATTCTACCAGACCTACAAATAAGAACTGGAAGACATCTGCTCACGAATGTTTATAGCAGCACAATTCACAATTGCAAAGATGTGGAAACAACCCAGGTGCCCATCAATACATGAGTGGATTAATAAGATGCGGTATATGTATACCACGGGGTATTACTCAGCAATAAAAAACAATGGTGAATTAACACATCTGGTATTATCCTGGTTGGAGCTAGAACCCATTCTTTGAAGCGAAGTGTCACAGGGATAGAAAAACAAGAACCACTGGTACTCACCATCAAATTGGTACTAACTGATCAACACCTACATCACACAGGGCAATAATATTCATCAGGGGGTGGGCAGGCGGGAGGGGGGTGGAGGGGATGGGAAAAACTCTCACTGAATGGATGCAGGGAGCACAGTTTGGGGGATGACCATGATTGTAGCTCTGACACGGGCAGTGCATGGGCAATATATATAGCCAAAGTGTTGTACCCCCATAATATTCTGAAATAAAAAAAAAGAACTGGTATCTATCCTACAGAAATTATTCCATAACATCAAGAAGGAGGGAATCTTCCCTGACTCATTCTATGAAGCCTTGATACCAAAGCCAAGAAAGGACACAACCAAAAAGAACACTACAGACCAATATTCCTTATGAACATAGATGCAAAAATGCTCAACAAAATACTAGCAAACTCAATTCAACAACACATCAAAAAGATAATTTGCCATGATCAAGTGGGTTTCATCCCAGGGGTGAAAGGATGGTTCAACATACACAAATCAATAAACGTGAGTTGCCACATAAACAGAAGCAAAAACAAACACCATATGATCATCTCAATAGATGCTGAAAAAGCATTCAATAAAATCCAGCATCCTTTCATAATAAAAACCCTCAACAAACTAGGCATAGAAGGAACATACCTCAAAATTATAAAAGCCATATATGATAAATCCACAGCCAACATCATACTGGATGGGAAAAATTTGAAAGCATTCCCCCTAAGAACTGGAAGACTACAAGGATGCCTACTTTTGCCACTTCTCTTCAATGTAGTAATGGAAGTCCTAGCCAGAGCAATCAGGCAAGAGAAAGAAATAAAGGGCATCCAAATCAGAAAAGAGGAGGTCAAACTATTGCTGTTTGCTGATGATATGATCTTATATCTAGAAAACCATAAAGACTACTCCAAAAGACTCCTAGAATTGATAAATAAATTCAGTAAAGTCTCAGGTTACAAAATTAACGTACAACAAATCAGTAGCATTTCTATACACTAAAAACAGCCAAGGTGAGAAGAACTCAATACCATTTACAATAGCTGCCCAAAAAATCTCTAGGAATATACTTAACCAAGGAGGTGAAAGACATATACAAGGAGAACTACAAAACACTGATAAAAGTAGTTGTAGATGACACAAACAAATGGAAAAATATCCCCTGCTCATAGACTGGAAGAATCAACATTGTTAAAATGTCCATATTGCCCAAAGTGACTTATAGATTCAATGCAATTCCCACCAAAATATCAATATCCTTTTTCACAGAATTAGAAAAAACAATCCTAAATTTCATATGGAATCAAAAGAGCCCAAATAGCTAAAGCAATCCTAAGCAAAAAGAATAAATCTCTGGGCATGAAAATACTTGACTTCAAATTACACTACAAAGCTATAGTAACCAAAACAGTATGGTACTGGTATAAAAGTAGACACATAGATCAATGGAACAGAATAAACAACCCAGAAATAAAACCATATACCTACAACCAAATGATCTTTGACAAAGCAGATAAAAACACACTGGGGAAAGGACATCCTATTCAACAAGAAGCACTGGGAAAAATGGAGAGCCACATACAGAAGAATGAAACTTACCATACACAAAAATTAACTCATGGTGGATTAAAGACTTAAATATAAGACCTGACACCATAAAATTTCTAGAAGACAACTTAGGAAAAACTCTTCTGGACATGGGAGTAGGCAAATAATTTATGACTAAGACCCCAAAAGCAAATACAACAAGAACAACAACAACAAAATGGGACTAAATTAAACTAAAAAGTTTCTGCACAGCAAAGGAAATCATCAACAGAGTAAATAGACAACCTACAGAATGGGTGAAAATATTTGCAAATTGTATATCTGGCAAAGGACTTATATCCAGAATCTGTAAGGAACTCAAGCAAATCAGCAAGTAAAAAATAAACAACCCCATTAAAAATTGGGCAAAAGACATAAACAGACATTTTTCAAAAGAAGACATAAAAATGGCCACCAGACATATGAAAAAACACTCAATATCACTAATCATCAGGGAAATGCAAATTAAAACCACAATGAGATACCACCTTGCCCACGTCAGAATGGCCATTATTAAAAAATCAAAAAACAATAGATGTTGGCATGGATGTGATGAAAAGGGAACACTTATACACTGTTGGTGGGAGTGTCAATTAGTACAACCTCTGTGGAAAACAGTATGGAGATTCCTCGAAGAACTAAAAGTAGACCTACCATTTGATCCAGCAACCTCACTACTGGGTATCTACCCAAAGGAAAAGAAGTCCTTATACAAAAAAGACACTTGTACCTGAATGTTTGTTGCAGCACAATTCACAATTGCAAATATATGGAATCGACCTAACTTCCCATCTACTTATGAGTGGATAAAGAAAATGTGGTATACATATACCATGGAGCACTACTCAGCCATAAGAAAGAATGAAATAATGTCTTTTGCAGCAATTTGGATGGAACTGGAAGCCATTATCCTGAGTGAAGAAACTCCAGAACAGAAAACCAAATACCTCATGTACTCACTTAAAAGCGAGAACTAAATAATGAGTATACATGGCCATACAGAGTGGTATAATGGACTCTGGGGACTCAAAATGGGATAGAGTGAGTGGGAGGAGTGAGGAATGAAAAATTACATATGGGTACAATGTACACCATTTGGGTGACTAGTACACTAAAAGCTCTGACTTCACCACTATACTATTCATCCATGTAACAAAAAAAAAAAACCCACTCACTTACACTCCCTAAATCTATTGCAATTTTAAAAAAGAAAAAAAGAAAAAAATTATTTAAAGGTGATATTTATAATCGAAGGGGAAACAGAACTTAAGGATTTGAAGTATTCTCACCCTGGTTTTGTGGTAGAGAATAAATAGCATTTTCAGGCTAGGAAGCCAAGGGTGTGGCCAAGCAAGTGATCATTTGATACAGAGATTAGTACTGAGAGAGTGAGGCCAGAGTCTATTCATCAAGACAATGGGAGAATGAGAGGGCACTTTGGAGATTACTGGTTCCACCCTCCCATCAAACACCCAAGTGCCAAGGTCTGGGGGAAGTAAATATGTCAAAAGAGAGGCCTAGGCCACCCACAGGACCTTGAGGCTCACTGCCTAAGGCAGCCTCAAGTCTCTGCTCCCTGCATTCTGACACAGTGCTCCTTGGCTGCCCTAGCCATAGCTCAAGTGGGCCTGGGTGTAACTCAACCCTCCACTCTGGAAGGTATATGCCATAAACCTTTGTAGCACTCACGTGGTACTAATTCTGCAGGTGTGCCAAATGCAAGAGCTGTGGGAGTATGGCTTCCTCCACCCAGATTTCAGAGGATGTCATGGACAGCTTGGGAACCCAGGCAGAGACTTGTTGCAGGGGTGAAATCACTGGAGAGAGCCCCTATAGGGAAATGCTCAGTGGAACTGTGGGGTCAGGGCCACTGCAGAGAGTCCCCACTAGGCCCAGTGGAGCCGTGGGGGTGGAGCTGCTCCTAAAACCCCAAAACTATAGAGTTGCCAACATGCAACATCAGCCTGGGAGTGCTGCAGACATGAGACTCCAACCTGTGAGAACTGCCGTGTAGACTGAGCCCAGCAAAGCCATGGGGTCGGGCTGCCTGCGACCCAACCCCACCCCAGTGTGTCTAGAAGGTAGGACATGGAGTCAAAGATTATTCTGATGCCTAAGATTTAATGTTGTTTGCCCTGTTTTGGACTTACTTGAGACCATTTATCCCTTTCTTCTTGCATAGTTCTCCCTTTTGAAATGGGAATGTCTATACCATGCCTGCCCAACCATTGT
Organism: Daubentonia madagascariensis; assembly: GCA_023783475.1. Classification (NCBI taxonomy): domain Eukaryota; kingdom Metazoa; phylum Chordata; class Mammalia; order Primates; family Daubentoniidae; genus Daubentonia; species Daubentonia madagascariensis. The sequence continues at coordinate 41,500 of JAKFHU010002439.1, forward strand.
ATTTTGGAAGCACATAACTTGGTTTGATTTCACAGGCTCAAAGCTTGAGGGGAATTTGCCTCAGGATGAATCATGCCTTGAGTCTCATCCATATCTGATTTACGTAAGACTCCGGACTTTGGACTTTTGGGTTAGTGCTGACACGATTTTAGAGTTTTGGAGCTATTGGGATGGAATGAATGTATTAATATTTTGTATGTGAGAATGACATGAGTTTGGGGGGGTCCAGGGGTGGAATGCTATGGCTTGAATATTTGTTCTCTCCAAGACTCACGTTGAAATGTAATTGCCATTGTAACAGTATAAAGAAGTGAGACCTTTAAGAGGTGATTAGGCCATGAGGGCTCCTCCCTCATGAATGGATTAATGCTGTTATTATGGGAGTGGATTTGTTATAAAAGGGCAAGTTCAGCCCCTCTTTGCTCTCTTGCCCTTCTGCCTTCCACCATGGGATGACATAGCAAGAAGGCCTTTGCCAGATGCCAGCCCCTCAATCTTGGACTTTCCAGCCTTCAGAACTGTGAGAAATAAATTTCTGTTCATTATAAATTACCCAGTCTGTGGTATTCTGTTATAGCAGCACAAAACAGACTACAGGAGTGTCTTTTCTTATTTCCATGCTATCCCCACGTACTGTGATCTCTCACCTGGTTTCCTTACTTCTTGTGAAGCTATTTTTGTACATGGATAGTTGTTCAAATTGATGTTTCTAGGGGAGAGGGGTAATCATTGGAGCATTCTATTCCACCATCTTGCTCCACACACTTATCCATTGATATTGTTATAGAGAGAGGTAGAGGCAGAGAGAGAGAGAGAGAGAGAGAGAGAAATGCTTGATTCCTATCTCATTTCCTTTTGTGTATCTCCTATTGGCTTTTCATTTGTGGTTACCATGGAGATTTACATAAAACATCTTAAAGTTATGACAACCTATTTTAAATTGATAACAACTTGACTTCATTGCTTATTGTTTTGAACCATGTATATTTTCTCATTCTCCCTTTCTTTCTTACACGATAGGTAGCATACTACCTTTTTTGAACTTTACTTCTTTCACTTAACAATATATTCTGGAAATTACTCCACATCGATTCATAGAGAACTTCCTTATTCTTTTTTTTAACAACAGCAAAGTACTCTATTGTGTATATGTAGCATAGTTTATTCATTCACTCTCCTATGTATTTTTCCCAAAATGGTTGTACCAGTTTACATTCCACAAGCAACATATGAGAATGTTACCAACAAGATGTGTTGTCATAGTTTATAATTTTTGCTAATATGGTAGGTGAGAACTGACATCTCTGTAGCTTCAACATGCATTTCTCTTACGAGTAAGATTTAACATCTATTTATATGTTTAAAGGTCATTTTCACATGTTCTATGTGACTTATCTTCTTGTACCTTTTGTCCATTTTTCTTTCAGGATCTTGGTCCTTTTTTCTCTTGAATTTGAAGAGTTCTTTATATATCAGCGATCTTTATCTTTATGTTCCAAGTTTTACCAGTTTGTCATTTGTGTTTTTATATTATTTGTGGTGGTTCCTATTATGCAAAAGTTAATTTTATTTTTATGTAGTAAAATTTATGAATATATTCTTTTCTTGTATCTGGATTTTGAGTCATACTTAGAAAGCCTTTACTTACCTTTAGGTTAATATAATTCACTTGATTCCTTCTAGTACTTGTATGGTATTACATACTGCTGAATAGAGAATTAATATACTGGTATTTGGGTCTGAATAAATTCAAAATGGAGTACAGGGAGACAACAAGATAGAAAATATGAAAGAGAGGCTAAGGGACATGAAGGAAATAGAACCCTACAATGAGATGTAGGTTAGATTGCTGACCTCTCAAAAGCAACACTTGAAGTCAGAAGAAAATTAAATAACATTTTCAATTTGCTGAAGAAATTCACCAACAATCTGGAACTCTATAGACAGCCAAAACTATCTTTCAAGATTAAGGATGAAGTAGAGACATTTCCAACAAATTAAACTGAGACACTTCATCATCAATAGACTGTCAACAAAAGAAATTCCAAAGTATTTACTTTAGTTCAAAGGAATGTGATCCCAGATGAGAGATCTGAGATGAAATAAAGAATGGAGAGCAAAGATATTGATAAATATGTGGGAAAATGAATAAAAATAAACATTGACCATATAAAAAATAATAAAAATATCTAATTCCGATTCATGTGAGGGTGAGGAGGTCTGTGGTTAGGGTTCAGAATAAGCATTGACTTATGGGGCGGAACATTATGCTTTGTCTCATTAAAAATAGTTTATAAGTAAAATACTAGATAAAATAGAATATAAGTAAGAAGGAAGTGATCAGAGCTAAAGTTTTCTAAGATGTTTATTTTCAGGAGGAGGGTAAATATATTGATTAACTTTAGAATTTGTTGAGTATTCTTAGAAAAATGAACATTCATACAACCATGCAGACAGAGGATGATATCTAAACATAAAAAGAGCTCTTACAAACTGACAGGGAGAAGATAACTAATTTTAACAGCCAGAATTAAGTTAATCCACACATAACAACAAATCCAGATTTACAGTGATTTAAACAGAACAGACATTTTTGTCTCATATAAAATAAATCTGGAGTTAGGCAATCTAAGACACAGGCTCTTTCTTTTTGCTCAATCATCCTAGCATGGAGCTTCCATCTTCTAGGTCATTTTATGATCCAAGTTTGCTGCTAGAACTCCAGACATCATATCTGCCTTCTAAGAAGCAGGAAGAATAAAAGAAGGAAAGGGCACAGCAGTAAGACAGGAGGAAAAAGGGGTAAATTGGCTAACTTAGCTTTTTTTTAATGGACCTTACCTGAAATCCCACACAATGATTCCACTATAGATTATTGTCCAGAATTTAGCACATAATTCTAGCTAAAATTTGGGATGTTTTAACAAAGGAAGATGAAAATATGGATATTTGATAGGAAACTGGTATTCTCTGACAAAAAGAAACAACAGAAAACAAGCTCAAGATGTACAAAGGCAATTTACAGAAAAGAACAAATCGAAATGGTTAAAGAATATGTGAATGGTTGCACAAATTCACTGGTTGTCAGCAAAATGTAAATTTTAAAACTGAGATATTATTTTTTGCTATAAGGGAAAAATTAATAAGATTAATAATATCTTTTGTTGGCAGAGTTGTAGAGAAAAGAATACTCTCATGTATTGCTGGTAGAGATGTAAATTATGACTGGTGTTTGAAAAAATGGCCACACTCATTAAAATTAAAATATATATACCTTTGGCTCATGAACTTCACTCCTGGAAAGCTAGAACATCAAAATTAAAACACTAGTACAAAAATGTAAACATACACACACACATTTATTTCAGCATTATTCACAGTGGAAAAATGTAACACTGGAAACTAAATTAATGCTTATCAATAGCAGAATGAATGAATTATGATATATTCCCACTATGAAATATTATGTACCCACAATAAAGAATCAAGTAGATTTCTATCAGGTGACTTGGAAGAATTTTTATGAGGTATTGAGTTAGAAAAGCAAGAGACAGAAAAATGTGTTTAATATCATCCCATTTTTATGAGTTTATACTCAAATACTTACATATATAGCTGTTTGTATATGATTATACAAGCATAAAGAAAAACATGAAATAATATATAGTATTTTGTCTCACGCATTCTGAGGTGAGAAGCAATGTTGGGAAGAGTAGGAGTGTGAAGTCAAACCAAGTCAAAAATTTAAAAGATGACCCTAGAAAAAAGAATTTATGATATGACCACATATATGCATTTATTAAAAAAGAGTAAGTCCCACCGCATAGAAATTGTGGACCAATTGGTGTCTGGGATTTTTACTCAATTGAGATCAAGACTCTCCCTTCTTTAAGGTGGTGCCTCATTTCTGCTTCTACCTCACTGGGAAGGAAAAATGTGGTGGAAGATGAATAAGTGGAGATTTCCTTCCACTAGATGACAAGTCACAGGATTAAAACAGGACCCCATTTACTACAGGTGGAACACAAAATTAGAGCAGAATCAGCAAGCAAACTGCCTTAAAGATACATCTAGGTCATTATGCAATGAAATCTCCCAAAGACAGCAAATGTGCAAATTTCTACAACACTTTCAATAAACTCTAGTTTGGGCTTCTTAAATAATTCCTGTCTAAGGTCAGAATGGGGCCTATAGAGAAAGTTCCGGCTGTATGTCAGAATGATGTATTTTTTTTTCACCCTTTCTTTTTTCATTTCAGAATATTATGGGGGTACAACACTTTGGCTATATATATTGCCCATGCACTGCCCATGTCAGAGCTACAATCGTGGTCATCCCCCAAACTGTGCTCCCCACGTGCATTTAGTGAGAGTTTTTCCCATCCCCTCCACCCCCCTCCCAGAATCATGTATTTTTAAAATATAGATGTCTTGATCCACCCCAGACCTTCCAATCAGAATCTCCAAAGGTCCAATCCCTGTCTCTCAACTGAATTACAGAGAGGAGAAACAACTGTTAATGGTGAATTTCAGCACTTAAAAATCAGTTCTCCTAATTCCCAAGGACAGTGTTATTCCCTTTATATTATTATTCCTCTACTTGATAATGCACTTGATAATAGTGAATGGCAGATGGGAAAGAGCAGGAATGTGACTGTAGCTAACTATGCACAAGTTCATTTATTCATTCATCAAGTACTTATTGAGAGCCCACTGTGGGATAGACACTGTTCTAGGCAGTAGCTGCATTCATCTTATGCAATGATGAGAATGCATGATAAGAATGCAATAGTGAGAAAGCAAGAAGATATGGACATCATAAGGTGGCAATGACTGTCTTTTAACAAAGATCGACTGGAATCAGGACATACTGAGTCCCCAGTGCTTCTGATACTTCTTCTTGAATATGACCTAAGTTATTCCAATAAAAATTCCAGAGCCCTGTTCCCTTTCTCTCTGCACAAAACCCTTTCCTCTAATTTTCATGATGTCAACCTATACTGTCTTCCTGCTAGCCATGGTAAAACCTCATTAATGTATTCCCACTAGGCACTTTGGTCAATCCTATGCTTCTGGAAAAGTTACATATAAAACTTCAAGCCATGGTTATTTGAAAAGTCTAGTATAGACAAGACTATTGCCTGTCAGTGCAATTTTCAGACCAAACAACAGAGACTGGTTATGATTTAAATGTTCTGTTGGCATAGCATTTTCTCCTGGGGCACTCCTAACTCTTTACATATGGTATTTCACTAAGGCTTACACAAGCCCTGAGAGATGAGTGCAGGGAAGAGTGGAAGAGGAAGACGATATCTGTTCAAAAGATTTGGAAGCTAACACAGTCATTCAAAGTCACTGATAACAGAAACATTTTTAAAAAGCAAACACTTACTGGATTGTCTCTCATTGTATCATTTCAAAACTGGCTGTCTGCTTCTTTCAAAGAAAACAATATGCATATGTGAAATCAAATTGACCACTTTATGTTCATTTTCAGAACATCACAAGCACAATTTCTCAGGGAAGTTTCAAATTGCCCATTACTTATCCTTAAGTTAATAGAGTTCACACTCCTAGTACTGAAGGACAGGGCTGCTACAGACAGAACTACGAAAGTTCATTTCATTTATTTCAATGAGTGAAAATTATTAAGAAGGCCAATCAAAAACTCCGTAGAAAGTGAATAAAGGAATAAATACACACACACACACACACACACACACACACATTCACACGCAGAAGACAAGGTCTCCCTCTTGTGGTTTCACAAATCCACCAAAGACTTGAAAAGGTAAAAATAAAACTCTTGGAGGAAGGGGTTCAAAGTGGTTGACTGGAGGCATCTGGCACTCGCCTCCCCCACAAAGAAGAACCAAAATAGCAAATAGATGATCACACTTCAAATAGATCATCTAAGAGAGAACACTGGAATTCAACTAAGAAATGGCTGGAAGCAACTAAATGGAGGAAATTGAGGGAAGCAAGGCAGCCTGCTCAGCCTGGATCAGCTGGGAGCCTGGAGAGACTCCCCAGTGCAAGGAAAGGGTAAGTGAGAGACCCACCACGGTCTGAATTCCCACCACAGACCCCTGCAATCCTAGCCACAGGAAAGCCCTTCAAACCTCAGGCTGCAAGATTAGCATAGGGAGCAGCCTGGAGACTGTGTGATGGCATTGTTCCAGAGACGGAGCTTATGCTGGGTCCCACACACCCCTGAATCCTAAGTAGCTGCAGCACGGCACCACGTTGACAGCCTAGAACCCACCAGACTGCATTCTGCCCCAAAGCCCAACAGACCCTGCATCTTCCTATCCCTGGAGCCCCACTGACGTTCTCCAACCACAGCCACCACTGTGGCTGACTGCTGCCTCTAGGATGAAGCACTAGCCATTGGCAAAGACCTTACAGCCCCCAGCAACAAAGCCACTGTGCATTTTTGTCTGCCCTGAAAACAAACTCCCTGCAGCTGACGCCAAAGTGCTACCCAGTTTCCTGCATATGGCTCCTGCCAATGAAAGCAAACCTGCCTGCCCCAGTATCAGAGCTGCGGCACAGCCACTGGTGCCCCCACCCAAGCATTCTGCCTTGGGTCTGGGGACCAGCCCACCCCTCCGTACCACAGCCAGTGGCTGCAAACACCACTGGGGGACCTAAGGACAGGTACATCTGGCCTGGCTTCAGCCCCCAGTGCCCAAACACACTGTCCAGTGGCCTGGGGACCACCCAGCCCAGTCCACAATCCAGGTGCTCAAAGTCAGGACCACCCAAGCTGCTGCTATCACCACAGCAAGCACCCACCTGCATGCACCACTGCAGGCCTGGGGATCACTTCATCCCTGCCTACCACAGCCAGCAACAGTAACCTCCACTGGGGGACCTGAGGACAGGTCTTCCTGGCTTGGATCCACTCCCCCAGTGCCTGAGCCCACTGTCATGGGGCTTGGGGACTACCCAACCCAGTCTACTACCATTGGCACCTGAGCATTCTGTTAGAGCATGGAGGTCAGGCCCACCCAACCTACCACTACCACCACAGTGGGCACACACATGTGGGCCTGGGGACCAGCCTGCCCAGCATGTTGCATACATTGCCAACACCAGCGTGGATTGCTTGGGACCCAGAGGTTAGTCCTACCACTGCTATTGCCATTGCCTATGTCATGCCTGCTGCCCAGGGGCCTAAGAACCCATCTACCTGCCTTGCCCACCACTGTCACTACTAGCAAATGAGCAAGCCACTTAGAGGCCCAAGTATTGGCCTGCCTGGAACCACTAACACTGGTGCCAGTGTAGACCACACTGGGGCCCAAGGACAGGCACACTCAGCTCACTACTGCCACCACTGGGGCCTTAAAAAGGCCCACCTGGCATCCCCCATGCAGCAAAACTTCACCACAGACTTCACCAACAACCACACCCTAAGCCACTGACAATGTTCAGAGCAAAAGAAATCATATAGAGATACACTATGGCATGTACTTAGAATCAAAGCCAAAGTGCCCTACCCAACCAATATCATAGATACATCTTCAGGAAAAAGTCCTCCCCTACAAAAGCAAACTCAAAAAATTGAAAGAAGTAACTGTTACACCAGATGTGCAGATGTCAACATAAGAACACAGGAAACATGAAAAAGCAAGGAAATATGATACCTGCAAAGGAACAAAATAATTCTCTAGCAAAAGATGCCAATCAAAAAGGGATTTATGAAATTCTGGATAAAGAACTCAAAATAATGATATTAAAGAAGCTCAGTGAAATACAAGAGAATACAGAAAAACAATATAAGATATGAATGAGAAATTTGTCAAAGAGATAGATACTATAAAAAAAACCAAATAGAAATTCTGATCTGAAGAATTCATTACATTAAATAAAAAACACATTTGACAGCTTTGACAATAGATGAGAACAAGCAGAATAAAGAATTTCAGAGGTTGAAGACAGGACTTTTGAAACAACAAAGGCAGACAAAAATAAAGAAAAAAATAAAAAAGAATGAATGAACTCTATGTAAAATTTGGGATGCCATAAAGTGACCAAAAATATTAGAATTTTTGGTGTCCAGGAAGGCAAAGAGAAAAGGAAAGGATCAGAAAAGCTATTTAACAAAATAATAGCTGAAAACTTCCCAAATCTACAAAGAGATTTAGACATCCAAATACGGAAGCTCAGAGACCCCCAAATAAACACAACCCAAAAGGTCTTCTCCATGGCACATCATAGCCAAACTCTCAAAAGTAAAAGACAAAGAGAGAGTTCTAAAAACATCAAGAGAAAAGCATCTAGTCACAAATAAGGGAACTCCATACAGACTAACAGCAGATTGATTTCTCAGCAGAAACCTTACAGGCCAGGAAAGAATGAGATGATATATTCAAAGTGCTGAAAGAAAAAAAAAAACCTGCCAACCAAGGGTAATGTACCAGCAAAGTCATCCTTCATAAATAAAGGAGAAATAAAGTCTTAGCCAGACTCGAAAAATTAGAGGTAATTCATCATCACTAGCCTGGCCCTGTGAGAAATGCTTAAGGGAATCCTACACTTAGAAGTGAAGGGGCAATATCTACCATCATGAAAACACACAGAAGTATAAAACTCACAAGTAAACACACAAATAAGAAAGAGAAAGGACTCAAATATTATCATAACAGAAAATCACCAAACCACAATGATAAACAATAAGAGCAAAAGGAAGGAACAAGGGATATACAAAGCAATCAGAAAACAATTAATGAAACCACAAGAATAAGCCCTTACATACCAGTAATAACCTTGAATGTAAACAATTAAACTTTCCACTTTAAAGGTATAGACTGGCTGAATGGATTAAAAAACATAACCAAACTATATGCTGCCTACAAGAAACTCACTTTACCTGTAAAGACGCATATAGACTGAAAGTAAAGGGATGAAAAAGGATATTCCATGAAAATGAAAAACAAAAACGAGCAGGAGTAGGCTATAATTATATCAGATAAAACAGACTTTAAATCAAAAATGGTAAAAAGAGACAAAGAAGGTCATTATATAATGAAAAGGGGATCAATTCAGCAAGAAGAAATAAAAATTCTAAACATATATGCACCCAACACTGGAACTGCCAAATATATAGAGCAAATATTAGATCTAAAGGGATAGATAGATTCCAATGCGGTAATAGTTGGGATATTCAACACCCCACTCTTAGCTGTAGACATAACATCTAGACAGAAATGTAGCAAAGAAACATTGAATTTAAATTGAACATTAGATCAAATAGATCTAACAGATACTTACAAAACATTTCTTCCAACAGCTACAGAATACACATCCTTATTAGCACATGGAACATTCTCCATGATTGACCATATATAGCACACAAAACAATTCTCAATAAATTCTAAAAAATAGAAATCAGAAGATGGCTGACTAGACACATTGCTTGCTGGATCATCCTGGAGGGAAGATTGGATTTCAGATAAAGGAGAGGGGAGAAGAGATGCAGATCAGGTGTAGATCATAGAAATAGGTGCCGGAGCTTGGTGGGGACCTCATGGAGGAAAATTGCAAAGCAGAGAAGGAAGAAGATAAAGGAAAAAAGATATTGATGAGGATCAAACCCAGAGAGGCTCAGAGCCCAGCAAAAGGGTAAGTGGGGGATCCCTCTCTCCCTTCCACAAGTTTTCAGTGAACAGCAGGCTACCAAGTTTCTTGGAGGCTTTTCCGCTTCCAGGAGCCCAGACACAGCTGCAACACAGAATAGTAGGGAGAACTTGTATGATCCAGAGCTTGGTCATTCAATGTGGGGCTCCCCTCCAAGGAGAATGTCACAAGAGGCCAGAGAGCCAGCTTTCTTCCATTCAGATGCTTCCTCCCCCACCCCTCCCCCAACCATTTCAACTGGAAGTATAGTTTGAGCCGAGAATTTGGCAAATGGCCACTTCTCCCCAGCGGGTGTGTGCTGCAGGCTGAGGTTCCCACAGAGAGTGGGTGCCATGCCTTTCCACTTGGGGGCCTGTGGTGGACCTGGGGTGCCTGATTTGGGAGCTCACTGTACACCAGCATTTCATGGAGTCACACACCAGCTGGTTAGACAAGCGGACCAGATCCCATGCCCCCCAGAATTGAGTGGGTTACTGGGGACACAGAGGGGAGGTCTGGGAGCTGGACTCAGGTGATGAGGAAGCCCACATGGACAGAATTGATGGGAGAAAACTGTGAGGTTCTGAGGTGTGGCAAGTTGGGAGAGTGCCAATCCCCTCTGTAGGAAAACCACCCTGTCGGATTAAGGTGGATCCTCCAGTGAAGAAGAACCCACCCCTGGGAGCCACAGCAACCAGGCACGGTGCATTCAGGTGCTTGGGCTGACCTGGAGCTGTGGCCCCTCCCCCACACATACCATGTGAGAGAGAACTTTGAGCCAAGAATTTGGCAAGTGACCTCCTCTTGACAGTAGGTGCATTCTCCAGGATGAAGCTTTCACAGAGAGTGGGGCCCATGCCTCTCCCCTTGAGGACTCCACAAGCAGACATTCTGGTTGGGTGGGGCCACTTCAGCCCCTCCCTGGTGGCTTTCCCCAGCAGCTGGGAGCAGACATTTGACCCCTGCAAAACAGCTACTTTACCAACAGCTGTGGAGCCTGAGAGCAAGCTCACCCAACCCAGCCATGTCCAGCCTCACTCCCCCAACCACCTCTGCTGTGGCAGAAAATGAGGACCCACCTGGAAGTTCCAGGGCCCCACCCACCCCCTGGTGCATTTGAGTGCTCCACCTGAGGGGCTAGAGCTGGTCATAGGTCTCAAAAACAACACTGCATCTTATTCCTTCTGGCAAGCGCCACCTAGTGACAGGGAGGTCAATTTTTACAGCCCTTTATGGCATTTCCTGACTCAATCATGCAGGGTATAGTTGATTCTCACCCACAAGCACCACCTACTGTCTCAGAGATTAAACTGGGCATGCCAAAACAACTCACACTGTTAAGAAGACCACAGGGCTGGGGAAAGAGAAAGGATTTCAAAGACCTCCATCCTCCCCCATCACTGAAAGACTGGGAATCTGCCCACTCACATAGCTCACCACTGCTACAGCCTGCAAACAACTAGCAACAGAGAAAACCACCGCACTAAGGATATCTATAACCAAGGCATCCATGCAGAACCTAGATCACCATCAAAGCAACCACAAGCAAAGCCAAAGGTTCTTACCCAACAAATGCTACAAACACACACATATGAGTGAGGAGAGGGGGAAATTCCATCTAAACAAGAGATAATCCAAAAATAAGAAGCAACAGCTTCTCCAGATGAGAAGGAATCAGCAAAAGAAATCCAGAAGTATGAAAAATCAGAGTGAAAGGACACCCCCAAAAGGGAACACCAGTTCTCTAGCAATGAATACCAACCAAAATGAAAATATTGAACTTACAGATAAAGAATTCCAAGTATCAATCGTAAGGAAGCTCAACAAAATTCAAGACAAAATCAAAAACCAACTCAAATGAACCAGAAAAATAATTCAGGAAATGAATGAAAAATTCACTAAAGAAACAGACATATTAAATAAAAATGAAATAGAACTTCTGGAAAAGAAAAATTCATTTAAGGAAATACAAAATAGAGTGAAAAGTTTTAAGAATAGACTAGATCAGGCTGAAGAAAGCATATCAGAACTTGAGACAACTCTTTTGAATTAGCTCAGTCAGTCAAAACTAATGAACAGAGAATTAAGGGGAATGAACAAGGCCTACAAGAAGTATGGGATTATGTAAAATGGCCAAATATAAGAAGCATAGGCATCCCTCAGGGTGAAGAAGAAAGTGCACAAGGGCTTGAAAACTTATTTCAGGGAATAATCAAGAACTTCCCTGGTCTTGCTAGAGATTTAGACATCCAGATACAAGAAGCTCAACAAACACTTGGAAGACTCATCCCAAAGATGTCATCACCAAGACACATGGTCATCAGACTGGCCAAAGTCAACCCGAAGGAGAAACTCCTGCAAGCCATAAGGAGAAAACATCAAGCAACATACAAAGGGAAACCCATCAGGCTAAGAGCAGACTTCTCAATGGAGACCTTACAAGCAAGAAGGGATTGGGACCCCATCTTCAGTCTTCTTAAACAGAACAACTGCCAGCCTACAATTTTGTATCCTGCAAAATGAAGTTTCATATATGAAGGAGACATAAAGACTTTTCCAGACAAGCAAACACTGATGGCATTTGTCAAGACCAGACCTACACTGCAGGAAATACTCAGAACTGCATTATACATGGATCAGCACAATGGTCATGCATCAGAGTAAAACCACCCAAATGCTAAAGCACAAAGCTCATATAAAACAATAGTACAAGAGGTATAACAAAGTAACAAGGTACTACCCAACCAGATGAACAGAACAGCATCCCACATATCAGTTCTATCAATCAATGTGAATGGTTTGAAATCCCCACTCAAGAGACATGGGCTGGCTGAATGGATAAAAAAAAATACAAGCCAAGTATCTGCTGTCTCCAGGAAACACATCTAACACACAAGGATTCATACAGACTCAAGGTTAAGGGATGGAAAAAAATATTTCATGCAAATGGTAACCAAAAGAAAGCAGGTGTAGCTATTCTTGTATCAGAAAAAAATTGATTTTAATAAACAATAGTAAAGAAAGACAAAGATGGTCCTTATATAATGGTAAAGGGAGAAATTCAACAAAAAGACATAACAATCCTAAATATTTATGCACCTAACAAAGAAGCACCCAAATTCATAAAGCAAACCCTGTTAGATTTAAGCAAAGAGATAAACAGAAGCATTGTAATTGCTGGGGACTTTCACACCCCATTAGCTGAACTGGACAGATCACCCAAGCAGAAAATAAATAAAGAAACACTGGACTTAAATGGGACTCTAGAACAAATGGGCCCAACAGACATTTACAGAACATTTTACCCCAAAACTACTGATTATACATTCTTCTCATCAGCACATGGAACATTCTCCAAGATTCATCATATTTTAGGTAACAAATCATGGCTGAACAAATTCAAAAAAATTGAAATCATGCCATGTAATTTCTCAGATCACAGTGGAATAAAACTAGAAATCAACACCAAGAGAAACACCCAATTTTACACAAAGTCACAGAAATTAAACAACCTTTTGCTGAATGATTACTGGATCAATGATGAAATTAAGATGAAAATCAAAAGATTCTTTGAACTGAATGTCAAAGGGGACACAAGCTAGCAAAATCTATGGAATTCATCAAAAGTGGTCCTGAGGGGAAAATTCATAGCCTTAAATGCCTATGACAAAAAGACAGAAAGATTACAAATCAACAATCTAATGGCATGTCTCAAGGAACTAGAAAATGAAGAACAAACCAAATCCAAAACCAGCATAAGAAAAGAAATAACTATGGTCAGAACAGATATAAATGAAATCAAAAACAAGAAAATAATACAGAAGATCAATGAAACAAAAAGTTGGTTCTTTGAAAAAATAAACAAAATCAATAGACCTCTTGCTAGATTAACCAGGAATAGAAGAGAAAGGACCCTAATAAGATTAATCATAAATGAAAAATGATATATTACAACTGATACCACAGAAATAGAAAATATCATCTGTGAATACTATGAAAATCTCTATGCACAAAAACTCGAAAGTATATAAGAAATGGACAAATTCCTGGAATTACCCAACCTCCCAAGAAACAATCAGGAAGAAATAGAGTTCCTGAACAGACCAATAATTAGCAATGAGATGGAAGCAGCAACAAAATATCTTGCTACAAAAAAAAAGTCCTGGACCAGATAGATTCACAGCTAAATTTTATCAGATCTACAAAGAACAGTTGGTACCCATAATGCGTAAACTATTCTATAACATCGAGAAGGAGAGAATCCTCCCCAACTCATTCTATGAAGCCAGTATCAACTTGATACCAAAGCCAGGAAAGGACACCACAGAAGAAGAAAACTACAGACCAATATCCCTTATGAATATAGATGCAAAAAATACTCAATAAAATATTAGCAAACTGAATTCAAGAGCACATCAAAAAAAGTAATCCACCATGACCAAGTGGGCTGCATCCCAGGGATGCAAGGAGGGTTCAACATACATAAATTGATAGATGTGGTTCACCACATAAACAGAAACAAAAACAAAGACCATATGATCATCTCAATAGATACAGAGAAAGCATTTGACAAAATTCAGCACCCTTTCATCATAAAAACCCTCAACAACCCAGGCACAGAGGGAACATACCTCAAAATTATAGAATCCATATATGACAAACCCATAGCCAACATCCTGCTGAATGGAGAAAAGTTGAAAGCATTCCCACTAAGAACTGGAACAAGACAATGATGCCCATTGTCACCACTTCTATTCAACATAGTGCTGGAAGTCCTAGCCAGAACAATCAGGCAAAAGAATGAAATTAAGGGTATCCAAACTGGGAAAGAGGAGGTCAAACCATCACTTTTTGCTTATGATCTGATCTTATATCTAGAAAACCCCAAAGATTCCACCAAAAGACTCCTGGAGTTGATAAATAAATTTGGCAAAGTCTCAGGTTACAAAATAATGTGCATAAATCAGTAACATTCCTGTACACCAATAACAGTCAAGCTTAGAGCCAAATCAAAGACTCAATAACATTCACAATAGCTACAAAGAAAATAAAATACCTAGGAATATACTTAACTAAGGAAGTTAAAGATCTATACAAAGAGAGCTATGAAACACTGAGGAAAGAAATCACTGATGATACAAACAAATAGAAAAACATATCTTGCTCATGGATCAGTAGAATTAACATTGTTAAAATGTCCATACTACCCAGAGTGATTTACAGATTCAAGGCAATCCTCATCAAAATACCAATGTCATATTTCACAGACCTAGAAAAAAATAATTCTATGCTTCATTTTGAACAGAAAAGAGCCCAAATAGCCAAAGCAATCTTAATCAAAAGGAACAAATCTGGAGGCATCACATTACCAGACTTCAAACTATACTAAAAGGCTGTAGCGACCATAATAGCATGGTATTGGCACAAAAATGGAGGCATAGACCAATGGAACAGAACAGAAAACTCAGATATAAAACCATCTACCTACAGCCAACTGATCTTTGACAAGGCATACAACAATATACATTGGGGAAAAGAATCCCTATTCTATAAATGGTGCTGGGAAAATCGGATAGCCACATGCAGAAGAATGAAACAGGATCCATATCTCTCACCACTCACAAAAATTAATTCAAGATGGATAAAAGACTTAAATGTAAGGCATGAAACCATAGGAATACTAGAAGAAAATGTTGGAAAAACTCTTCTAGATATTGGCCTAGGCAAAGTATTTATAAAGATGACCCCAATGGCAATCATAGCAACAACAAAAATAAATAAATGGGGCTTGATTAAATTAAAAAGCTTCTGCAGAGCCAAGGAAATAACCAGCAGAGCAAATAGACAATCTACAGGATGGGAGAAAATATTTGCATGCCATACATCTGATACAGAGTAATAACAGAAGGGGGAAAAAAAAAAAAAAAAATTTTTCCCCCCCCCTTTTTTTAAAAAAGGGGGGGTTTTTTTTCCCCCCCCCCCCTTTTTTTTTTTTCCCCCCCCCCCCAAAAGGGGGAAAAATTTCCCCCCATTTGGGGTTTTCCCCTTTTTTTTTTGAAATTTTTCCCCCCGGGGTTTTTTCCCCCTTTTTTTTTTTTTTTTGGGGGGGGGGCCCCCAAAAGGGCCCCCAAAAAAAAAAACCCTTTAAAAAAAAACCCCCCCCCCCCCCCCCCTTTTAAAAAAACCCCCCCCCCCGGGGGGGGGGAAGGGTGGGTTTTATCCCCCTTTTGGGGGGAAAAAATTTTCCCCCCTTTTTTCCCCCCCCCCCAAAAAATTTTTCCCCCCTTTTTTTCCCCCCCCCCCCCCAAACCCCCGGGGGCCCCAAAAAAAAAAATTGGGGGCCCCCCCCCCCGGGCCCCCCCCCTTAAAAAACCCCCCCCGGAAAAACGCCCCCCCTTTTTTTTAAAAAAAAAAAACCCCCCCCCCTTTCCCCCCCCCCCTTTTTTCCCCCCTGCCCCAAAATTTTTTCCTTTCCCCCCCCCCCCCCCAAAAAAAAAAAAAAAACCCCCCCCCCCCTTGGGAAAAAAAACCCCCCCCCTTTTTTTTTAAAAAAAAAAAAAAAAACCCCCCCCGTCCCCTTTTTTAAAAATGAAAATTTTTTTTAAAAAACCCCCCCCCCCCCCCCCCCCCCAAAAAAAAACCCCCTAAAAAATTTAAAAAATTTCCCCCCCCCCCCCCGGGGCCCCCCCCCAAAACCCCCCGGGCCCCCCCCCCCTTCCCCCCCCCCCCCCCCAAAAAAAAACGAAAACCCCCCCCGGGGGTTTTTTTTTCCCCCCCCCCCCCCCCCCCCTTTAAAAAAAACCCCCCCCCAAAAACCCCCAAAGGGGGGAATTTTAAACTTTTTTAAAAAAAAACCCCCCCCCCCCCCTTTTTAAACCCCCCCCCCCTTCCCCCCCGGGGGGAAAAAACCCCAAAAAACCCCCCCCCCTTTTTTTTCCCCCCCCCCCCCCCCCCCCCAAAAAAAAAACCCCCCCCTTTTTTTAAAACCCAAAAGGGGAACCCGGGGCCCCCCCCCCCTTTTTTTTTCCCAAAAAAAAACCCCCCCTTGGCCCCCCCCCAAAACCCCCCCCCCCCCCCCCCCCTTTTTTTAAAAACCAAAAATTTCCCCGGGGGCCCCCCCCCTTTTTCCCCCCCCCCCCCGGGGTAACCCCCCCCCCAAATTTCCCCCCCCCCCCAAAAAAAAAAAACCCCCCCCCCCCCCCCTTCCCCCCTTTTTTTTAAAAAAGGGGGAAAAAAAAAAACCCCCCAAAAAAAAATTTGTCTTTTTTAAAAAACCCTTTTTTCCCCCCCCCAAAACCCCCAAAAAGGGGTTCCCCCCTTTTTCCCCAAAAAAGGGAAAAATTTTAAAAAAAAAAAATTTTTCCCTTTAAAAAAAAAAAAAGGGGGGGAAAAAAAAAAACCCCCCCCTTTTTAAAAACCCCCAAAAAAAAATGGGAAAATTTTTTTTAAAAAAAACTTCCTTTTAAAAAAACCCCTTTTAAAAAAAAAAAAAATTTTAAAAAAAAATTTTTTTTTAAAAAATTTTTTTTAAAAAAAAAAAATTTTTTCCCCCCAAAAAAGGGGGGCCCCTTTTCCCAAAAACAAAAACCCCCCCCCCAAAAAAAAAAATTTTTTTAAATTTTTCCCCCCAAAAAAAAAAAAAAAAATTTTAAAAAAAAAAAAAAAAAAAAGAGGGGGCCCCCAAATTTTTTTAAAAAAAACCAAAAAAGGCGGAAACCCCAAAAAAAATTTTGGGGGGCAAACCCCCAAAAAAAAGGGGGAAAAAAAAAAAAAATTTCCCCCCTTTATTTAAAAAAAAAAAAAAAAAAAAACCCCCCCAAAGATTAATTATAAAAAAAAAAAAAAAAAAAAAAGGGGGGGAAAAATTAAAAAATTTTTAAAAAAAACCCAAAAAAAAAAAAAAAAAAAAATTGGATGTCCACATGCAGAAGAATGAAACAGAACATCTCTCTCTCACCATATACAAAAATCAACTCAAGATGGATTAAAGATTTAAACATGAAACCTGGAACCATAAAATTACTGGAAGAAAACATAGGGGAAACACTTCAGGACATTGGTTTAGGTAAAGATTTTATGGCTGAGACCTCAAAGCACAGGCAACAAAAACAAAAATAGACAAATGAGATTATATTAATATTAAACTAAGAGGCTTCTGCATAACAAAGCAAACAATCAACAGAGTGAAGAGACAATCTGTTGAATGCGAGAAAATAATTGCAAACTATTCCTCTGACAAAGGACTAATATCCAGAATATACAAGGAATTCAGACACCTCAACAGTGAAAAAACAAACAAGCCCATTAAAAAGTGGGCAAAGGATATGAATAGACATTTCTCAAAAGAAGACATACAAATGGCCAACAGGTATATAAAATATGCTCAGTATCACTAATCATCAGGGAAATGAAAATCAAAACCACAATGAGATACTATATCATATTACCCCAGTTAGAATGGCTATTATTAAAAAAACAAAAAAATAACAGATGCTGGTGAGGATGTGGAGAAAAGGGAACTCTTATACACTGCTCGTGGGAATGTAAATTAGTACAGCTGCTATGGAGAACAATATGGATGTTCCTCAAAAAAATATAAATAGAACTACCATATGATCCAGAAATTTCACTACTGGGCATTTATCAAAATGAAAGGAAATAAGTATATTGAAGAGACATCTGCACCCCCATGTTTATTGCAGCACTATTCACAACAGCCAAGATATGGAGTCAATCTAAGTGTCCATCAATGGGCACATGGATAAAGAAAATGTGGTATATATATGAAATGGAATACTATTCAGCCATAAAAAGGAAAAAAATCATGTCATTTGCAGCAACATCGATGGAATCAGAGGTCATTATGCTAAGTGAAATAAGCCAGGCACAAGAAAAACAAATACCACACGCTCTCACTCATATGTGGGAGCTGAAAAAGTTGATCTTGTGGAGGTAGAGTATGTAATGATAGATACCAGAGGCTGGTAAGGGTGTGTGTGAGGTGGACGGGGGGATGAAGAGAGGTTTGTTAATGGGTGCAAACATACACTTGGATGGAAGAAATAAGTTCTAATCATTGACAGAAGAGTAGGGTGACTATAGTTAACAACAATGTATTGTATATTTCAAAATAGCTTGAAGAGAGGACTTGAAATGTTCCCAGCACATAGAAATGATAAATAGTCAAGGTGGTGGACACCCCAAATACCCTGACTTGATCATTACACAGTCTATGCATGTAACAAAATATCACATGTACTCCATAAATATGTACAAATATTTGTATCAATTTTTAAAAGAAATAAAACTCTTGCATTTTTTTGTTTTTAATTACATTTCTTTGTCCAAGTGTTTCTTCCTCACTCTTTCTTGTTTTACTCTCTTTCCTTTCCAAACTAATAGGAAAACGTGAGAATATTTCTTCTTTGCTGTCTAAAATATATATTTCTTCCTTGTTGAGTAGCGATTATTGTATTGTCAGTTTTTAATTATACAAGTAATACATGAATACATGCTCATTGTAAAAAATAAATTGAACTATAAAGGAGTAGCATGAGGGAGTCTTGTGGTGATAGATAGTTCTTATCTTGATTGTGGTGGTGTTCACACAAATCTACACATATGATAAAATTGCATAGAACTACACACATATACATAAATACATGTAAAACTGTTGGAATCTGAATAAGCTCTGTGCATTGTACCAGTATCAACTTCCTGGTTTTGATAATTGTACTAAAACTTAGTGGAGGGTACATGAGATCTTTCTGTACTTTTATTTTTTTTCAATTTCTATTAATCTATCAGTATTTTTTAAAAAAAATTTTGAAGGGAAATTGAACAATACAGAAATACATACAGGAAAAAGTAAATTCCTCTCTTCATCACCATCTAGGATTCAAAATACCACTCCCTCTCTACAGATAACCACTCCAATAATTTGTTGTGTCACCTAGGCAGGCATCTCTTCTTTGAGCTTGTGATCTTAGAGGCTCACTCACTATATTTTGAAGGACCAAAGTTCCTATTTGCTGGTTCAACTGAGAAATCTCCATATGACATATGACAATTTAATTGAGTGCAATGCATTTAAGCCAAATAAAATACTAATAATAGGTAAAGAATAAAAAGCAAGGGAGTTGTGATGGCATGGAGCAAGAAGGACTGCCCCTCTATAAAAAGTAGGGATCTGCACTTACCTGTCCTCAAAGGCCACCAAACAATCACTCAGTGGCCAGTGAGTGGCCGAAAGGTGTGAGTAGGGTTAGAGTAAATAGAACTAGATACTTAAACATATAAATAAATTCACAATTAACACAATAAAAATATCATGCCCCTGATCAGCCTCATATGTCAGTCAATTTATGTGCCACACACTGTGCTAAGTACCAGGCATATAGAGATGAATAAGACACACGGTTCTTGCCCTCAAGGAAATCACAAGTCAATGACTGATAGGCAATTATCATACAGTATAATAAGTACTATAATAGAAGTATAGACCTCTTCTGTGGATCTTTTCAATATAAAAACAAAAATGAAACTTTCTCACCTTAGCTAGCATCCTATATTGTTCTTTCCCATTGTGGACAAACTTTTATACAAAACCTGGTAGCCTTATTTAATAAAAAAACAAAACCTCCTTTTCATCTATTGTAGAGTGACTGATAAGTCTTCCTTGATGACATAAAATTCTTACAAATACTGGTTAGCGTTGGAGTTGAAAGTGATACTGGGTGGCAGTGGAGAAGTAATAGGCGGGTAGAGAAAGTAAAACTTGTAGTAATTGTTAAGTATGGTCCTAGAGTGATTCATTCATTATTTCATGAAATATTTATTGTCTATTATGTACTAGACATTGTTCTAGGTATTGTGGTTTCATCAGTGAACAAACCAGATAAAATGTCCTGCCATCTAGGAGGAACAATTGGCATGTTAGTGACATGATTAATTTGCTTAATAATCAGAATTCAGAAGTTTACAATCAGGAAATTGTCTATTTCCCCCCCGCCCACAGCTTCAGATGTGCCCTGTAGAATCAGTCCCTGGTATAGTAAACAGTTTTTATGCCCCATGTTACAATCCCCCACCCTACCTGTGATTTCATTGGCACCCACCTTGCCTCACAACTTTTTGGCCACAGGGAATTTTCTGAAGCCACAAGATTTTGCTCAAACTATGCACAGGCAGCCCAGTATTTTGGCTAGATGGGGTCTTCTCTGGTTCCAGATGTAGTGTAGAATTATTTTTCTAGATCTGCAAAAAATGATGTTGGTATTTTGATAGGGACTGCATTGATTCTGTAAATAATTTTAGGTAGTTTAGACATTTTAACAATGTTGATTGTACTGATCCAAGAGCATGGTAGGGTTCTCCATCTGTTTACATCCTCTGCAATTTCTTTTCTCAGTGTTTTGTAGTTCTCTCTATATAGGTCTCTCACCTCCATAGTTAAATATGTTCCTAAATATTTAATTTTCTTTGGTGTTGTTGTGAAAGGTATTGCATCTTTGATTTGTTTCTCGGCTTGACTGTTATTGGCATATATGAAGGCTACTGATTTGTATGCATTGATTTTGTATCCTGAGACTTTGTGGAATTCATTTATCAATTCCAGGAGTCTCTTGGTTGAATCTTTGGGGTTCTCTAGATATAATATTATATCATCAGCAAAAAGTGAAAGTTTGATCTCTTCTGCCCCCATTTAGACATCACTGATTCTTCTCTCTTGTCTGATTGCTCTGGCAAGGACTTCCAGCACTATGTTGACTAGAAGTGGAGATAGTGGGAAACCTTGTCTGGTTCCAGTTTTAAGGGGGAATACTTTCAATTTTTCCCCATTCACTATGATATTGGCTGTGGGTTTATCAGGTATGGCTTTAATCATTTTGAGGTATGAGCCATCTGTGCCTATATTGTTAAGAGTTCTGATCATAAAAGGGTGCTGAATTTTGTCAAAAGCCTTTTCTGCATCTATTGAGAGGATCATATAATCTTTGTTCTTGCTTTTATTTATATGGTGAATTACATTTATAGATTTGCATATGTTGAATCATCCCTGCATCTCAGGGATGAAGCCCACCTGATTGTGATGAATTTTTTTTGATGTACGTTTGAATTCGGTTTGCTAGGATTTTATTGAGAATTTTTGCATCTATATTGATAAGGGATATTGGTCTATAGTTTTCTTTTTTGTGTGTGTCCTTTCCTGGCTTTGGTATCAAGGTGATATTGGCTTCATAGAATGAGTCTGGGAGGGTTCCATCCTTCTCAATGTTATGGAATAATTTCTTCAGTATAGGCACCAGTTCTTCTTTGTAGGTTAGGTAGAATTCAGGCGTGAACCCATCTGGTCCAGGACTTTTTTTTGCTGGAAGATTTTTTATTGCTGCTTCAATTTTGGTGCTTGATATTGGTCTGTTTAGGTATTCTATTTCTTCCTGACTGAGCCCAGGGAGGTAGTGTGTTTCTAAGAATTTGTCCATTTCCTCCACGTTTTCATACCAGAGAAGACCCCATCTAGCCAAAGCGATCTTAAGCAAAAAGAACAAATTTGGAGGCATCAGTCTACCAGACTTCAAACTATACTACAAGGCTAGAGTAACCAAAACAGCATGGTACTGGCACAAGAACAGAGACATAGACCAATGGAATAGGACTGAGAACCCAGATATAAAACCATCCTCATACTGTCATCTGATCTTTGACAAAGTAGACTAAAACATACACTGGGGAAAAGAATCCCTATTCAATATATGGTGCTGGGAAAATTGGATAGCCACATGTAGAAGACTGAAACTAGATCCACACCTCTCACCTCTCACAAAAATCAACTCACAATGGATAACAGAATTACACCTAAGACATGAAACCATAAGCATTCTGGAAGAAAACATTGGAAAAACTGTTATAGACATTGGCCTAGGCAAAGAATTTATGAAGAAGACCCCCAAAGCAATCACAGCAGCAACAAAAATAAATAAACGGGACCTGATCAAATTAAAAAGCTTCTGCACAGCCAAGGAAACTGTCACTAGTGTGAACAGACAACCTACAGAATGGGAGAAAATATTTGTATGCCATACATCTGATGAAAGGCTGATAACCAGAATCTATACAGAACTTAGGAAAATCAACAAGAAAAAAATCAAACAACCCCATTAAAAAGTGGGTAAAGGACAGGAACAGAAACTTTTCAAAAGAAGATAGAATAATGGCCAGCAAACATATAAGAAATTGCTCAACTTCTCTAATTATCAGGGAAATGCAAATCAAAACCACAATGAGATGTCACTTAACTCCCGTGAGATTGGCTTATATCAAAAAGTCCCAAAACAACAAATGCTGGCTGGCATGCAGACAGATAGGAACACTCATACACTGCTGGTGGGACTGCAAATTAGTACAACCTCTATGGAAATTAATATGGAGATACCTCAAAGAACTACAAGTAGAACTACCATTTGATCCATCAATCCCACTACTGGGTATTTACCCACAAGAACAAAAGACATTCTATAATAAAGGCATCTGCACTTCAATGTTTACAGCAGCACAATTCACAACTGCAAAGATGTGGAAACAATCCAGGTGCCCATCAGTACACAAGTGGATTAATAAAATCGGGTATATGCATACCATGGAGTATTACTGAGCAATAAAAAACAACGGTGAATTAACACATCTGGTATTATCCTGGATGGAGCTAGAGCTATTCTTCGAAGTAAAGTATCACAAGAATGGAAAAACAAGCACCAGTGGTGCTCACCATCAAATTCATATTAACTGATCAATACTTATGTGCACACATGGAAATAATATTCATCAGGGGTCGGGCAGGTGGGAGGGGGTAGAGAGGATAGGAA
This sequence comes from Daubentonia madagascariensis, assembly GCA_023783475.1. Lineage (NCBI taxonomy): Eukaryota > Metazoa > Chordata > Mammalia > Primates > Daubentoniidae > Daubentonia > Daubentonia madagascariensis. The sequence continues at coordinate 64,988 of JAKFHU010002439.1, forward strand.
AACTCACACCTAATGGGTGTGAGGTGCAAAGTTTGGGGGATGGGCACGATTGTAGCTCTGACTTGGGCAGTGCATAGGCAATATATGTAAACAAAGTGTTGTACCCCCATAATATTCTGAAATTAAAAAGAAGAACCCATAGTTTTGAAAATCAATAAACATCCAGACAGGGAATAAGACACCAGTTTTCCCTTCTCACTAGCATCTTCGATATCACCAAGGTATTCTCCTGGAGATTTCCTCACTTGCCCTGGGAAGGGGAGTATCACTTCCCTTCTCCCACCCAAGCACCCAAAAAATACCATAATACTTCCCTCTATTATGCATTCACTTCAGAAAATCCCCTCTCAATGGATTGTCTCAATAAATCACTAGCTATCTGTTACAATTGTCTATATGGGAAATGGCTGCCAGACTAGTTTAGATTTCTTACATGGATGGCCTGGCACTTATTTTCAGAATGGGTGGGCATTTGTCATTTATTCTCAGCTTTGATACCTTAGCCAAAATTTGAGGACTAGAAAAAAAAATCCCATTCTATATCATATTACGGTGTTACTAGGGTTTTCTTAGATATAAGTTGGCCACACCTCCCCACCACCCAAACTCCACTTTAACCTCAAGAAGTAATATTTTAACATCACCAATGACAAAACATCACAATGGGGCCACTATAGAATAATGAGAGATCTAGGTTCAAATCCTGAACAGAACTCTTGATGTACATATCTACTATCACATACTATTTATGTGACCTTAGGGAAGTTATTTAACTTCTCTATGCCAGTTTATTCACCTTTAAAATGGGGAAAATAACTATGTATCTCCCAGGATTGTTGGGAGAACTGATGACATAATATTGTTTATAATGTTCCTGGCACAGTACATGGTACCTGTGTATTCAATAATATTTGCTGCTTGTTATTGTTGCTGGCACTGCTGTGGGCACTGCTGTTGCTATTGTTGTTGTTTTGATTATAGTGAATATATATGGTATATATATATATATATATATGGTGTATATATATATATGGTATATATATATATTATCCTAATTTGAGGAAAGTTTATTTACCAAAAGACTATTTACAAAGATGTGCGTTGTGTGTTGGGACTACTAAGAATAGTGTAGTTACTCCAATAAGCCTCAAGAGGAATTATTAGAAAATATTTTGAACTGAATGAAAATGAAAACACAACATATCAAAATTTGTGGACTGCAACTAAAGCAGTGCATAGAAGGAAATTTATAGTATTCAATGCTTATATTAGAAAAGAAAGTAGGTTTCAAATAAATAATCTAAACTTCTATCTCAAAAAACTAGAAAAAGAAGAGCAAAATAAATCCATATCAAGTACAAGGAAGAAAATAATATAAAGCAGAAATCAATGAAATTGAGAATAGAAAACTCAACAGAAAAATCAGTGAAACTAAAAGTTGGTTTTCTGAAATATCAATAAAATCAATAAACTTCTAGCAAGACACACAAAAATAAAAATACAGAAGACACAAATTACCGATATTGAGAAGGAAAAAGGATATACAACTGAAGATCCTTCAGGCATTAAATGGGTAAGGGAATACTACGAACAACCCCACATACATAAATTCTAAAACTGAGATGAAATTGACCAATTACTTTAAAATGCAAACTGCCAAAACTCACCCAAAATGAAATAGATGACATGAATAGCCCCCTATAACTACTAAAGGAACTAAATTATTTTAAAATATTCTGAGAAATAAATCTTCAGGCCCAAAAGATTTCACTAGCAAATCTACCAGAAACTTAAAGAAGAAATAGACAAGATCTTTCTAAAATTTACAGAAAAGGGAAATCATTTTAAAAAACTGGAAGACAACAAAGTTGAAGGAATCACACTACTGAATTTCAACACTTAATATAAAGATACAGTAATCAAGACATTGTGGTATAGATGAAGAGATAGACACATTAGAGTAATATTAATACAACAGAATAGAGAGTCCAGAAAGATGCACAAGAAGTGGCCAGTGGATCTTCGCAAAAGTGCAAAAGCAATTCAAAAGAGAAAAAATAATCTTTTCAATGAGTGGTGTTGAAAGAATTGGTAATAAGTTAGGGTGTTTGATTTTGGGGAGGTGGAGGTTTGATTTCGGACTCCTGCTTGGGCTTGGGCTCACACCAGGGCTGAGGCTAGGGCTTGGCATACGCTAGTGCTAGAGCTAAGGCTGAGCCTGGGGTTTGGGCTAGGGTTAGGTTTGAGGCTGGACTTCGGGTTGTGGTTGTTATTGAATTAGGGTAAGGGTTTGGGACATGTTTTGGGTTGAGTTCTTGAGGGGATATAGATTGGGGCTTGGGCTTTGACTTGGGTTTGGTTTTAGGGTCTAAGGGTTCAGATTTGGATTTTCAGATTAGAGTTATGGTTAGTGTTAATGTTGGGGATGGGTTTGAGGTTTAAGAAGTGGTCAGGTTGAGGTTTGGATTGTTGTTTTGTTTCATTCTCTGGCTTGGGCTCTGATTAAGGCTTGTATTTAGGGTTTAGGGGTTCATGTTCTGGTTTTGGTCCAGATTTTGGGTTCAAGTTCAAGTTTGGTTTCAGAGTATAGTGTTTGGATTGGGTTAGTGTTGGTATTGGGTTGGGGCTTGAGTACCAGTTCAATTTAAAGTTTGGATTGGGGTTAATGTTGGGGAGTGCAAGTTTGTGTTAAGGTTCAGGTTCAGTGTTAAGGTTGGTAGCAGGAGGTACAGAAGTTGAGGCCTTAGCCATGGTGACAGAGGGCAGAGCCAGGGACACTGCAGAGTTGCAGGCCCACAAGGTAGAGCTTTGGGTGTAGAATATGGAATCTCCAACCATAGAGAAATACTCCCAGAGCCTGAAACCTAATGGGATTTGCTCTGCTGGAGTTTGACATTGCTTGGCATTAGTAAACACGTTCATCCTTCCATTTTCTCCCCTTAGGAACTAGGTATGTCTATAACTTTTAAACTATGCTTGTTACACTATTGTATTTCGGGGACAGATAACTTGTTTTCTAATTTAACAGGTCCACAGATGGAGAGGAATTTTTCCCAGGATGCATAATACACAGTCTCACACATAGCTCACATATCTTTGCCTACTCAAAGCTTGTGACAATACTGTCTTATCTTTTCTTCTAGAGTCTTTGTGGTTCTGGGTGTTATGTTTATGTCTATGATGTATCTCAGATTGATTTTTTATAATGGGAGTGAGAAGTTATGAGATTTTTTTCCATATGGATATCCAGTTTTCCAGCACCATTTGTTTAAAAGATTTTCCTTTCCTCATTGAATTGACTTTGTGCTTTTGTAATAAATCAGTTGACCCCATGTATTAGTTTCCTATGGCTGCTATAATAAATTACCACAACCTTGGAGGCTTAAAATAACACAAATTTATTCTCTTATAGTTCTGGAGGCCAGAAGTCCAAAATCAGTTTCACTATACCAAAATCAAGGTATCAACAAGCCTTCACTCCCTCCAGAGGCTCTAGAGGAGAATCCATTCCTTCTCTCTTCGAGCTTCCAGTGGCTACCGGCATCCCCTGGCTTGTGCCAGCATTGGTCCAATCTCTGCCTCCATCTTCACATTGCCTTCTCCTCTTCTATGTGCCAAATCTACCTCTGCCTTTCTCTTACAAGGACACTTGTGATTGCATTTAGGGCCCACCAGATAATCAAGGATAACCTTCCCATTCATGATCCTTAACTTAATTACATCTGCAAAGATCATTTTTGTTTGCCATATAAGGTAACTCACAGGTTCCAGGGATTAGGACATGGATGTCGGGGGGGCAGTTTTTCAGCCTACCACCAATGTATACAATTGTCAAAAGTCATTGAACTGAATATTTAGGATCTGTGAATTTTGTTGGAAATAAACTATACTAAAAATTTTTTTAAAAAGAAAAAAGACAAGTGACCAGCTTAGAGAAATATGCAACATATATAACAAAGGATTGACATCTATACTGTACTAAGAGCCATCACAAATCTATTTTTAAAACATCAAAATTGAAAACAGATAAAGGTTATGACAGACAGCTCAGGCAAAAATGTTGATGAAAAACAAACATTTAAACAGATGTTCAACCATACTAGTAACGAAAGACATGCCAGTTCTAAAATAAACAACACCATTTTCACATAGCAAAAATTTAAAACATTGATAATAAAATATTATGGAGAACATGGAATGGACATATTTATGTGTTGTTGGTGGCTAAATAAATTGGAATAGACTATTTAGAATAATTTGTTCAAATATATTAAAGTTCAAATTGTTGATATTCTTTGACTCATCAATTCTGCTTCTAAGAATCTATGCCATGAAGTACTGGCACATGGAAACAAAGACTTATGTGCAAGGATGCTTATTGCAGCAGTGTTTGAAAAGGACTAAAATAAGAAAAACCTAAAAATGTTCAGCTATCAGGAAATGGGTAAATAAATCACGGACCATCTATACAGTGGCCTACTATACAGCACTTAAAAAGAATCAAGTAGATCTATATTTGCAGACATCAGAAAATTCTCTGAGACGTGTTAAGATAAAAAGCAAGTGAGAAAAAAGCATAGAAATACCTGTGATATGTTCCTATTTATAACTTAAAAAACTATACAAACATATAAAATGCTCTGGAAGGATATACACCAAGCCTAAAATGGTTACTTTCGGTGGGGGCAGGGGGAGAGGATTCTTTATGATGGTTTGCATTAATGCAGTACTTTTGTAACTTTATTTTTATTTAAGAAGAAAGTATGATTGAAGTAAAAATTCATTAACAATAGCAAAAAAGTTAAACCACCTAGAAATAAATTTAAGAAGTCGGAAGACAACTTTAAAAACTCCCTAGAAAGAGTGACCATTAATGGGCATGGGATTTCTTTTTGGGGTGATGAAAGTGTTCTGTAATTAGATGGTGTAGTGATGGTTGCACCACATTGTGAATATACTAAAAACTACCAAATTGTAAACTTTAAAAACTTGAATTTTGTAGTGTGTGAATTATATCTCAGGAAAACAATCTGCTAAGGTAGCTATAATTACCTATGTGGTTGTTCAGAAAACATTGCTGTGGTATTGAGAATTGCTGAAGGAAATTCTCATACATGTTTTATACTATGCAGTCTGTAATGTCTTTCTAAAGTTTTTAAGCCAAATATCATCAGTTTGGGGAGGGTAAGCATATCATCATACTTTCAATCTCTTTTTTTCTCAATATATATAATAGATTCTCAATTCTCTCAATCTATATAAAAGATTCATGTTAACACTGCCTTAAAATCATATGGGGGTAGGAGATCAAATCCTAACCCTATATTGAAAGGTAAAGAGTAAACACTTTATTTTCTCTGTGCTGCTCCATAAAACTACTTTGGTTTTCAGGGGATAAGAATGATGATTGCCATGTACTGTTTAAGAGATATAATCTGAAACGTTGGAGGTCGTATATGAAAAACTCATATACAAATGTAACACAGTTTTCAACGTGTCGGTTTATAAACATAAAAACCCACTATCACAAAGCCACAGTTGGAATAATTTCCACTGATGAGTACTGTGCATTTAACACAGATAGGGGGAATAATTATTTGTAGGCTTAAGAAATGGCTTGAAGCTTGATTGCAGGTGTTGTCATAGAAAAGTCTTGCCTGAACTTAGGTCAAATAAACTGGGACAAATTTATATAAATCATCATTTACTTAAGGGAAACTATCGTGCTGCTAATGAAGACAGAAAAATCTTACAACAAAATAGGATAATACTTTCCAACAAAAGTACAGGCAATGGCCCAGTGTGGTAGCTCATGCCTGTAACCCTAGCACTCTCGGAGGCCGAGGCGGGAAGATCACTTGAGGTTAGGGGTTCAAGACCAGCCTGAGCAAGAGTGACACCCCGTCTCTCCAAAAAATAGAAAAATTAGCCAGGCGTGGTGGTACGCACCTGTAGTCCCAGCTACTTAGGAGGATGAGACAGGAGAATTGCTTGAGCCCAGGAGTTTGAGGTTGCAGTGAGCTATGGTGAGGTGGGGTGACAGAGCTAGACTCTGTCTCAAAAAAAAAAAGTATAGGCAAGTCTGTATTAATAAATCCTCTAAGTGTTCTTCCCTTCCATCGTTATTTATTAAAACTGGGAGAATGCTACTAATTTGTAAGTGTGATGTTTAACTTTATATCAACTTCACTGGGCCACAGGTTGTTCAGATATTTGGTTAAACATTATTCTGGGTGCTATGATTTGGATGTTTTCCCCCCTACAAACCTCATGTTGAAATTCTATCCTCAATGTTGGAGGTGGGGTCTAATGGGAGGCATTTGGGTCATGGGGGCAGATCCTCTCATGAATAGAATATTTTCCCTTGGGGGTGACTTCTCACTTTATTATTTCCCAAAGAGAGGTGGTTGTTAAAAAGAGCTTAGCACTTCCCCACCTTCTTTTGCTTCCTCTTTTGCCATGTAATCTCTGTACACACTGGCTCCCTTTCACCTTGGGCCATGGGTAGAAGCAGCTTGAGGCCTTCAGCAAATGCAGATGCCCAATCTTGAACTCTCCAGCCATCAGAATTGTGAGCCAAATAAACCTCTTTTCTTTATAAATTACCCAGCCTCAGGTATTCTTTTTTAGTAACACAAAATGGACTAAGACATTGAATCTGTCTGTAAGAGTTTTTTGGGTGAAACTAACATTTGAATTGGTAGACTGAAAGACTGAATAAAGTGGATTGCCCTCCCCAATGTGGGTGGGCCTTCTCCAAACCATTGAAGACCTGAATAGAACAAAAGGCAGAGAAAGGGCCTGTCTAACCACACCAAGTATAACCTAACCAAGTATGTCTCCATACTTGGACTGGAATTACACCATCAGCTCTCCTGTGTCTCTAGCTTGCTGACTACAAAACTTGGGACTTCTCAGCCTTCACAATTATGTAAGCCAATTCCTAATAATAAGTCTCTCTCTATAGATAGATACACTCCTCAATAAGAGATATATTCCTATTGGCTCTGTTTCTCTGGAGAACTCTGACTAATACTACAGATTTTGGTACCAAGAATGATGCTAGAAGAACAGAATGTTAAATTTTCTAAATTGGTTCTGGGGTTTCTGGAATTGGCTCTTTAATCTGACTAGATTTGAAGATGCTAATGACTTTATTTCCAGTAATAAAGACAGCACTGATAGTCCATGGTGTGATGTGACAATATAGATATGCAAAATATTTCCATTGGATACTCCTAACCAACCACTTAAAAGAGGCAAGGAGGCAAGGTGATTATATATATAATATATTAAAACATTTTTGGAAACTAATGAATGTAATGAGATTGGCAAGTGGATTCTTTTTTTTTCCTTACATTTCTTCTAACAGGATGGTTGCTTCTAATGTCACTGGACAAAGTGGTAAAAGAAAAGCTCAGGGATTTAAATTTAAGCTCGAACACTACACATATGACCTGAAAGCTTCTTTGTGTACTGCGAAGGAGAGACCCTTATCTTCTATAGCCTGAGATTGCTGAAAATCAAAGGCCAAATCTTATCCTATGACTGGCTGAATTACAAAGCAAGTTGAACTCTCAGCCTTGCAGGGTGTCTACTGTTAAAGTGTGGGGATTGATTGGGAAAGAATGGGATCCTATAAGTTAGAATGGGTATATGTGGAAGACCCTGATGAAGCTGGAGACATTGAGCCCCTAAATACTGATGAGTCTTCTTTATTAGTGGAAGTGATCTCCTCAACTCTGGTGGTAGCAGTCTCTCCACCACAGTCTGAGATAATTAACCCTGCATTGCCTGAGGAAACTGTAATGGCCTCCTCTGAGGCAGTTGCCATGCAAGACAATGCTAATCCTCCTCAGGACCCACCTTCAACAACTCTCTTTGTTATTAGATATACAACTACACTCAAGTCCCAGCAGGCCCCTAAAAGTGAAGTACAAAGTAGGACCATTGAGGAGGTGTGCTACACTCCAAAAGAACTACTTGAGTTTTCTAATTTATACAGACAGAAATTCAGGAAACATGTGTGGAATGGATATTAAGGATGTGGGATAATAGTGGAAGGAACATAAAATTGAATCAGGCCAAATTTATTCATATGGGCCCACTAAATAGAGATTCCACATTTAATGTGGTAGCTCAGGGAATTAGGAAGGGCTCTAACATTTTGATTTGTTGGCTGAAACATGGACCAAAAGGTGGCCCAAAGAGAGCAAATCAGAAATGCCAGACATGCCTTGGTTTAATGTACAAGAAGGGAGATTGGAATGCTAGAATGAATTTGTCATTTAAGACCTACTTACCAACACTGGGAGAGTCCAGGAGACATAACTTTCACCAATACTTTGAGAAACAGATCTGTGAGGGGAGCCCCAGCATCCCTGAAGAGTTTCATGATTGCTCTTCTCTGTAGGCCAGATTTTACAGTGGGAACTACAGTCACTGAATTGGGAAACCCAAATGCAATGGGAGTAATTAGAATCTGAGGTGGCAGGGGCCAAGTTGTGGCACTCAATCACCAAAGGCAAGGTGGGCATGGTTGCCATCATGGGCAGCAGAGTCAAAGCAGCAATCAGAACAGTCTGACATGCAGACCTACTGTGTTGGCTAGTGGATTATGGTGTTCCTAGAAGTGAAATAGATAGGGAGCCTCCTAAATTCTTAGTTGATCTGTATAAGCAGAAAAGTTCTAGGTCAAGTGAATGAAAGTCTAACCTGAATCATAAAAACAAAGCCACAGCACATCAATCAATTCCCAGACTTGAGCCAGCTTACAGACCCAGAACCCCTTGGATGAAGGAGAGGCTGGATCCACTTGAGGAAGGACTTTGATACATTGCCAAAAACTTATACTGTTATTCTTTCTCCAAGCCTTCCCCAAAAGGACCTATGGTTTTTTATCAGGGTAACTGAACATTAGTGAAAAGGAAATAATCGGACCTTTCAGGGACTATTGGACACTACCTCTGAACAGACACTAATTTTGCAGACCCAAAATGTCACTGTGGTCTACCAGTCAGAGCAGGGTCTGATGGAGGTCAGGTGATCAATGGTGTTTTAGCTCAGGTCTATCTCACAGTGGGCACAGAGTATCCCTGAATCCATGCTGTGGTTATTTTCCCAGTCCCAGAATGCATAATTGGAATAAACATAGTCAACAGCTGGCAGAATCCCCAAATTGGTTCCTTGACCTATGGAGTGGGGGCTATTATGGTGGAAAAAGCCAAGTGGAAGCCATCAGAACGGCATCTACCTAGGAAAATAGTAAACCAAAAGCAATACCAAATCAGAGATTAGTGCCAACAGGGAGAACTTGAAAGATGTAGTACTTTAAAAGGCGTGGAGATGGTTATTCTCACCACTCTCTTATTTGGCCTGTGCAGATGACAGATCTTGGAGAATGACAGTGAATTATCTCAAGCTTAACCAAGTGGTGACTCCAATTGCAGTGATTGGACCAGATGTGACTACATTGCTTGAGCAAATTATTAAAAACACATTTCCTGGTACCTGGTATGCAGCTATTGATCTGAAAAATGCTTTCTTTCTCCATACCTATCAATAAGGCCCACCAAAAGCAGTTTGCTTTTAGCTGGCAAGGCCAGTAATACACCTTCACTGACTTACCTCAAGGATATATCAACTCTCCAGCCCTATGTCATAATTTATTTTGCAGAGACCTTGATCACCTTTCCCTTCCACAAGATATCAATCACACTGGTCTATTACATTGGTGACATTATGCTTATTGGACCTAGTGGGCAAAGAGTAGCAACTACTCTAGACTTAAACATCATGTAAAGACGTTTGTGTGTCAGAAGGAGGGAAATAAATTCGACTAAAATTCAGAGACCTTGTACATCAGTGAAATTTCTTGGGGTCCAGTGGTAGGAAGCATGCTAAGATAAATAAGGTGAAGGATAAGTTGTTGCATCTGGCCCCTCCTATAACCAAGAAAGAAGCAAAATACCTACTAGGTTGCTTTGGATTTTGGAGGCAACATATTCCTCATTTGGGTGTGTTATTCCTTCCAAGAAAAGTAAACAACCAGGTGCACTACCTGAAGTTCTGCTCATTGGGGAATTTCCCTTCACCATTGACCTTAGGGATGTCCCAGAAAAGGGCTGTAGTGCCACAGCTGTCTACTTTCAGGTGGTGCCTGTGTATTGTGCAGAACCATTTGTAAACCAGGCCTGAAGTCTTCTCTTCCTGTATCTGATCAAAGAAGCTCCCTTGAAGTCTTAAGTGTAGACTGGGAAAGAGAAGGCAGTGTAGCAGGAGTGGGGACCATGGGCCTTGGGCCATTTATTCATGTAACTTTCTTGTGCTTTCAGGGTCTGCTGGCCAAAAGTGATCTCAGCAAAGCAGGATATTAATAATGAAGTGGAAAAGGTTAATTCATTCTGCGGATACCAGTCAGCCTCTTTCCCCAGCCACCCCTGTCATCAGCCAATGAGCTCATGAACAAAGGGGCCATGCTGGCCAGGATGGAGGTTATATATGGGCTCAACAACACAAATTTCCATTCACCAAGACTGACCTGGCTATAGCTGCTGCTGAATGTCCAATCTTCTAGTAAGATGGATGAACACTGAATCCCTGATATGGTACCATTCCCCAGGATGATCAGCCAGCTATCTGGTGGCAGGTTGATTACATTGACCACTTCCATCATGGAGGAGGAAGCATTTTATTCTTATTAGAATAGACACTTACTCTTAATACATATTTGCCTTCCATGCACACAATGCTTCTGTCAAAACTATGATCCATGGACTTACAAAATGGCTTAACCACCATCATGATACTCCATACAGACTCACTTCTGATCAAGGAACTCACTTTACAGCCAAAGAAGTGTGGCAATGGCCCATACTCATGGAATTCACTTGTCTTACCATGGTTCCCACCATCCTGGAACAGCTGGTTTGATAGAATGGTGGAATGGCCTTTTGAAGACTCAATTACAGTGGCAGCTAGGTGGCAATACCTTGCTGGGCTGGGGCAAGGTTCTTCAGAAGGTTGTATGTGCTCTGATTCATTTGAGAATAACAAGGACAATTTTAAAAGAGTCATGATTTTGCAGTTGGTGCTCTGCAAAAAAAAAAAAAAAGAGTCATGAGGGGGGCTAGCCCTACTGGATACTAAAAGATATAATACATTTATAATAATTAAAAGCAACTTGATACTGGTACAACAATACACAAAAATGTAATGGCTTAGAAGGAACAGTCCAAAATAGTATCAAATATATGTTGAATACATATAAGAATGTAGTATTTGATAAAGGTAGCAGTTCAAATCAATGAAAGGAAAATAGGTTATTCAACAAATAGTGGTGGGACAATTGATTGGCCATAAGGAAAAGACAAAGCTGAATTTCTATCTTATTCCTTACACCAAAGCAAATTTCAGATGGACCAAAGATTTACACATAACTATGGAACCATAACTAATTCAACATCAAATCATGTCAACTCTGCCTTCAACATAGATAATGGATTATTACACTTCTATTTCCTTTGAACCCAGTCGAAGGCATGGGCTATTAAAATATCCTCCTAATCCTATACTCTAATCCTGACTCCAACAATTTGTTTACCATACAGCAGCCAAAGTGATCTTTTAAAAGTCCAAATCAGAGCATATCATACGCCTGCTTAAAACATCTCTGTGACTTCGCATTGGGAATAAAATACAATCCCAGAGATTCAATAAACATCTACTGAATGAATAAATAATGTCCATGGCAGCATTGATCATCATAACAAATAAAACACTGGATATAGCCTAAATGTCCATCACAAAGAGATCTGTTAAATTATTTATGGTACATCTATACAATGAAATATTACAAAGTTCTTCAAAATAATGGAGTAGAGCCATGTATAGAAAGTTGTCTAAGACATAGTTAATGAACAAAGAAAATGGCATATTATTTATTGAGTGAATCCATTTGTGAACATAATGAAGAGGGGGGCTACCTCTGAAATGTGTTACTGCAGAGATGAGAAAGATGAGAAAAGAAGAATTTTACTAATCACCTCACACCTTTCCTTATTGCTTACAGTCTTTACAAAGAGCTTTATATTCTTTCATTCTTTATATAATGAAAAGCTAGAGAATTAAAAATAAATAAATAAAGTGACTTTAAGAAGCAAGTCCACAATAAGCACATCAAAGAAGAAACACCAAAGTAAGTAACAATGAAGGGGCTTAATTAAGCCATTTTATACAGATAAAGTGTGCATTCACAATGTTAGTGTGACAGTTACATACTTTTGTATGTAAAATAACCATTTCATCAAAACACATAAAGCAAAAAGTGTTAGAAATATAGAATCTGAGAGAAAAATAATGCTAATAGAAAGATTTTAAATTTGTCTTATAGTTGTTAATGTGTGATTTTCAAAAGGGTAAAATCATGATTTGTACAAATATAAAATCAATATGCGTCAAAGATTTTATTTAGCTTATTAATTAATAAGGGAACCAGTAAGATGTTAAAATTTGTTTAAAAGAAAATCTGAAGAGCAGACATATGTATATATATATGTATATATACACACATATATATGTGCAATTGAGAATACTGAAATAAATTTTTAATAAATGAAAAACTGTTTTGAATTATGTTGTCTATACAGTGTGCAAATCTTGTGTCTCTACTGGACGATACTCATTTGCATCCCTACAGACAAAAATCATTTATACTACTATCAGTTTTCTACAACTTTTAGAGTTGTAAAATAGTCATGTCAAAGACAAAGATACACAACTCCATAGAATCAGATCACCTGGAATTCCATTGTCCAGTATTCCACTAAATGGACATTCAATCACTTTTGTCTATTTCAAAGTCTTTCATACATTTTCTTGACAGTCTTTGGGACATCATGTAGATAAAAATAAACAAGAAGCTAAAAAATTAATAAATTTGGTTAAATATTCACATTCATACTAGAAAAGAAGTTTTCTTTTTCGGCACTATGGAAAATTGATCATGTACCATGTCACAAATGAAACCTCAACTGAGCCTCAAAACAGAGATCACATAAGTGAAATACATTGATCACAATGCTAAAAAAAAAAGCCAGGAACTTAATAAGTGTTTGTATAAAATCCTCAATTACTTGGAAATTTTTAAAAACATCCTGCAAATAAATCCTATATCAAATAAGAAATTAAAATTACAACTACAGACTATTTAAAAACATGGGCAATGAGAATATTACTTTTCAAAACTTATGGTTTGCAGTAAAGACTGTAGTCTGAAGAACTTATAAATCCTTAAATACCTTGATTACTAAACGAGACTAAAAATAAATGTACTATATGTTGAATTCAATAAATTAGAGAATAACAAAACAGCCAGGCATAGTGACTCACACCTGTAATCTTAGCACTTTGGGAGGCCAAGGGGGGAGGATTGCTTGAGGCCAGGAGTCTGAGATCAGCCTGAGCAAGAGCAAGACCCCATCTCTACAAAAAATAGAAAAATTAGCCGATGTAGTAGCATGCACCTACAGTCCCAGCTACTTAGAAGGCTGATGCAGGAGGATTGCTTGAGCCCATGAGTTTGAGGTTGCAGTGAGTGAAGCAACAGTAACAACAACAAAGTAAACAGGAAAAAGTAATTAATAAAAATAACTGCATATAATTGCTTAGAAAACAGATAAATTGATAAATTGAAACCTCTTATTAAAAAATATAAATGTACAAATATTGGGGGTATTAAAAACAAATAGGTCTCAAAATGTCTAATGGTTCAAGTACAATTAAAGTTCCTCATCCATGTAACAGTATAAGTTGGATGTGCTTAGTAGGCAAATGATGGTTTATCTCCACATGGTCATTCAGGGATCCAAGCTGATAGAGGCTCTTCCATCTTCAATATATGGCATCCAAAGTTGCATTGGTTATCTCCATTCCAGTCCACTGACAGAAGAAATAAACATAGAGGAGTGTGCACGGAAGATTTATATGTACCAGACCTGAAGTGGCATACACCACTTGTTAATATTCCACTGGCCAAAATTCAGTCATATGGCCATACCAGCAAGAAAGGCTGGAAAATGTAGTCTGGTTATGTGCCCAAAAAGGATAGTGGAATACAGATTATGGTGCCATGTCTATCAAGTTTGATCAAGAAAAATAAGATACAAAAGAATTACACAAAAGTCAAAATAAGGAAGTAGGTATGACCACTGAAAATTCAACAAAGAAAATTTTCAGAAAGAGTATCATTGATGACTCTATGAAAATAATTCTAAAGTATTGATGAAAAAAAGGTTATCTAGAAAAACAGTACCAAAACTGATTCTAGGAGAAATAAAAATCTAAGTAGATCAAGAAACATGAAAGAAGTTAAGTTTATGGAAAACAAGGTTTTTCAGGCACATTATTACAAACCTTCATAGAATAGACATTCTCATAATATTTTAATGATTCCAGAACATTTAAACTGATAAATAGCATCCTGATTCTTTCCATAAAATAAATGCCAAAATCCAAAAAAACCCACATATTATAAAGTTACAGAATATAACTTATAACTTTAGACTAAAACCCTTTAAAAAATGCTAGCAAACTGAATAATACATCACAACCAAGTAAAATTTACATGAGGAATAAAAGAATGATTTAATACTAGGAAATATACAATATAAATCATTACATCAATATGTTTAAAATATTTCCTTACCATGAAAGATAGCCAAAAGTTATTTGATAAAATACGTCATCCATAACTAATGTTTTTAAAAAACGTCAGGAAAGTGGTAAAATGTTTCCTTAACATGATACAGACTGTGTATCTGTAACCAATACTCATTCTTAGAAACAAGACAAAGATGACCATTACCAACATGACATGGCTCTGAAAGCCCTTTTCAATGTAATAAAATAAGTAAAAGCAATAAAACTTACAAATACTGACAAGAAACAATTATTTTCAATTGTAGAATTAACTGTCGTCTACTTGCACTTTGAAAATTCCAAAGCAATTAACTAAAAAACTATTAGAACTCATAAGAAGATTTAGTATTGTACTATAATATAAATAAAATTTAAAATCTATAGCTTTCCAATAAACAAAAAATAACCATTTAGAACATATACTTAAAAATAACCCCTTCAGAAACAAAACAATACAATAAAAAACAAAAATCTGTACAATACTAGGAAATGTATATAAAATACTTTTAAAACCTTACTGAGGGACTTAAAAGAATACTTGCATAATTGGACAAATCTACCATGTTCCTAGAAGGGGAAATGTCATAAAGTTTCAATTTACAAGGTTATTATTTCTTCCCAATTTAAGTTCATATGGAAAAGACATACACGAGAATAGCCAGGGAGTAATTTGCACTTTCATATATTAAAACATTATAAAACCACAATAATGAAAACATTTGTTACCAGTAAAAGAATGGAAATAAAGAATAGAATGGAAGAAATAGATGCAATTATGCATAAGTATCTGCTATATAATAAAATGTGTCATTTCAAACTAATTGGAAAAAGAATGAGCTATTTAATAAATTATAGTAAAAAATAAAATTTGAAGACAGACAGAATTTTGGCTGACTAGAGTCAAGGCTTGTTGGACCTTCCCAATAGAGGAGTTGAGGGTTGGACTGAGGGGAATGGAGGGTGACTGCTGATGGGGAGTGGACCACAGGGTCTGACACCAGTAGAGTCCAGAACACCACCAGCAGGAACTGAACAGCTGAGAGAGAGGAGAAATCCATGCAAACCAAATCAAGGGAGTTCCAGAGCCCAGGGAAAGGGTAAGGGATTTTCCCCCTCCCCCACCCAGATGCCTCAGGCCTGCAACGAGACACAGGGCTCTCATCCCATGGGGGAGTGCCACTAGGAACCAGAGAGTGGATGCCCCATCCCCTGCATCTTCTACACTCCTGGCATTCCAGGAAGTAATTTTGGCTCAAGCCGCTCATAGCCACGTGGCCACACTCACCTCATAGCAACTGCCAATGCACCTTGCACTGAGTGACTGAGCCTGCCACAGGCAACAGTGAGTGCACTCTCAGCCGAGCCTGTCTCGAACAGAGGAGCTGCCACTGCAGCTTGCAGAGGAGGGTGGTTGTGGTGCCAGTGCCTTAGCTACAGAGAGGAGGAGGGCAGACCGGTGCTCCCTCCCACAGCTCAAGGGTGGTACAGGAAGACTGTGGCCCCTTCCTCCCCACCATAGCAGCTACTGGAGTTCTCTGTGCTGAGTGACTCCCTTTCAGCACCAGGGCCGCGTTTCCGCCTTGAGCCCTCGGGCAGCCTCAGTTTGTGACCTTCCTGCTCACAGGTGTTTGGCGCGTCTGCCTGCTGATGTCACAGGCAGCGGAGTGGGGAGGCATGGGGGAGAGGTTCCAGTTTCAAGGTTGGGCAGCCAGTGAGAACCTGTGCCCATTGGGACGGTGTGGAGGAGCACAAGAGAGCAAAGGTCAGAAAGTGTGCCTCTCCCCCACAGAACCACCATATAGGAGTTTGCTGAACCAGGGAGAATCAATTTGCATAAGTACTGGTTCCCATGGCAACCTAATGCCTCTGGTGCCTCAGGCTGAATCAGGGCAGCTTCCCCCACCACCATTCAATTTAATAGGGAGTTCAGCTTGATCCAAGAGTTCCTTGAGCCTGCCACTATTCTCCTGGTGGGAAAGTCACCCCCTCAGAGTTTTCTGGGGATAGAGAGCAGACTCTCTGGTTGAGTGGGGCCAATTCAGCCCCTCCTGGCCAGCTTAGTGAAGAAGTGGGGAACTGACCTTTAACTCCTGCATATCTCTTACCAGCATTTGTGGAGCTAGAGGGCAGGCTCACCCAACCCAACCACACCGAACCTCATTCCCCCACCCACCTCTGTTGTGGTGGTGAATAAAGGACTCATCTGAAAGTTCCAGGGCCCCACCCACCACTTGGGGCATTAGAGAGCTTCTCCTGAGGAACTAGAGCTGGTCACAGGATCCAAACACAGCAGTGCAGCTTGTTCCCTCCTAAAAACACCACCTACTGACAGGGAGGTCAATTTGCATGCCCATTACAGCATTTACTGACTCAGTCATACAGCGTGTGATTGATTCTCACCCACAAGCACCACCTACTGACTCAGAGATTAAACTAGGTGTGTCATTATATAAACTAAAGAAAATCCAAAAGTAAGAAGCAACATCTGTTCCAGATGAAAAGGAACCAGTGAAAGAACTCTCGAAGTATGAAGAATCAGAGCAAAAGTTCACCCCCAAAAGGGAACACCAGCTCTCTAGCAATGGATACCAACCAAAAGCAGAATATTGAAATGACAGATGAAGAACTTTGAACACAGATTATAAGGAAGCTTAATGAAATACAAGATAAAATATAAACCTAACACAAAGAATCCACAAAAGCAATTAAGGAAACGAATGAAAAAATTCACAAAGAAATTGAATTATTAAAGAAAAATCAAACAGAACTTCTGAAAATGAAAAATTCATTCAAGGAATTACAAAACACAGTGGAAAGCCTTAAGAACAGGTTAGATCAGGCAGAATAAATAATCTCAGAGCTTGAAGACATCTTCCAATTAAACAAATCAGTCACAGAGATAGAGCAGAGAAATAAGAGGAATGAGAGAAGCCTACAAGAAATATTGGAGTATTCAAAGAGGCCTAACATAAGAATTATAGGCATCCCTGAGGGTGAAGAAGAAAATACACAAGGCTTGGATAATTTATTTGAGGGAATAATTAAGGAAAATTTCCCTGGCCTGCCTAGAAATCTAGATATTCAGGGACAAGAAGCTCAAAGGACCCCTGGGAGATTCATCACAAGTAAGAATACACCATGACACATAGTCATCAGACTGGCCAAAATAAACATGAAAGAGGCACTCCTATGAGCCGTAAGGCAAAACCAGCAGGTAACTTACAAAAGAAAACCCATCAGACTAACTGCAGATTTCTCAACAGAGACCCTACAAGCCAGAAGGGATTGGGGCCCCCTTCTCAGTCTTCTCAAACAGAATAATGCCCAGCCTAGAATTTCGATTCCTCCAAAACTAAGTTTCATATATGAGAGGGAAATAATGTCTTTCACAGACAAGCAACACTGAGGGAATTCATCAAGACAAGATCTGCCCTGCAGGAAGTACTCAGAACTGCATTATTCATGGATCAGCACAATAAACACTTACCAATGTAAAATTACCCAAAAGCTAAAGGTTGAAGGATAGATACCACAATGGCTCAAGAGACAAAACAATGCAATGAAGTTCAACTCAACAGAATGAACAGAAATCCACCCCACTTATCAATTCTTTCAATAAATGTGAATGGCTTGAACTGCCCACTGAAGAGACATAAACTGGCCAAATGGATAAATATACACAAGGCAAGTATCTGCTGTCTTCAGGAAACACATCTAATACACAAAGACTCATCTAGACTCAAGGTGAAGAGATGGAAAACAATTTTCCATGCTAATGGAAACCAAAAAGAAACCTGGCATAGCAGTTCTCATATCAGATAACATAGACTTCAAATCAACAAAAGTAATGAAAGACAAACATGGTCATTATATAATGTTAAAGAGAACAGTTCACCAAGAAGACATAACAATCTTAAATATTTATGCCCCTAACACAGGAGCACCCAGATTCATAAAGCAAATCTTACTTGATCTAAACAAAATGATAAACAGCAGCACCATAATAGCTGGGGACTTCAACACCCCACTGACAGAACTGGACAGATCCTCCAAACAGAAAATAAATAAAGAAACAAGGGACTTAAATAGAACTCTAGAACACATGGTCCTAACAGACATTTACAGAACATTCTACCCAAAAATCACCAAATATACATTCTTCTCATCAGCTCATGGGACTTTCTCTAAGATTGATCACATCCTAGACCACAAAATATGTCTCAGCAAATTTAAAAAAATAAAAATTATACCATACATCTTCTTAGACCACTGTGGAATAAAATTAGAAATCAACTCCAACAGAAACACTCATCTCTACACAAAGTCATGGAAACTAAACAACCTACTGCTGAATGATAGTCATGTCAAGGAGGAAATTAATATGGAAATCAAAAGAGTCTTTGAACTAAATGTTAATGGGGAAACACGTTATCAAAATCTGTGGGATACAGCTAAAGCAGTCCTGAGAGGAAAATTGATAGCCATAAACACCTATATCCAAAAGACAGAAAGATCACAAATCAACAATCTAATGAATCATCTCAAAGATCTGGAAAAGGACAAGCAAACCAATCCCAAACCCAGCAGAAGAAAAGAAATAACCAAGATCAGAGCAGAAATAAATTAAATCGATAACAAAAGAACTATACAGAAGATTAATAAAACAAAAAATTGGTTCTTTGAAATGATAAACAAAACTGACATGCTTCTCACTAGATTAACAAGATGCAGAAAAGAAAGGGCTCTAATGAGCTCAATTAGGAATGAAAAAAGAGAAATTACAACTGATATCACAGAAATAAAAAATATCATCTCTGAATATTACAAAAATCTCTATGCATATAAGCTTGAAAACGTGGAGGAAATGGACAAATTCTTAGAAACACACAGCCTCCCTAGGCTCAATCTGGAAGAAATGAAATTCCTGAACAGACCAATACCAAGTACCGAAATTGAAGCAGTAATAAAAAACCTTCCTAAAAAAAAAGTCCTGGACCAGATTGTTTCAACCCAAATTCTACCAGACCTACAAAGAAGAACTGGTGCCTATCCTGCAGATATTATTCCACAACATTGAGAAGGAAGGATCCTCCCCAACATGTTTTATGAAGCCAACATCACCCTGATACCAAACCCAGTAAAGGACTCAACAAAAAAAGAAAACTACAGACCAATATCCCTTATGAAGATAGATGCAAAAAGTCTCAATAAAATACTAGCAAATCAAATTCAGCTGTTCATCAGAAAAATAATCCATCATGACCAAGTGGGCTTCAACCCCAAGATGCAGGGATGGTTCAACATACACAAATCTATAAATGTAATTCACCACATAAATAGAAGTAAAAACAAAGAGCACATGATCCTCTCAATAGATGCAGAAAAAGCATTCGACAAAATTCAGCACCCTTTTATGATAAGAATGCTTAACAAAATAGGCACAGATGGGACCTACCTCAAAATGATAAAAGCCATATATGACAAACCCACAGCCAACATCATACTGAACAGGGAAAAATTGAAAGCATTCCTGCTTAGGACTGGTACCAGATAAGGTTGCCCTCTATCAGCACTTCTATTCAATATTGTGCCAAAGTCTTAGCCAGAGCAATCAGACAGCAGAAGGAAATCAAGGGCATCCAAACAGGGGCAGAAGAGGTCAAACTATTGCTCTTTGCTGATGATATGATCTTATGCCTAGAAAACCCCAAAGATTCTGCCAAGAGTCTACTGGAATTGATAAATAAGTTCAGCAAAGTCTCAGGTTACAAAATCAATGTACACAAATCAGTAGCATTCATATACGCCAACTACAGTCAGACTGAGAACCTAATCAAAGACTCAATACCTTTCACAATAGCAACAAAGAAAATAAAATAACTCAGAATACATTTAACTAAGGAGGTGAAGGACCTCTACAGGGAGAACTATGAAACACTGAATAAGGAAACAGCAGAGGATGCAAAGAGATGGAAAACCATACCATGCTCACGGATTGGCAGAATCAACATTGTCAAAATGTCCATACTACCCAAAGTGACCTACAGATTCAACACAAGCCCTATTAAAATATCAACATCATTTTTCACAGATCTAGAAAAAATAATTCTATGCTTCATATGGAACCAAACAAGACCCTGTATAGCCAAAGCAACCTTAAGCAAAAAGAACAAATTGGGAGGCATCAATTTACCAGCTATACTACAAGGCTATAGTAACCAAGACAGCATGGTACTGGAACAAGAATATAGACTTAGACCAATGGAACAGGACTGAGAACCCAGACATAAAACCATCCTCATATAACCATCTGATTTTTGACAAAGCAGAAAAAAACATACACTGGGGAAAAGAACCCCTATTGAATAAACGGTGCTGGGAAGATTGGATAGCCACATGTAGAAGAATGAAACAGGATGCGCATCTGTCACCTCTCACACAAATCAACTTACAATGGATAACAGACTGAAACCTAAGGCATGAAACCATAAGAATTCTAGAAGAAAATGTTGGAAAAATTCTTATAGACATCGGACTAGGCAAAGAATTTATGAAGAAGACCCCAAAAGTAATCACAGCAACAACAAAAATAAATAAATGGGACCTGATCAAATTAAAAAGCTCTGCACAGCCAAAGAAACTATCACTAGACTGAATAGACAACCTACAGAATGGGAGAAAATATTTGCATGCTATACATTTGACAAAGGGCTAATAACTAGAATCTATACAGAACTCAGGAAAATCAGCAAGAAAAAAATCAAACCACCCCATTAAAAAGTGGGCAAAGGACAGGAACAGAAACTTTTCAAAAGAAGATAGACTAATGAAGATAGACTAATGGCCACTCATACACTGCTGGTGGGACTACAAACTAGTACAACCTCTATGGAAATTAACATGGAGATACCTCAAAGCATTAAAAGTAGAGCTACCATTTGATCCAACAATTCCACTACTTGGCATCTACCCAAAGGAAAAAAAGACATTCTATAATAAAGACATCTGCACTCGAATGTTTATAGAAGCACAATTCACAATTGTAAAGATGTGGAAACAACCCAAGTGCCCACCAATACATGAGTGGATTAATGAAATATGGTGTATGTATACCATGGAGTACTACTCAGCCACAAAAAGCAATGGTGAACTAACACCTCTTGTGTTATCCCAGATGAAGCTGGAGCCCATTCTTCTAAGTGAAGTATTACGAGAATGGAAAAACAAGCACCACATGTACTCACCATTTAATTGGTACTAATTGATCAACACTTATGTGCACATATGGAAGTAACATTCATCAGGTGTTGGGCAGGTGGGCAGGGGAGGAGGGGATGGGTATAGTCACACCTAATGGGTGCACTGCACACTGTCTGGGGGATGGGCACACTTGTAGCTCTGACTCGGGTGGTCAAAGGCAATATATGTAACATAAATGTTTGTACCCCCATAAAAGTCTGAAATAAAATGAAATAAAATAATATAAAATAAAATGTGATCATTTCTGCATAAGCATACATCAGAATATACAAGTACGTAAAAGAGTTAAATATTAAAAAACGAAAGCAAAAGAAGTGGGGGGCAATATAGGAGAATATTTATGTAGACCTTTTCCCTTAAGCTTCCAAAAAAAGGGCAGGAATAATAAAAAGAGTTATATATTTGATTACATAGAATTTAAATTTTCTTTAAAGTACTGTAATTCAAATGAAATACTAATAATAACTTAAAATGATATTTGCAACATATAGGACAGAAAAAGGGTTACTGTCCTAAATATAAATAAAGCATTCTTACAAATGAGTAAGATGACACCTCAACAAGAAAAAAAAGTAGTCGAGAATGGGAGCAAGCAAATCAGCTGTAGTGAACATCTATTGTTTTGTTTGCCCAGTACCACCTTTCTTCCGGGAACTGACCTTCTCCTCATTCCAACCATATGATTTGGATAGAACCTATTAGATTTTTACATGCTCTCACATCCCTAACCACAATTTATTGGTCCACACATGAGCACCTTTCTTAGAGATTCCTAATGCCTACTCCCACACTCCACTCCATGCCTGCTTTGGCATATCCTATCAACAAGGTCAGAAAAAAAAATTACATTTCCTTTTATCTAACAAGATCTATACTTCCTATCTCAGGAACAGACAAATACTGCATGTACTCACTTATAAGTGGGAGCTAAACAATGAGTATACAAATCACACAGAGTGGTATAATGGACTTTGAAGACTCAGAGAGGGGAGCGTGGGAGGGAGGGATCAAAAATTACCTATTGAGTACCATGTACACTATTTGGGTGATGGGTACACTAAAAGGCTTGACTTCAACACTATGCAATTAATCCACGTAACAAAAAATCACTTTTACTCACTAAATCTATTGGGAAAAGAATAAACCAGAAAAGGAGTTAGCATTAAAGAAAAAAAAAAGATCTATACTTCCTAGAAGGCAGGTGTAAATTTCCTTCATTATAATTGAAAAGCTTCCCACTTCCTATATTGGAGTATTGGAGTAGGGGACCTGGGGAAAATGCCAAACTTGTAGTGGGTGAGCTTACTTTCAGAAAGAGGATATTTTATACTCTACCCTGCTAGCTTTTGGAACGTGTTCTTGCCTCGGTTTAAAATGACAAGTTTCAACAAACATTACGTAGTCATATCTAAAATAAATAACTCAGCCTTATGGTACAGGTATTCTTGGGAGTAAATATCAAGGAAGCACAGAATCCCTGCAAAAGTGAGTAGAGGAAAACAGGTGGGAATTTGATAAGCCTCATACTTACTTCCCCAGTCCAATCCTCCCTCTTCAAAACCCCAAAGCTAGTAGACTACAATATTAGGTGTACCTTTTCCTAAGGCTTCTTCCTAGGAGGGTTGAAGATAAAGATTTGACTTGAGGAGTTATCTCATTGGGTAAAGAATGGTGAATTGGATTTCTAGAGGTCTCCACCCTAGGGCTCATTTCACTCCCTCCTACTTGTCCAGCTCTTTGTAACTGACACAGGTCTAGGCTTTGGCCATTCTCAAGTAACCTAGATAGAATATGGGCTCACAGGCCAATAATATATAAGAGTCACAGGTATTTCAAGAGAAAAACTAGATTGCAGATTCCACTAGAAGCATAACTATTAAAATAGGTACACCAAGAACTTAAAATAAGCATAATAAACATAAAATAACACACAAGAGAAGATATTAGCAATACAACACAAGAACAAGACAATATAAAAAGAACCAAATGAAAAGATCACATTAAAATAAAGATCAAAATAGATGGGATAATGGAAATAACTAAAGAGTAAATTTGTGAATTGGAAGATAAGATTGAGAAAATCTAGAATGCAAAAGGAAAGGAAAATGAAAAATATATATAAAAGCTAAGAGGCATTAATAGAATTTGACTCCTCACAGTAGCATGTTTTCCCATTTTACCATATATTTAATGAATTGATTATGTATATTATTGGAGTTCCCAGAGAGCATGTATCTCTAGTACTTAGCATACTTCCTGGCACATCATGCCTCAGGAAAAGTTTGTTGAATTGAACTGCTCTGTTTAATTGCAAGTAGTGAAGCTTCTAAAAAACATATTCCTAGAATGTTGGCCTTTCTAA
The DNA here is from genome assembly GCA_023783475.1 of Daubentonia madagascariensis. Classification (NCBI taxonomy): domain Eukaryota; kingdom Metazoa; phylum Chordata; class Mammalia; order Primates; family Daubentoniidae; genus Daubentonia; species Daubentonia madagascariensis. The sequence goes on from JAKFHU010002439.1 coordinate 89,307, forward strand.
TTTGTCAGGCTAAAATTGTATGAATAATTCTTTCACTAAGTCTGAACAACTGAGGTCCCTTTTGTGGAATGTATTACATAAGCAGTACCCTTTTCCCTATTACATCTCTGCCCCACTCATTCTTTAAGGCAGTGGTCCCCAACCTTTTTGGCACCAGGGACCGGTTTCATGGAAGACAATTTTTCCATGGGCCGGGGTGGGGGGGTGAGGGATGGCTTCAGGGTGATTCAAGCTCATTACATTTATTGTGCAGTCAAACCTCTTTGCAAATCTGTATTTGCTCCCCAGCACTAGCATCACCACCTCAGCTCCACCTCAGATTATCAGGCGTTAGATTCTCATAAGGAGCACACAACCCAGATCCCTCACATGTGCAGTTTACGGTAGGGTTCGTGCTTCTGTGAGAATCTAATGTTGCCGCTGACCTGACAGGAGGCAGAGCTCAGGTGGTGATGTGAGTGATGGGAAGTGGCTGTAAATACAGATTAAGCTTTGCTTGCTTGCCCACTGCTCACCTCCTGCTGTGCGGCCTGGTTCCTAACAGGCCATAGACTAGTACCAGTCCTTGGCCCAGGGGTTGGGGACCACAGATTTATATGAAATGTCCAGAAAAGGCAAATCCACAGAGACAGAAAGTGGATTGGTGGTTGCCAGGGATGGGGAGTGACTGCTAATGGGACAAGGTCTCCTTCTAGGGGAATGAGAACATTCTGGAACTAGACAGAGGTGATGGTTGCACAACATGGTGAATGCACTAAATGTTTCTGAATTGTTCACTTTAAAATGCTGAATTTTATGTTATGTGAATCTTACCTCAAAAAAAATTTGTTTAAAAGAAGGGCAAATAGCATCCTGATGACATTTTCAGATGAAGCAAATGCTTCCAACACTGATAAAAAGCTGAGAAATCAAACTCAGGAAGGTTAGAAATGTGGGTCTAAGAATATCAAAACATGGCCACCGTGGGGCAAGCATAGAACCCATGGGAAAATGATGGGAAAGGCAGACAGGAGTGTGCTGGGAGGGATTCGGGAGCTGCTGCCCAGGAAAATTCAGCACTCTTCAAGAATGGAAGATTCAGCACTTCCACAAGAATGGAAAAACAAGCACCACATGTACTCACCATTTAATTGGTACTAATTGATCAACACTTATGTGCACATATGAAAGTAACGTTCATCAGATGTCGGGCAGGTGGGGGGGGATGGGTAGCTGCTGCTGCACACCCTGGGATTATGCAGAGGAAAAGACATGCAGCTCAGACAAGAGGGGGCTTCTGGAGACTCCAGGACAACTCCAGCTGCATCATGTTTTCCGTGGAAGATAGTCAGGTGTTGACTAATTGGACAGACTCTAGAGAGGAATAACTCCAGTCATTAAGGAGAGGAGAGATCAGCTTTTGAGGCACGATGAAAGGCTGTGAAAGGCTTCCAATACTCACAGCTTGGCTGGGTCCCTGCTGAGGAGTCCCCCTCTTTGCCTGTGAATACTTGAAAGACACAAAGACTGAGGAGAGTTGAGAATTACTTAGCATAGCATGAGTTGTTACAATTAGGACTGGGATGGAATGAGGAAAGGGAGATTGCAGGGCTGAAGGCCAGGGAAATGTGTTTGACAAGGTGCATGGTTGGTAGATTGTGAGAAAACATCTCGAGAGGAAGGATGGAAACCCATCACATGCAGTCTGACAAGGTGAAAGGCAGGAGTGTGTTTTACACAGAGAAAAATCTTCCTCAAATCTTGGGAGAGGTTTTGGAGTTTCTATTAAGTGGTCCCCAACTCTCATGCTTTGATTCTCCAGTTTTATATGTTCCGAAATTGGTATGAAATAAATGGCACCTGGAGACAAATAAGCTAGCACGCTGGTTAAGAATTTTTCTAGTTCCATGATGCCCAGCAGGAGATACTGTTGCGACAGTGGGCTTCCCAGCTGCAATGTGAGGCGTCAACATGAACTGATGTGGCTTTCAGGGTAGAGGACTACTCCTGAGGTTGAGTAGATTTAGGGCTTTTATCCTATTTATTCGTACATGCAATGCAGCAAATTTTTTAAATGATTATTTTAGGCTCGAACAGTTTCGTAAAACTACAAGTTTAAAAAATAGCTTCTAAGTCACATTTGGGAGGAAATCACGTAATGACCAGAGTCAAGTGGGGCAGAATCTGAAAGTTTTTTTCAATCTTCTGCAGTCTGAGGGCCCCCGAGGTGAGCGGTTTCGGGGTGACTGGCAGTTTGCAGTTTTTACAAGTGGGGTGGGAGGGGGAGAGAGTAGCCAACCCTGACTATCCTTATTCATGTTCAGCCTCATGGAAATATCTCAAGGTGTCAAGTGGCATGACATCCCCTGCCTGTCCCAGGGTAAGAGAGAAAGATTCTTTGAGCAGGGGTCATGGGTCTTGGAGAGCTCCACTCATGGACTTCAAACACCAACAATGCCCCCACCATTTCAGCATGAATTGCTATTGCTGGTTCACCTCTCTCTGGGACTGACCCCCTTGGAAGCATCCTCCATGGTTGCTTGGTGGGGTTTAGATGGGTATGCATGTACGGTTGGCCCCTCTCACCTCCTCGTGCCAGGATTCTGAGGGCACCTACCCCAAAGCAAATCTGAGCAACAACTTTCTGCATCTTCCCCCCCACCCCGCCTCCTATCGTCCATCCAACTTTACGTGTTTCTATCACAAAGTCCCTCTGTTGGCAAAAAAATCCAACAGTATTGTTCAGAGGTTCAGGTCCAACTTTCTGTACCTGGTTTCTACACCAAGACAATAAGTTGGAATGTCAGCAGCTATTCAGACACTTGACTGGTCACACAAGAGGCTGCTTTCTGGAAACGTCTGGAAGTTGAAGATAAGGCAAGATTTTCAGAGTCCTGTTCCGGCAGGGAGTTTCCTGAATGTGGTGAACGGGAAAAACTACATCCCGGCCCATGACAGCTGCCCTCATGGCGTCCCTCAGCAAACGGGGTAGATTTGCAAGGAAGGGAAGCAGATTTAAAGCCCTGAAATTTAGCAAAACCTGCGTGGTATAGAACACGGGGTTGTTTATTTCAAATAGTACAGCTAAATCATGTGTTTCCCAAAGAAGAAAGTTTTTGTAAGAAGACCTCACCTTGGCCTGACACTATTATAAGTCTTCTCATGATTTGAATTTAGGAGAAGGTGTTAGGGGACCTCTCTGGATTTGTGGGTAGGAAGCAAACATTGGACGGGTCCCCTGCACGTGCGGCTCCATATTTATGATGCATGGATGCTTGGGAAAGCAAAGAGTCTGTCGAAATTCTGGTGCAGCTACCATTCAGCGTGCTTTAGGTTCCTTCATTGCTTTCCTTTAATTTATCTCCTGATAAATGAAAACTAAACAAATTCCTTAAAACTAACACACTTGGTTACACCTAGCTTATGTGGTGATGTAAGCAATGGGGAGTGGCTATAAATACAGATGAAGCTTCACTTGCTCCCCCAGCCACTCACCTCCTGCCGTGCAGCCCAGTTCCTAATAGGCCAGGCGTGGTGGCTCACGTGTGCCTGTAATCCCAGCACTTTGGGAGGCTGTGGCAGGAGGATCACTTGAGCCCAGGATTTCAAGACCAGCCTGGGCAAAATACCAAGACTGCCATCTCAAGAAAGAAAGAAAGGAAAGGAAAGGAAGGAAGGAAGGAGAGAGAATAATTAATTAATTAAAAATCAATCAATCAATCAATCAGCCAGCCAGCCAGCCGGATATGGTGGCATGCATCTGTAGTCCCAGCTAGTCTGGAGGCAGAGGTGGGAGGATCACTTGAGCCCAGTTCAAGGCTGTGCGAGGCTGCAGTAAGGTATGATCATCGCACTCCATCCAGCCTGGGGGACAGAGCAAGACCCTGTCTCAAAACAATAACAATAAAAAAAAAACCAAAAAACCAGAATGTAAGACAGCTTGTAAGAAAGCTTGCCTGACACTGCAGGTACTCAACAAATGCAAAATGCAATGCCCCAGAGGGCAGGAACTTGGTTTTGTGCACTGTTGTATTTGTACCCTGGACATAGCAGAAACTCAACAAATAATGTTCAATAAATAAAATGTTAATTTGTTTCCCTTCCTTCCTCTGCCTACTTTGCTCATAAAACATCTCTGGAGAAGAGGGGGAGGGGAAGGGGTAAAAATCTACCTATCAGGTACAATCAACACTATTCAGGTGATGGGCACACTAAAAGCCCCGACGTAAGCATCACAAAAGGTATCCATGTAACAAAAATATTTGTACCCCCTTAATATTTTGAAATTTCTTTAAAAAGCCAAAAATCTCTCATATCAATTATCACTGTACCATGTGTACTTATCTATTTTACACCCTTCTTAATTTTGTATATGATTTTCCATTATACTTCCAAATTTACTGTTTTCTTACAAAAAGTATTTTCATCTCTCAACAAAGTTAATGATCTGCACAGCTGTGTGAAGATGTAGTTATCCTCAATGCAGAATTAAGCAAAAAGGTATCCTAGTGATCCTGTGAGCCGAAGCGTGTGTATGAATGAATTCCAGCCACTTTTTTTACAGAGCTCCCAAAACACTCTGCAATTACTTTCTAGTAGGGAGTAAGATGGACAAATTAAAACAAAAGAAAACAAAACACATCCCCTCCTTTCCTTTGTTACATATGACAGTTTTCAAACACTCTAAAATGTAATATGAAAACCATTACCTTTACATGCCAGCTACCTCAAGTTTTGTTCTTTTCCTTACAGGGAACCACCGCGGCCAGAGATTTGAAATAAAATTGAGGGCGGTAATAGCAAGAAAAAAAAAAAAAAAAAAAAAAAACGCTGGGGATGTGATGGGGAGAGCAAGAGTCCAGGAGGCAGCCGCGTTCTAGCTGGAGTTGTAGTCCCAGCTCCTCGGCCTCAAACTCGGGGGTGATTAGAGTAATTCCTCTGGGCCTTACTGTATTAGACCAGGGCGGGTGCACTCTATCAGTGGTTTACCCCCATTATTTTAAGCGCAGTCTCCTTTCTTTCAGATAAGTGCTGTGTGTGAATCTCGAGCGAGGTGGGGAGGAGATAAAAGAAAACCAAAGCCAACCTGGTCTAGATGACTGTTACGTCCCCTTGCCGGTCCCCTTGCCGCTCGAAGAAGGTCACAGCATCGGTCCGCTTCCCGCCGCCTTCCCGAACCTGGGCCACGACCTCGCATTCAGGAGCCACGTTCAGTATCTAATGGGAGCTGCCCTCGAGTCCACTCCCTGCTAGACAGGGTGGGCGCCCTGCCCAATCCCTCCAGTGCACCCTTCCCAGAGCAGCTGCCGCCGGTCCCTGTCCCCGCGGCCTCTCTTTCAGCTCTGTGGCCCCTGAAGCATTTCTGTTGAGCTCCTTGGGCTGTATACTCAGAAATATTTTGCCCCTTGCTAGCATTTACTCACTGTCTTCTAACCTTTTCGCTGTGGAAGGTGTGCTTCCTGCTCCCTCCCCCAATCCCACCATCTGCGTCGTAAAAGTCCGATATCTAGGCTTTGTGGCAGAGGAGCCAGGAACAGAAATGGAGGAGGCGCGCGGAAGCAAACACATTATGTATCCACCTGGGACTATTCCCTCCAGTCAACCAACTCTTGCCCACTCCCCTTTGTGTTCCCTCTTAAGGAGCTTCTGCAAATAGCTGGAGAGGGGCGGAGTCGGAAAGCCAAGACTGCGGGAGGCAAACCTCAGGCCCCTCTGTTATCTGTGCGGCTTGAAACCTCGGTTTTTTCAATCTTGAAAACGGGGTTATTGATAATAATTATTAATACTTCACATCATTACTGCGATGATTGAATGCAGTAATAGGTATCTACCTTATAATACTGTTTGATAACAAGGAGTGTTAGCCCTTGTCATTAGTATGCATTCTTTCAACAAACTGTAATTGAGCACAAGCTTTGTGCTACCTTGAGGAGATAAGAGCTGTGAACAAGAGTAATAAGGTTCTTGCTCATATGGAATTTATATTTTAATGAGTAAACAGACAAAAAGCAAGTAAACAATAAAAATTATTTTATTATAAATTTTGTAAATAAAATTAAACAAGAAAATGTACAGAGCAAACCTGTGGCAAGTGGCTAAAGAGAAGACAGTGGTCAGGAAAAATTCATCTGAGGAGGGGCTATGTAAAGTGGAACCTGAATTACAAGAAAGACACGCACACGGATTTGGAGGTTTAGCATTCAGTGCAGAGTAAATAACTTATGCAAAAACTCAAAGGTGAGAACATGCTTGGTCTGTTCCAAGGTGGAAATCATGGACTTGCTATATGAGGATGACTCGGAGGTGTATTACTGCCCCTGCACATGTAGGGATAACGTATAAGGGCTTCTTCATTCTCATCAAGAAAGAGTTGGAGAATGGGGAAGATTTGGCAACGTGTCCCAGCTGTTGGGACACTCATTATAAAAGTGATTAGTGACAAAGATGAGTATACGTACAGAGAAACAGTTCCAGCCCCCCCACCAACAAATAATTTGTTCAATGCCAAATGCTTTTTAGTCAAAATCCTGAACAACTGGAAATGAGCCAAGGTGAAAGAAATCTAATGGCAGTCCTTTTTCATGGGGACATCAGTTTTGTGGTTTGGAATTCTGTTAGAGTATGGCTCCTTCCTTGGATTCTTTACATCAAACTAAAGAAGAGAGCCAACAGATGGGACATACCTGGACTTTATGCTTAAAACTTTGAACTGGAAGTGTTCTTAATTTTCCATCAGAATTTTAAGGGAGGATAATCTCAAAACAGTGCTTTCCCTCAATTTCATCATTTTTACATCTTAAACCTAATCACTCAATATCTGATAGCAGCAGCATCTACCTCAAAGTCAGTAGTATCCCTTATTTTTTAATTTGGTTATTAAGATAATTCAAATTAGCCTTTCCTGTGAAAGTTGACATCACCTTTACTATTTTAAGAAGCTTTGAAACTTAAGGAAAGGAATTGCCTTCTCAGTACTGCACTTCTACCTTCTGCACCAAGCCCCAAGCTTGCCCTTAGTTTCTTCCCTTATAGAATGTTTGTTTTCTGTGAAGCAGGCCTTTTCTGCTACACTCTATGCAAAGTGTTAGTTGTAGCACTAAAGAGAAAATATTGTGAGCTCCCAGTTTCTCTAGAGCTAGAAGTTAGTGGATAAGAAAGAAAAGTCAAACAGTAAAATGGTCTTGGAATTTGGTATTTCCTTGTGAATATTCCATATGTCTCTTAAAAATTAGGAAAACATAAAAAGTAGGCAAGGGAGGTGAAATTGATAACAGAATGAGAGGAGGTAAACATGCTTAGTAAATAAAACACTTAAATAATTTTGCCAAATCAGAGCTGGCATTTTTATATCTGGATGCTCATTTGTTTTTAGAAAAGGCTAATGAAGTTGCTCTCCAGATGGGAGTTGATGTCAAGTCTTTATGGCTGGTGACAGTGAGCATTGTCAGAATATCATGTCACTTCACCTAAAAGGTGAAACATCTACAATAACTCTGCTGAAGATCTTCTTGAAAATGGGAGGACAAATCTGGATTAGATGCACCCATGGGGCAAATCTAATGCACCCCTATAATCTGCGACCAAGCCAGAAGCGCACTCTAACAGAACAATATTGCCCTGTAGAAAAACAAATATGTAAAGAGAGATGGGTCATCAGCCTTCCTTTGCTAGAGTGCTGAGAGAAACAAGAAATTAAAATCACTTATATGAAATTTTTAAAAATCCCTTTATATACATAACTGTGTGTATATGAAATTAACAAAAATTTACTATCTGTCAGGTTGTTTGGGGAATGGCTCCTTCAACTAGAGAGAAAAATGGTTTATCAGAATGTGAACACTCTATTAATGACAGCTGCACACAGTTACTGAAGATTTAAATTAAAACAAGTCTTTGGCCTTTATAAAATCTTTTTTGCCTGCCAGCACCATAGCTACCTGTAGCTGTTAGACTGAGATACAACACATAATCAAAAGTTGGATGCTGGAAGTGCTTGGTACATTAAGAGAAGCATTGTTCCTATCACAGAGATAAAGAAATGGCATGTTCTTGATGTAATCAGAAATCTTACTGCTGTGTAGGACACAGACACCTCAGAAGCAATTCACAACTGCTTTGCAAAAGCTAGTATTAGAACCACTGATGGCTCAAATGAACAGAGGAGGATACGTGATGACTCTGAGTGCAAAGAGAAACTGTCCCACACTCAAATGTCAATTATTTTGTAGATATTGATAATATGTTAGCTCCCTCTGCTGATTGTGAATTTCAAGTGAGAACAGGCATCCTTGATATAGGTCTGTTTTGAGCATAGAACAGGAAGAAACATTGCCCAAGTCCAAACATCCAGAAGAAAAGAAGCATGAACAGCACTGGTGATCAGTGATACACTGCAATAATGTGAATGATTTTCATTACAAAGAAACAGAGTCACTAGATTTGTTTGTAAGCCACAAAATAACACATCAGGATCCAATCCTGTTAATCAGAACATAAAACCAGGGTCTCAGATATGACTAGAGCTCTGTGTGTTAAGTGTATCTTTTTTATTTAGCCCAACAGACATTTCTGGAGCACCTAGTACAGGAGAGCTGGTTTGTAATCAAGGCTCCATCTCTTCTTAGCTTTTCAGTCTTTGTCAAGACCAGCAGATTTCTCATATTTACAGTTGGATCCAGTCATCTAAACTGTCAGGTCTATAATTCCAGGTTCAGAAGGTGTAGGAATTGAAATGGCAAGTGAAACCTTTACTCCATGAACTCAAACTATCTAAAATCATGGATTACAAAGATGGAGATTCAATTCTTTTGTAACTGATGAAATGGTAACAGGGGAGGCAGCATATGCAAAGGCATGAAGTCAAGAACATTGTCTGTCTTGTTCACTGCTATATGTCCAGCATCTGGAACACTCCCTGGCTCATAGCAGGTACTTAGTACATATTTGTTGAAGGGATGGATGGGTGAATGAATGCCCCTGCGTTAGTCAGAATTCTCCAGAGAAACAGAAGCAACAGGAGATATATGTGTGTGTGTGTGTGTGTGTGTGTGTGTATGTGTGTATAGAGAGAGAGAGAGAGAGAAAGAGGGAGATTGATTATGAGGATATGATGAATTGGCTTGGATGATTATGGAGGCTGAGAAGTCCCACAATCTGTCATTTGCAAGCTGGAGACCCAGGGACATAATTCAGTCTGAGTCTGAAGGCCTGAGAATCAGGGGGGCCACTGGTGTAAATCCCAGTCCAAAAGCAGGAGAAGATGAGATGTTCCAATTCAAGTAGTGAGGCAGAAAAAAAAAAAAAAAGGAGCAGAACCCTATGGAACACAAACATTTCAAAAGAAAATGAAGAGCTGCCACAGAGGTGGGAGGGGAACCAGGAGGGTGTAGCATGTTGGAAAGAGCTAAGAGAATAAAAGGTTTCAAAATGGAGGCAATAATGAATGTAAAATCCTGCTGAGTTGAAGTGAGTTGAAGTGTGGTAAAGGTAGAAAAGTATAAATTTGTTTCAGCAACACTGTTGAGAATTTGGGCTGAAAAGGAGAGGTGGGAGAAAGACCACTAGCTTAATCCTGTGTGTGGTAAGGGGGCTCAGGGTATGGGGTTGAGAAAGGTGACTTTGGAATGTTTTAGATGAGAAAAATTTATACAGTCTTTAAATGCTGATAATAAAGAGCGAGTCAGTCAAGAGCCATTGAGGAGTCGTGGGACAGAAGGGTTCATCAGAGGAGCCAGACTCTGAGTCGGCAAGAAGGAATAGGGATGTAAGGAGGCGGGATAGACTGAAAAGTAATTGTTTGTTATTATTGTTGTTGCAAAAGGATGGGAGAAATGACTGGTGAGGGGTACAAGGAAGTTAGAAAATTTCATGGCGAAAGTAGCGGGAGTTCCTGTCAGATGAATTCTAATATGTCTGTGAAGTAACAGGTGACGACGTCACCTGCTGAGACTAAGCGGTGGAGATGGCGGGGCAAACTTGGTCTTGATTTATGCCGCCGGCTCAATGCGGTAGCTTCTTTTTGTAGTCCTGCATCCTCTTGTTTTCCCGGATCTCTGTAAGGCGTTTGACGTTAAGGCGAGAGTAGTTGACCCAACGTGTGACACTCAGAGATACTCCAGTCGGAACTACCACTCCCGGAATTCAGTACGGCTCTTGGGAAGTGCGGGGGTGGGGGGCCGGGAACGTAGCAGGCCCCGCCCCACCGCCTGCTCCCATTGGAGGAGCTCTCACACTCCCAGGAGGCCACGCGTAGGCGGGACGCTTTACGCGGAAGTCAGCGGCGTCCGGTCCCATCCTCCTCTGGGAGCGGGCAGTCGGCGACCCCGAGCTGACCTGCGACCCTCGGCCCCAAGCCCGCGCGCCCTCAGAGGGTGGCCGGACAGGTAAATGAAGCGGGATGCACTCTGCGGAAGGCGGGGAGACAACGGCGGAGAGAGGGCCGAGGTGTTGACGGGAAGGTGTTGGGGTGGAGCGAGGAGGCAGTGCAAGGGTGACTTGGGCTTCTCTGGTGTCTACAGTTCGAATTGTCGAGCAGGTCCAGTTTTGGCGAAGTGTGTTTTATGCCGCCGAAAAGGCCTGGAGTTAAGGAGTGTCAGAGTGCGTCACTTAAGTTGTCATTACAGGAGGGGGAAAAATGTTAACTTTCCCTCAGTTTGCATTCTGCGAGACCTTTCTGTAGCATTTGAATCCCTTGAGATCGACTGTGTCTCCTAAAAAACTCTCTGCATCCTTGTTCGATGATGTAATTTTCTGCTTCGCCTTCTGCTTCATGCTCCTTCGTGGGTTCCTAGCCCCCTACTCGCCCTATCGCCACCGCCTAGTATTGACATTTCTCCTCTTCCTCAGTTCGGGTAGGAACTATATCTTCGCCCAGACCTGTTTTCTCAGCTTCAGAACTGTATGTTACTGACATTTTTATTAGTAGCCAATGTTTATCAAACTCTAACGATGTACAAGACTCTTTGGTAAATGCTTTACATCTCCCTCTCCCATAACTCCCATAATCAATTATCAAGTCCTTTTCATTCTTTCTTATTAATTGCTCTCAACTACCTGTACCTCCATTCTCACACCCTTGATCCCAGAGAATACTGTCATGTTTGGAACATTCTTTCCCTTTGAGTACCTGTGGCAGAGAGCAGATCCATTCATATATTTAACAAGTATTTATTGAACAGGTAATATATGCTAGACACTCTTCTAAGTGCAGGGGATACAGATGTAAACAAGACATAGGAGGTTGCTACTCTCATGAACTTACATGTTTGGGGAGGGGCAAACAGGAATAATCAAGATGATGGTATATGTTGGTTAATGCAAAATAAAACAGGTGGTTGACTTGACAGGGTGGGATCCTATTCTGAGAAAGTCAAAGGAATTGGGCTGGGTCTCAGAGCATTATCCAGAAAAAATATTTGTAATATGAACAAGAATAATCTTGATCTGTACTCTGACTCTTCATAAACACCTCTTCTTTTCCCCTGTCATAGCAGTGTTTATTCATTGTTCTTCTGTCTCCTTCAAGGTTATTGCATCAGAATTTGTGGTTTATCTGTTGCTGGCTTATTTCCTTCTAAGACCCAGACAGAGGAGTTGGGGGTTGGATTACTATCAGTTCAACTGCTTTATCTTACTTAGAAAAATAATTTGATAGTGAAAATATTCTTCTTACTCTGTCCTACTGAATGTAAAGTTATGTACCATTAATAGTATATTTAAAACCAAAATATGCTCAGTGTGCACTTGTTTATTCAACAGATATTTGAGGGAATATTATATGCCAGACACTATGCTGAGCACTGGGAAAATATGAGGGTAAAATAGACACTGACCTCTCTTCCAAGGAGAAATAATCCTAACAGTATATTGAGGAGATTCCTAATGCATAGGCTGACATGTACATTTCTTTCTTTTCTTCATCCAAGGTGAGATAATTACAAAACTTTAAGAAATCCCCTGGACTATTGTGGACATTCTTAGATTATTCACTCATCACACTCTATTGCATTTATTTGTTTTTATCTGCCTTCCCCATTGTACTATGGCTCCCTTGAGTAGAGGAGTTCCCTCTTCCTCAACTTTATACCTTCAGTGTCTACTACTTTGTCTATCATACAGTAAACTTCAGCCTATTGTACATTTATTTCACCGATGTGGGCTTCCATTGATCAAGTTAATGATTTAATTTATAAATGGCTCCTTTGTAAGCCTTGCCTTATTCCTAACCTTCTTCATTCCCTCTTGGACTGTTCACCTTCGGACACCCTTTAATTTTAATGATCATCTTTAATAGCTTGCTCTGATGCAAAGGCAAAAAACTTAACATTGAGATTCCTGCTTCTGCAATGACCTTGCAGACTCAACCCCCTTTAATTAATGAAATTAATTTAATGATGTCATGTGGATGGAGAAAAACATTTAATTTCCAAATTTGATTTCCTGTGAAACATTCTGCTAATGAACTCTTGCAAGAATTAACATAATACATCCCCTTGTAATATAAATAATGATACAGAATACTTTCTTTTGATTTTGCATTGACTGTTCAATTCTTATGATTTATGATAATTCATTCTTCAATCTTTGAAGACAATTTGTTGCCAACCTTGTCATATAGCATATTATGGTATCATTTGGTATCCACTTGGTACAAACATCTTTGAGTATTATTTTCTCCTTAGCCTGAGATAATTTATGTGTTAATGTTATTCTGCCACATGGTTATTTTCAGAATGTCAGATAAAAGTCTCAATTCTTAAAATTAAAGTTTTATTCCATACAGATATCTTTCAATTGTAAATCATTACTGCAGAAGACAAATTTTGTCTTTATAACTCATTAAAAACACAACAGGAATACAAGAACTGCTTGAGTCATGACTGTCATTATGTTTTTAGTATGTGCCAACCTAATATCAGCCAGATGTGCTTCTAAGACATTAAAAAATAAGCACAGTCATTTTAGGGGATTTCTTGACACCTATGCCTTCATAGACATGAATGCAAGGGCAACACTGAATTGTGTGCCATTACCCATTTATAAGATATACATGTAGATGATCCAGAATATTCTTATACATTTTTAGTGTTATCAAAATAAAAATACACAACTTAAAAATTTCTCAGAGCACTTGGACTTGAATGTGAGAAATACTGACTTGGCCTTCTCCCCTACTCAGTTTCCTGAGACTGTCTTCAGCCTCTACTTGAAGATGCTTACACTGAGGAGGAGCATTTTCATCATTGCTGTTCTATTTTATTACCGAATTTTTTTACATAGGCAATCCCTTACTCACAAATGGACGTATTCCAAAAGTTCCTTTGTAAGCTTATTGTTTGAAACTCTGGGTGCATTTTCCTCTATAAATAATGCTATCCATGACAAGTACAAGTTAGGTTGTTATGCCAACCAGTAGCATCTTTAATTTAGTGGGCTTAAAGACCTCTCCCATAATTTATAACAATTTATCTATTAAAAAATGCATCTAGAATTCTCACTTGGATTCCCCCATAGCATATCTTTTTTTGGAATCCCAGCAAGTGGAACAAAAATATCTTTTCCTTAGATCCTTAACACAGAAACAGGCTTTTCTAACTCCAAGCTGTCGTAAGTTATCTCTCTGGCCCATAGCTCTAATGTCAGGCCTCTAATGTGAGTGAGGAAAAAGATGGGATAGAGGTTTTGGAGAGGAGAGGGAGGCAAGTTGGGGTGATGTGAGTATATGGAAAGGGAAGAGTAGGATTGATTTGGAAAGAACGATGAGTTTCTAAAATGGAGGTTTGCATCGCTTCCCAGCCTTTTGGCTAAGGTCAAGTGTGGTATCTGTTCTTATCCGTTTAAAATGGGGGTTTGTTGTGAGTTGAATTGTTTCCTCCAGAAAGCTGTGTTGAACACCTAATCCCTGGTGCCTGTGAATGGGACCTTATTTAGAAATAGGGTCTTTGCAAATGTAATTGAGATATAATTTAAAATGAGGTCATACTGCAGTAGAGTGGGCCTTTGATCCAATATGACTGGTGTCCTTTTAAGAGGAAAAGAGACATAGAATGCTATATGAAGACACAAATATAGAGAATGCCGTGTGACTTCAAAGACAAAGATTGAAGTGCTGCAGCTGCAAGCCAGAGAACACCAGGGATTGTCAGCAAACTACCAGAAGCTAGAAAGTGACAAGGAAGAATTCTTTCCTACAGGTTTCAGAGGCAGCAGGGCTCTGCCCACACCTTGATTTTGGACTTCTGGTTGTCGGAACTGTGAGACGGTAAAGTTCCGTTGTTTTAAACCACCCAGTTTTGGGTACTTTACTATGGCAGCCATGGAAAACTAATACAGGATTCTTAGTAGGAATGAAGTAGAATTGGGATGATGGCTCTGGGGCCAAGCGAGGAGTGAATAGGAGAACAGGGAGGAACAGTGTCGAAACAGGGCTTTCCTTTATATTGCATTATGTTTTTTTTCCTTCTTCCTCTGGCTTACCTTTTCATTCTTTTTCTTCTTGAATATTATCTTTATATAGCACTTTATGGTTTATATACTGGCATTTACTCACTGCTAATAATTAGCAGAGCCAGGTTTTCTGACTTCAGATGCAGTGTTCTCTCTGCCACAATTGTTTCCGTTATCCCAATACTCATCAAGACATTACAGATTCTATTGCAAGAAGGTTACAATGGGGACAGGTGAGACTTGATTATAGGCAGGATTTTTAGCAGTATGGGAGAGAGGAAGGAATTCCTATTAGTGACGTCTGGGAGGAGAGCAAAGTTTTTTTTTGCTGTGTACTCAGTGTTTAACAGCCATTTTTTACTTGTGGACTGCTTTTATTGAATAAAACACTGCTTCCCTATGACTTATAGCCAATGTTCCTAGTTATAGTTTGAATAATGTGCTTCCTATTCCAGGTGACTGTACTTTATATAAATTTGAAAACTATTGTCATGTACCTTCTGAGTCTTCACTTTCATCTTAAATATCTCTAGTTCCTCCAGCCATTCTTTGGGTGACACAGTCTCCATGTCTCTCACCCATACTGTCTTCCTTCTGTCCAATCTTAAAATATTATACCCAGAACTGAATTCATTATTCCACATGTGTTCTAACCAGCACAGAGTGTAATGGCAGTAGTATTTGAAGAGATCAAGACACCCTATTTCTTAATATAATTTAAGATATTGTAAGCATTTTAAGCAGTATCTCTTGTTGGTTCATAAAGAACTTATGGTCCACTAAAACACTAGGTCTTTTTGTATTAATTGTTGCCAACCTCAGTTTTCTTGAAGCTTCTCAGGGACTTAGGCTGCTATTTTTTCATCTCTCTGTCTCAGGGACCATATGATTGCTTATCTCTGTTTCTCTTTGTGTTTTTATTCCTCTCCACTGTATCTTTTTCACTCTAAGCAATGACCTCCTTCCTTGTTATAAAACTTCATTGACTGTTTTACAATCTTCATTCTCTGCATGAGTAAATACAGCTAGGAGCTGACACTTGTCCTTCATGAAGCTTTCTTCCCCTTTGGCGTCTGGGCCACCACACTCTTCTGGCTTTCCTCACTTTCCTAGATGGTCCTCCTCAGTCTTTGTGGGTCTTTATTTCTCTACCTTTCCTCAACTGTTGGTTGTGCTTTGGGTTTTATCTTCGGCACTATTCTGTTTTTCTGTATGCAGTATATCTTCAGCAAATAATCATGTTTAAAATGGCAGGTCTAGATGAGCTCATCTGGGAATAAGAGGGCACAGAATCAATCCCTGAGGAAAATCAGCAGTTAGAGGTCAGGTAGAAGAGGAAGAGTCAGCAAGAAGACAGAAAGACCAGCCAGAGACATAGGAGTGTTTCAAGAAGGAGGATTGGTCAGTTGTGTTGACTGTTCCTGAGAGGTCGAGTAAGGTAAGAATAGAGAAGTGACCACTGTATTTTGCAACATAGAGGCTGTTGGTGATCTTAGGAAGCATGGTTTTGTGGAGTGTTAAGGGCAAAAACCAGATTATAGTAAGTTGAAGAGTTAAAAGGAGGTAGAGAAGCAGAGCTAGTGTGTAGACAATGATTTTAAGAAATAGAACAGTATGATACATGGTCAAGGGAGGCTTTTAGGATCAAAGGGGTTAAAGTATGAGACAGTGATTTGGAAACTATAACTTGCTACATATGTGTAAGAATTGTGGAACGATGGCTGAGCACATAACCCTGGGGAACAACTTCATTTAAAGAGAATGAAGAAGACACTCTGAGAGGCATTCAGCCCGATAGATAGATGAGCACCTTCTATTCTGTGTGCTGTCCTTCAGTGCTGGGATTCCAATAAAGGATCAGCAAATTTCCTGACCTCAAGCACTTTATAGTCTGGTACCATGTTTCACAAAGTATGATTGTGTGAATCACCTGCACCGAGATAGGCTTGTTTTAAATAAAGATTCCAGGACCCCACTTCAGGCCTACAGAATCAGAATTTCAGGGAATGATGCTAAGAATTTGCATTTTTAGCGAGTGACTCTTACTCTGCCACCTAAGATGATTCATATTCTCACTACAGTTTGAAAACCACTGGTCTGTTGAGTGAAACTGAACATGTTAACAAATAACATTAGGTTTAACAGTTAATTGAAGACTAGTAAGGCATTTGTTCATCTCTTTTTATAGGTTTATGCCACTAAATAAGAGAAACTGGGCTGTTGTGTGGGTGGAAAGCACATATTCATAGCCAACATAAGGAAAATAATCTTAAACTCAAATTGTTTTAGTAATGTTTTGTTTATGAAGGGTCTTACTATAATTTTTAAAACCATTCCTCTCTTGTGCAAGGTTTGGGTTATTTTCACTTTGTTTCTATTATGGATAATGCCTTAATACTAGAGGCAGTATACAGTAAAGGGATAAGATTGTGGGTTCTAGAACCATACTGCCTGGGTTTAAATAGCAGGTATGTCACTTACTAGCTCTGTAATTTTGGGCAAATTAAAGTCATCTGTGCTTCAGTTTCCTCATCTGTAATAGAAGTATCATAACAGTGCATAATCTTATTGAGTTGTGAGGATTAAATAAATTAATGATTATAAAGTACTTAAAATGGTGCCTGACACATAGTAAGCACTTAATAAATATGGGCTATTATTATTGTTCATAATTATCTTTGTGAGTCTAGAGTATTAACTCCTATTGAACTATTTCCCTAGGATAAATTTTCAGGATGGGATTATGGCATTAAAGGATGAAGACACCTTTATGTCCTTTTGCTATCTATTGTCATTGCTTTTCAAAAAGGTGATATCAATTTGTGCTGTATAAATTGTAAATGCAACGTACTTATCAATGGTGTGTGTGTATGTGTCCATGTACGTATCTTATGTGTCTCTCTATATGTACGCATATCAGCATGGCTTAGGTTGTAAGCTTGCAGAAGACTGTGACCTTCTTGTTAAGCCTGTTAAGTGTGTTGTTAAGTTCCATATTCTAGTACCTTGTTCGATACTCCAGGTAGATGATGATAAATGATAGTAACTTACTTTTGGAAGATCATGTCAAAGAAATATTCTAAATTTGTGTCTTTTTTCCTTTTGTTAGATTGAAGCCATGGCCATTCTTTTTGCTGTTGTTGCCAGGGGGACCACTATCCTTGCCAAACATGCTTGGTGTGGAGGAAACTTCCTGGAGGTGACAGAGCAGATTCTGGCTAAGATACCTTCTGAAAATAACAAACTAACATACTCACATGGCAAGTGAGTTCTGCTTTGCATGTGGTAGAGGGTGAAAGAAGGGAATTCTATTATTGTAGTTAGAACGGTAGAAAACTAGAAAACAAGCTTCTAGGTAGATAATTTGAATAAGTTGACAGAACAGTAACCTTCACCAGCTTTGAAAATGTCTAGTTTTATTACTTATAAATTTAACTTGTAATTATTTTATCCTGTCATTGAAGTGATATTATTTTATTTTAAAGAGAGATACGGAAATGTTTAATGTAAAAATTACTTAGCTCTGGAGCTCTAGGATATGTAAAACGATACAGATGACATAAATAATATTCCTTCGTTCATTCTTTCAGTAAATATTTACTGAGCACTTAACTGTTGCCAGGCACTTTGTTAAGTCCTGAGGATATAACAAGTATTTGCTCTCATAGAGGTTACAGTTTAATGAGGGAGACAGTCAAATCCATACATAATTATAGTAGAGGGTGGGAGGTAGTGGGTAGGGGGATGGCATTCCAGGTAGAAGGAACAGCAGGTAGAGAAGTATGGTGGCATGAGATCATAGAGCATATTTAGGGAACTGCAGGTTGTTCTCTGTGACTGGTGCCCAGGATGGTGATGATAAAGCTAGAGAGATGGGTAGAAGAAAAGTCATATAGGGCCTCGTAGGCCATGTTAAGAGATTGAATTTTACCCTGTGGGCAGTGGAAAGGCATTGAAGGTTTTCAGCTAGGGTGTGACATGGTCAGGTTTTGCTTTAGAAAGATTACTCTGGTGGCTGAATAGAGAGGACATAGGTGGGAAATCTTAGTAATCAGATAAAAAGTGCCTCAGCCTTCCTCATCAATACATAAAAATTGTCTGTTGCATAAGCCATCCTTACTTCCTTGGTTCTTATCTCCGAAGAAGGTCCTTATTTCTTTCTAGGGCTAACCCCTTGTACAATTTAGGGTCCAGTCTAAGCTACTCTGAGAGAGACCCCAAAATATAGTGTTGATTTAAATGAGATAGTCCAGAGATGAATGGTTCAGGGATTTTGGGGTGGCTCTGCCATTCTCAATTAGTGCCTTCCAGCTCTAAGGCAGCTCCTTCAGTTCTTGTTACATCCCAGTGCTTGCCCAGTAATTTTAAAGGAAAGGCCCAGAAGTGGCCTGACATTTTATTGTTCAGAACTTTCTGCTTACAGTTTATTATTCACTATGTAGTCATGTAGCTAACCTAGCTAGAAGGGAGGCCAGGAAATGTCATCTCTAGCTACGTAGTCATATAGCTAAAACTCTGTTACTCTGGAGGAGGTTATAGGATATCAGGGGATTACTTGCAGTCTTTCACTCTACTCTTCTGACCATCCAAATATCTGGGTAAACTCTTCTTCCCAAACATAGAATATGCCTCTTTTCTGAGGAAGGTAGCTCTGAAGACCTATTTAGTCCCTGTGTTTAGCTCCAAGTCCAGAGTGTGTGGGTGAAACACAATCCTCTGCATCAGGCCCAGGGGTGGGTCCTGTGGTCCACTAAAAGACAAGTCATATGTTTTTCCTGTTCTTCCAGCTTAACCTGGTAGACAATGGTGAAATAAAAACAGGATCACAGTGATCCTGTTTTTCAAACTCCCATTTGAAAAAGGGAAGAATGAGAAACACGTAGAAGTCACTGCTTCCTAGCCATGATAAAACAACTGCCTCACAGCAATTTCAAAGACTCCCTGTTCTGACTGGGGAGTGGTTAGTAGTTCTGCCTTCTTGGGGAACTCTCTCATCTTTTTTCCCTGACTCCTGGCTTTGTTCTCCAGGAGATTATTCCTGGTCCATTGTCCTTTCTGGTCACATCCAAGATGGGTGTTAGAGAGTATGTCATCTTTGGGAACTATACAAGTTTTGTGGTCCGCTTCCTGCTGGTGTAGGTTTGGGGGCCCAGAGGTTGCTTTAGGGGTTAAATAATCCCAGCCTCTTGTGATTATGGCTTTGTAGTTTCTTCAAAAATGTTTTAGGCTTATAATCTGTGTTTCTGGTCAGTTCCCCAGAAAATGCTCAAGGAAAGCACTTGCAATCCTTTTAGAGGCAAGACTAGGAAATGGGACATATCTTCCATTCACATACTGTGAACCAGAACCTAGTGATATAGAGTGAGTTGGGGTTTTATTCTGAAAGTAGTGGGTTTTGAGCAAGAAAGTATCATTATAGGAAGGTGAAATACAGATTTAAGATGGAAGCAACTAGAAGCAGGAAGACCAGTTAGGAGGAGGATGATATCTAGCTACAAGAGAGGCTAGAATATGTAATCCAATTAAAATGCAGTTATAGTAGAAGGAGATGTTATCTGTCTGCCATGCCTCTCTACCTGTGTCCTGATGTAGTCCTCTCCTCTATCGTCTGTGGTGAGATTCCATCATTGAGATTTTTTTTCTTCTTAACCATCTGCGTTGGGTTTTTTTCCCCTACAATCATTTTCCATCATTCCAATAAAAATATTACTGTACACCAAAAGAAAAATCCCATTTTACTGCATGTTAAACACTTTTCCCCTGAAATCTGTTCTTCCTCTTGCTATTCCTTTTTTCTTTAATAGAATCACTGGCCACTCAGTTGGCTAAGTCTGGAACTTCAGAATCATATTAGACTTCTTCACCAAATCCTTGCCATTCTCCTACAAGAAGTATTTCAATCTATTTCCTCTCCTCTATCCCCACTGTCACAGTATTAGTTCAGGCCTTCATTATTTCTCATTTATCATCCTCCTCCTAACTGGTCTTCCTGCTTCTAGTTGCTTCCATCTTAAATCTGTATTTCACCTTCCTATAATGATACTTTATTGCTCAAAACCCACTACTTTTAGAATAAAACCCCAACTCACTATTCACAATTTTATACATTCCTGACATTTCTATCCTTATCTCCACAAGACTCTTTGCCATTCCCTGACCTATCTGTGTTACTTTGAGCTTTGGTACAGTTTTTTTCTGTGTTTTTATATCTTCTGGGAATGTCATTCCTCCCATAGGCCACCTTGTAAATGTTTGCTCACTTTATACATTCCAAATGAAATACTTTCTTAATTTTTACTTTATCCCTCTAAAAGGACAGTTTTGTTCATGTCTCTTCCTTCAGCATGTACTCCCTGCCCTCAGCGTAAATTTCCTTAACATGACTTGGAAGATTCTTCAAGATCTGGCCCGTTTTACTTCTCTGGCCTCATCTCTTACTACTTTAGTCCTCGGTTTTGTTCTCCAGCCACACTTAGCTGTTTGCAGTTCAATGTCAGGTTCTTTCTCTCTTCCTAGCCTTTGTAGTAGCTGTTACCTTTTATTGGAATATATATATCTCTACTTGATTTTTTAAAAATCAGACTTAATTTTCCTGAGCTTAGATGTTTCCTCTTCTAGAAACCTCTTAACTCTAAGACTGGGTCAGGTGCCTCAGCCAGACACCCTTTTTGTGTGTCTACGTAGCATCTAGTGTTGATTTGTATTGTAACACCTATCATACTGGATTACAATTGTAGTCTTGATTGTTTGTCTCTGTCCCCTGACTGTAGGCTCCTTGATTGCAGGCATCTTACCTTGTTACCTTTTGTGACCTGTGCACCAAGTGACTCCCCAGTCTGGTTTAGGAGAAACAAATTTTATGGGGAAAATGATGACTTCCATTTTGAACATATCATGTTTAAGTTGTCTATGGTATGTCCAGTTGGATACGTCTAGTAGACAGTAGTGTGTAGGCCTGGAGCTCAGAAGATAAGTCAGATCTAGATTTGGGAATCATCAGTGTAATTGTGGTAGCTGAAAACAAACATCAACAACAAAACATGAGAGTGGGTGCTGCCCTCCAGGGAGTGAGTGTGAGAAAAGCAGGGGGCTAAGGATGCTAGAAAACATCAGCATAGAGGGAAAGAGATTATGATATAAACCACGTATATTAGTCTGCTCAGGCTGCTGTAACAAAATTTCATAATCTGAGTGGCTTAAACAACAAACATTTATTTCTCACAGTTCCGGAGGCTGGACAAGGTGCCAGCCAATTCAGTTCCTGATGAGGGCGCTCTTCCTGGCTGGCAGATGGCTACCTTCTACCTGTTTCCTCATATTGTGGAGAGAGAGTGCTGTCTCTCTCTTCCTCTCCTTTAAAGCTACTAATCCTATCATAAGGGCTACCCTTAGAACTTGATCTAACCTTGTTTACCTCCCAAAGACCTCATCTCCAAATATAGTCACACTGAGGGTGAGAGATTTAACATATGAATTTTGAAAGGACACAATTCACTCCATAGCAACAGGCAAGCCTGGTGTCAAGAAATCTAGTGGAGAGAAAAAACTTTCCAGAAGAAGGAAGTGGTCAACACTATCAAATATTTCAGAGAGAGCCACTGGATATGGCAATGTGGAGTTCATTGGTGGAATGGTCGTGAACAGTTTCAGAGTAGTAGAGGAAGACATTTTGCCTCAGTTTCCATACTTCCTTGTAATTCATATCAGGCCTCTGTGGACATTAATATAATTCAACAGGTACCACTGTCTACCCACTTGCCCAGGGTAGAAAATTTAATATAATTGAATTAATATAATCCAACAGGTACCGCTGTCTACCCACTTGCCCAGGAGACAAAATTTAGTTATCCTTCTGTCTCTTCCACAGTAGCCAGTCACCAAGTTCTATAAATGGTATCTCCTATCTCTCTTCTCTGTCCCTTCTTCATTGCCCATACTACTTTAGTTTATTTCCTTCATTATTTCTTAACTGGTATATTGCAGTAGTCTCCTGTCTGGACTTCCTTTTAGTCGGTTCTCTACACTCTAGCCAAAGCATCCTTTTTAAAGTGTAACTCTGATCACAGTCTCCCCAGGATAAAACCTTTTGATGCTTGTTCATTATTTTTAGGATAATGCACAGTGTGGTTTATAAAGTCTTGTATAACCTGGTATTTGCTTACTTCTCCAGCCTCGTGTGTCCAGGCAATTTGTTTTTTCCTCACATTCTATAGTCTAGTCATGTGAGCCAATTTTACTTCTCTATGTGCTCTTTTATCTCTAGGCCCTTATGCTTGCTGGTTCCTCTCAGGAAAACTCTTTGCTCACTCTTCACCTTGCTATCTCTTATTCTTCAGGTCTCAGATCAGACATCACTTTTTCCAGGAAGTCCTTCCTGTTATCCTTTGGCAAATCTCCATTATGTGCCTCTTCTATATCCCCAGAGCACCATGTACTGCCTTTAACTTTCTTGTCATCCTGTTTGCTGTGATGCGTTGTAATTCCTTGCACTGTGATCCCTGTGAAGACAAAGACTGGTGGTTTTTCTTTTTTGTATCCTTGGCATCTAGCACAGTAACTAGCTCAAAGTAGATACTGAAACAAATGTTGTTGAGAATTTGGTAGAAAAGGTGTTTGATTTGAGATAGTAGTTGTAAAAGCAAGGAAGACTATATGGCCTGTTGGGGTTAATCTTAATTATATGCCCCTCTTAAGATGTCATCTCTTGTTCAGGCCTTAAGAGTCCAGTTATGCTTTTTTTAGCTGTCATTTTAATGGGTAATACTTTTGCTGTTATGCTGTGTAGCTAGGGTAGAGACCTTCTTTATTCCTATCAGTTTGACTTGAAAGAAATGGGTATGGGGGAGGGGGAGAGAGAGAATAGACTGTATTTGTAAATAATATGGTAATGTTGGCAGTACTGAACTTGCTGATCCATACATAGAAGATAGAAGTAAAAGAGATGTTGCTTATAACCACAGTAAGTTTTATATCTTTTATTCTACAGTTATTTGTTTCATTACATCTGCCAAGACAGGATTGTATATCTTTGTATCACTGATGATGTAAGTAATTTGAAGACATACTGCTGTTTAACTATGTGTACTGTTAATATACTCAGTTCCTAATTATCTATACCTAATGGTGGGTAAAGGTAATGCAGACTTTTTATAGCTGGAAACTTTTTTTTATATTTTGTGTTTGCCTTATAGAGCAACACATGACAAGAAAAGTTGATACATGGGTATGTGAAAATTAGCTTTGTTTTGGTAGAGTTTTAGCATAACCTCTTGCAACTCTACATTTATCCTATTGTAGTAGTGAGAATTGGTGTTCATAAGTGTGATTTTTTGGTATCAAAGCTTCTCAAAAATTGTTTAACTGGAATGTCAAATTATATAACTTCATTCCTCTAATCAATAGTTAATGAAATTTTTAATGTGCAAGGACTTTGGAAAAACAAAATCACAGTACATTACAATCAGCTGTGTAAAACTGTAGTTCACATTGGTTGGATTGTTTTTTGAGTATTTGTAGGCTCTAGACCCAAAGTGTTCGATAACTTAATAATGTCATCAAGATCCTTTCTCTCTTCTGCTTTCCTCAGTATTGACTTCTTCCCAGACAGGTTACCCTTATGATTGCATGGAGCTACATGCTTATTTATTCATGTCCACAGAAGAGGGACTGTGTTGTCTTGAGTCTCTTATTGTAGGAATGAGGAAACTTCCCAGACTCGTGCCCTCTCCTCTGCCTGCTTTCAACATGGTCTTCGTTTCATGTCTTATTGATGACATGCTTATTTCTAAACTGAGCACTGACAAAAGGCATGGAATTGGCATGATTTCCATAGATTGGGGTTCCTAATCTTTATTGTGTCACAGACCCTTTTGTCACTCATGGGCCCCTCCCAGAATGTTTTTAAATGTATAAAATAAAACACATGTGATTCTAACAAAACCAATTATATTGAGAAAAATACATAGTATTCGAAATATTTTTAAAATCGATATAGCAATGTATATGCTTCTTTATGAACTCATTAACAAGATCTAGTCATGGTCTAATAACTAATAATAATTTTGAAATGGTGATGAGTGTAAACAATATTTCAAGATATCTATTACTGTGGTAGTATATGAAAAAAGACTTCTTTTGGTAACAGAGTTACAGTACTGTTTAATACTCAGGTTATGAATATACTACCTATATGCACAATTGAAATTAAAAGAAGTAAAAGATTGGTAAAAATGATGCGATTTTTTTTTTCTATCCAAGTACAAAAGCCACTTGAATTCGAATCATTGACCAAAATTTAAGAACCCTTGGCTTAGACTAAAGATCTTGGGTGAAATGGAAATGACTGTCAATCATAGTGATCATCACAATGATTTTTATTCCTGGCTTCACAGTATTTTCTAAAATAAAAAAAAAAAAAATCCAGCTATATATGAAATGACTGATGTGAAAGAGCTTAGAACAGATGAAAAATATGAAATCTGGGATAGTCAGAGTTGAGCCTCATATTTCTAATTTGATACACACATACATAATATAACATACATAAACACATACACACATACTTTTTGACTGGCTGGGACTAGACAAGGTTATGTCACTTGATCTTCTCAAATGACCACCACTTTTGAAAAAAAATCAATTCAGAGTTTATGTTAGTAGCATTATCTTTGTGTGTGAAAGACTATACTATTATCATGGATTTATTGAACATCTTATGCTGGGCCTTCTAACATATCCTATGAAATATATGCAGGAAGTGAAACCCAATTTCTGACGTCAAGAAGCTGATAACCCAGGTACCATTATCTAGCCAGACATATCTGGATTTGACTTTCAGCTCTTTGATTTACTTGTTGGACCTTTGGCAAGTTAGTTACCTTTTCATAGCCTTTATTTCCTTGACTTTAAAATGAGATCAATGCTAGTTCCTTCTCATAGAGTCATTGCTCAGTAAATATTAGCTGTTTTTATTGTTGTTGTTAATTATCCACATCATCTTTGTTTACTTGCTAAATGTGAGCTCTGTTTTGATCTCTTTACAGGATTTTGAACGTTCCCGAGCATTTAATTTTCTGAATGAGATAAAGAAGAGGTTCCAGACTACTTATGGTTCAAGAGCACAGACAGCACTTCCATATGCCATGAATAGTGAGTTCTCAAGTGTCTTGGCTGCACAGCTGGTAAGATCTTTCTCAGGATAAAGTATTTTGATTCATATTTCTTTTTTATTACCTTAAAACGTGATGAATATAGGGGGCCCTAACCTGCAATGTACTTTTCTTATTGTGTTACTATATGCCAAGATGATAAAACTTCCCTGATTTAAAAAAAAAAGTGAAGGGGCTATTTTAGGGTGGAAAGCAGTGATATTCTCTATTAATAGTGGTCAGAGTATCTCAGGATTAGGAAGAACATTAAAGATCATCAGGTTCAACTACCCATCTAATGGTAAATGCACTCAACATGCCAAATGGCCTGTTAACCTATACATAAACTTTCTACCCTTCCATGAGGCAAATTAAATTTTTAAACAACTCAAGTTAATCATTTGAAAGTCTATTCAACTCTACAAATGGCTAAATGTCAGCTCAGTGAAGGTGTACATATGTATATACCTCTGAAACATCACTGCAGTCAAGACAGAAAGCATTTCTATTACCCTAAAAATTCCCTCATGTCCCTTTCCAGTCAATCCTTTCCCCTACACTCTGCCCCAGGCAACCACTGATCCATTTTCTGTCACTATAAATTAGTTTTGTCTTTTCTAGAGTTTTCTATAAATGGAATCATACAGTATGTACTCTTTTATGTCTTGCTTGTTTTGCTCATTGTAAGGCTTTTGATATTCATCCGTGTTGTATAAATCAGTAGTTTGTTCCCTTTTTTGCTGAGTAGTATTATATGCGTGTACCACAATTTATCTATTCACCTGTTGGTGGACATTTGGGTTGCTTCCAGTTTTCAGCTATCATGAATAAAGCAGCTCTCAAGCTCTATGTACAAGTCTTTGTGTGGACATATGTTTTTATTTCTCTTTGGTAAATACCTAGGAATGGAATTGCTGGGTCATATGGTAAGTGAAATGTAATTTTTAAAAAATCATGACACTCTTTTCCAAAGTGGTTGTACCATTTTGCATTCTCACCAGCAGTTCTAGTGTTTCTGCATCCTTGCCAATACTTGTTGTGGTCTGTCTTTTTAATTTTAGCCATTCTAGTGGGTGTGTAGTGGTATTTCATTGTGGTTTTAATCTACATTTTCGTGATGACTAATGATGTTGAACACCTTTTAAAATGCTTACTTTTTACCCATGAAAGTATTTGAGTACAAAGACATAAGCTCCAGCTGTGATTTTGTTGTGAATGAAAATAAAGATGTATTGTAATTAAATACTTTTCACTTCTCTTGCATTTTTTAATACTCTTTTTGAGTATTATGATCCTAAATATATGTATTCCTCTGGGAATGAAGTTCCTTTAAATTGGTTATTATAAACCTTTATTATTCAGGCAGTTGATTTGTTTCATACTCCCCACTAGGAAATGTTCATCTGTGTGAAACTGTACACAGCACTACCAAAAAAAAGAAAAACCAATGCACAGTCAAAAGTAAATAGGGTCAGCTGGCAGCAAAACTTTCAAATTAGCCAGTTTGTCATTAGCTCCAAATCTGTGTGTGACCTTCTGAACAAATCTGTGCCAGTTCCCTCTATAAATGTAGATAATGATATCATCTTTTTTGATAGAGTTTTGGGGTGGATTAAATAATATCCCCTGTTTGAAGTGCTTAGGATGGTGAAGTGACTGGAACATTGCATATTAAGCCCTGCATAATTGTTAGCTATATATAATAACTTCAAAATATGTATTATCAGTATCTTAGATTCTAGATCCTGTGAAAAGCCAATGAAAACAGGATGCATGCTGTGATCCCAGCAGATATAAGAACAGGTGCAAAGAAGCTAGGCCAGCCCCTACCTCGTCATACTTAAGAAGTGGGGAACAATTTTGGAAAGCCCTGTCCTGTCCCCCATGTCCCAACTACAGTCTTCTTTTTCCCCTTTCTTCTTTGTCTGAGCACAGATTATATATACTCCAACTTCTGCCCCAAGAATCTCAGATGTATATTTGATACATTATAATACATTTAGCTTTATTTTATTTAAAACAAGGTGATATTTTTAAATTATAATACTTATAGTTCATATAGAAGCATTTTTTATGCTGCCCATATTTTTTCCTAAGTCTGGTAACATTTTTCCAGTGAAGTGACATATATCCTTTGTATCAATAGAGACATAACTTAGTATTCCTCAGTGTAAATTGTCATACTTATTTTTGTTTTCCTATTGTAAATAATATCTGGGTACCATAAGTTAAAACATATTTTCTTATAGAAGCATCACTCTGAGAATAAGGGCCTAGACAAAGTGATGGAGACTCAAGCCCAAGTGGATGAACTGAAAGGAATCATGGTCAGAAACATAGGTATGTTCCATGGCATAGTTTCAGGCGTGTGGGCAGAAATGATAGCAGATACTTGATTGAGGTCAAATTATTCTAGAGAGGCTGAAACATCACTTCCTTATTCTTACTATTGGAAATTGTCAGCTGAAATATGGAGGTTACTTACCTATGATACTGTCTGCTTGTATGAATGGTTTCTTCTTAGTACTTGTGACTGTTCTTCATTCTGAATTTGTTAGTTTGCTTAGCAAGACTAAGTTCCAAGAACCATGTGATAGTTCAGCAGTGTAGAATAATTTGGTCAGTTTTGGCTGGAGATACCCAGATAACTGATGTTATCAGTAGATACCTAAAATATAACTATTTGACCTCCTCAGAAAGTTTATGGCTCTTGATTGAAAGAAAGGATTGGACAAAAAAAACTGTTGTATACTTCAAAAGAGTAAACTATGTTATAATTTCCATCTAATGGCCTATGTTCATTTTATCAAACACCTATTTAGCACATTAAAATAATACAGAAAATTGCATTAAGTTTATTTTTAATTGGTGTATGCAGTGGTATTTAGATTTAGAATGATGCTAGTTTTTTAAGTGCTCTGGTTCTTGCAGTGTAGTCCCTGGACTAGCAGCATCAGCATCACATGGGAACCTGTTAGAAATGCAAGTTTTCTGGCCCCACTCTAAACTTACTGAATCAGAAACTCTGGGAGTAGGGCCCAACAATCTATGTTTTCAGAAGCCCTCTAGAGGATTCCAATGTATACTCAAATTTGAGAACCACTCTTTTAAATACATCTTCTGAGGGTAATAACTTTTACAAAATTGAATGAAAATGGTTACATAATTGCTTTATAAGATATTTAATTGAGATGTTAAATTTCATAAATGTCAATTTATTTATTATCTTAGATTTACTATTTGAATTTTTTTTACATTTGTTCGTAGAACAGTTACAAATCACGAGAAGACTTTTTTAAAAATTTATTGTTAGTCTGACCATCCTAAAGATTCTTTTCCATTTTCTTTCCTTTAAATTTTTATCTACATGTATACATACATAGTTATAATCATGGTTTATATTCAGTTTTGCGGAAGCAGTATAATAAAGTGATCAAGGTTTGGATTTCTATGTGCCTGAATTTGAGTCTTAGTTTCACTTCCCACCTGCTCTTAGTCCTTGAGCAATCCTCTAACCTCTCTGAGCTTTGTTTTCTAATCTGCAAAAAGTAGATGATAACAGAACCTAAGGTTACCAGTATAAAAGAAGTAATATATAAAAAGAACGTTGTATAGTGTCTGGCACATAGTAAGAATTGAATAATTGTTAGCTATTATTAGTCCATTTTATGGTCATATAGTATTTCCTTGAGTTAATATATCACAGGTTACCTAACCATGTCCTTATTTTGGACACATAGGTTCTTTAGAGCAATGTTACTCAGAGTCCTGTTTTGCAGCCAGATAAGGAGCTTGCTGAAGAATGCAAATCAATGCTGTGCTTCCTTCATTGAGAACTTCTTGCTATGAAAATATTATCATTTGGACTGAACAGTGTGCTTAGAGACTTAGCTGAACCAGTTGCAAACGCTCTTTAAGTAGCACTGATTTAGAGGTTTGTGTTACAATAACAGTACTGTTATGTTTTTGTGCCTATTATGTTTTTCTTATTTTCTTGAGATTCTCAGGAATGGGATTAATAATCAAAATGCAGGAACATTTTTGTGGTTCTTGATATGTATGTCTATTGGCCATTTAAAGTGATTTCCTTTGATTGATTTTAGTTTTAATCATACGTCTAGATGGAAATTAGAGAATCTGTTGAGAAAACTACTGATACTTCTTTTCACTCTTTTGTTACCAAATGTATTTATTTTGCCTGAAAGTGGGAGCAGCCAACTGCTACAATATTATTTATTGCAGATGCATAAAGTTCCCAGAAAATCAACCTTTTAATCAGCTCCTTTTAAATGACTTATTTGTTTTTAGACTTACAGAAACAGTAAAGTTAAAATGTAGCAAAAACATTTCCAACTATTTCCCTCTGATTTTTTTTAACAGCTTAATTGAAATATACTTAATGTACCATGTAACTCACCCATTTAAAGTATGCAGTCAGTGGTTTTTACTATATTCACAGAATTGTACAACCATTGCTGCAGTCAATTTTAGAACATTTTCATCACCCCAAAAGGAAACCCTGTACCCACTTGCAGTCATTCCTCATTTCCCCTCAACCCTGAAACCTAAGCAACGATCAGTCTCCTTTTTGTCTCTATAAATTTGCCTATTCTGGACATTTCGTATAAATGGAATCATATAATGCGTGGTCTTTTATATAAAGTGTGGTACTTTATATATTCTGGATACTATACCCTTATCAGATACATGATTTGCAAGTATTTTCTTCCATTCTGTGGGTTGTCTTTTCACTTTCTTGATGATATCCTTTGAAGCACAAAAGTTTTTAATTTTTATGAACTCTAATTTATTTTTGTCTTTAGTTGCTTGTGCTTTGGATGTCATTTCTATGAAACTGTTGCCTAAGCTGAGAATATGAAGATTTACTCCTGTGTTTTCTTCCAAGAGTTTTACAGTTTTAGCTCTTACATTTAGGTCTATGATGTATTTTGAGTTAATATTTGAATGTGGGGTAAAGAAGGGGTCCAACTTAATTCTCTTGAATGTGTATATCCAGTTGTCCCAGAACCATTTGTTGAAAAGACTTTTCTTTCTCCATTGAATGGTCTTAGCACCCTTATCAAAAATTAATTATCCATAGATGGCTTTATTTCTGGACTTTAAGTTCTGTTCCATTTATCTTTATGCCAGTACCACACTGTCATGATCACTGTAGCTTTGTAGTCGGTTTTAAAATCAGAAAATATTAATCTTCCAACTTTGTTCTTTTTTAAGATTCACATATTGGTGCACTTATGGTGTCCCATGTTTCTCTGAGGCCCTGTTCATTTTTCTTCATTCCTTTTTTTTCTCCCTGTTCTTCAGACTAGACACTCTCAATTGACCTGTTTTCAAGTTTGCTGATTCTTTCTTCTGCCTGCTCCAATCTACTGTTGGCCTCCAGTGAATTTTTCATTTCTGTTACTGTGCTCCATAATTTCCATTTGGTTCTTTTTTTTTTTTTATAATTTCTATCCCTTTATTGATCTATTTGGTGAGACATTGTCATCATAACTTCCTGTACTTCTTTAAGTGTGGTTTCCTTTAGCTCACTGAACATATTTATTATGACTGCTTTGAAGTTTTTGCAAAGTTCAACAGCCAGATCCCCTCAAAGTCAGTTTCTATTCCCTGCTCTTTTTCCAGTGTGTGGGTCACACTTTCCTGTTTCTTTTCATGTCTTAGAATTTTTTGTTGAAAATTGGACATTTTAGATAATGTCTTGTAGCAACTCTGGGTACTGAGTCCCATGCCCCAGGGTTTGTTGTTTGTTTATTTGTTTAGTGACTGGGTTGGAATTTTTCACTGAAATCTATTTCTCCCACAGTGTGTATTCTCTAATGTCACTCCTCAGAAGGAACAGCCTTGGGCATGCTCATAGTCACCCTGGAATGACACAGCTCTCTTTGACTGTCTCTTTTTTTAATTTTCCTGTTTAGCTTCTAGCTGGTCTGCCTCTGGTATCTCACCCAGCTACTAGCCTGCACTAATTTCTGGCTATTTGCTCTATTGCTTTTGATAGTGCTCCTGACATAAATTGCTCCAGTCACTTCTAACTAGATCTGGGCTCCATTGTAAGGTCAGTCTTGGAGACTTACTCTGACCCCAGGGTGGCCCTTCTTAGCTATCTCTTTCCTTGGTTATCTCTGTTAAACTTCTAGCTGGCCTACAGTTTAGCTTGTTGTTCTTTTTTTATTTTTAAATTTCAGAATATTATGGGGTAAACACTTTTACATTACTTGCCCTCGCACCACCCAAGTCAAGCTACAAGCGTGCCATACCCCAGACAGTGCACTCCGCACCCATTAGGTTGAATTTATCCCACCCTCCCCACTCCCACCTGCCTAACACCTTTGTCTATGAAGCTACCAGCCTTATCTTATTTGCTTACCTTCAAAATCTCCACTGTTTTTGGCAGCACCCTTAGGCTTGAACTTCCCCGTACTCTTTTCCAAATGAAGTTTTTCTCCTAGGGAAAGCTCTGTTCTTAAAGCCTGCCTCTCCCCCTGGGAAAAATCTCAGAGCCACTGCTGTGGAGCTATGAGCAAGAACAGTGGAGAGCTTCTCTTGTACTGACATCCTTGCTTTACCAGTGGAGTGAGGGGTAGTCTTGTTCTTCTTGGCTTGCTTCTCCCAGCATGGAAACTCTACTATATGAGTGAGTCGGGGTAGGGGCAGTCATGGCCCAGTATTCTTGATCTATTGCCTGAGGTAGAGCTTCTGCCCTGTGAGTTGGGGGTAGGAGGAAGAAGGGAGCCCTAGACCTATCAGCTATACCTTCTTAGAACAGAGCTTCTGCAATACGGAGCTAGGGGCAGGGTGGGATAAAAAATGCTAGTGATCTGCCCCTCCTGGGGAGAAGGTGTAACCCTCAACTATGACCTGGGGGGAAAGGAAGCCCCTAGACTGTACTTTCCAAGAGTAGAGCTCCCATCTGACTGAACTGAGGGAGAGGACAGGTCATGACTCAAATGCCATAGACTCTCACAGTTCTTACAGAGAATTAGCTGATTTTCTTGTATAAATGTTTCTATATTTGCTTTATGCCCTTAGGATAGGACATACATAGTTTCCAGAGACTTTTAAAAAATGGTGGTTGTTGTTTATTTGTTTTTATAATTTTCACCAGTCATGGTGATTTTGTTGGAGAGAGAGTCTGAGGAACTCTTCAAGCTGAAGTTTTGGAAGTATCTTTTACTCATTTTAGGGGTCCTATTTTTTTTACTCTCAAATCATACCCTTAATTCAGTGGTTTGCAAACTGTGGCCCTTGCATTAAGTCTGGTCTTCTGCCTGTTTTTCTAGTTAAGGTTTCATCAGAACACAGCTGTTCCCATTCATTACATATTGTTTATGTCTAACAGAGTTAAGTAATTACAACAGAGACCATGTGGCCCATAAAGCCTGAAATATTTAGTATCTGGCCCTTTACAGAAAAAAATTGCCAATCCCTACTTTAGTTGATAAGCTTTACTAAAAAACTTTTATTGAAGGTATAAGCACTTCTGTAGTATATGTGAGCTATCAAGAATACCAGCTATAATTAAAATCAGATTTAGATTAAAATAAAGACAAAAATAGCAGATATGTAACATAAAACTTGATCTTTTCTGTTTTTCCAATATTTTCAGATCTGGTAGCTCAGCGCGGAGAAAGATTGGAATTATTGATAGACAAAACAGAAAATCTTGTGGATTCAGTAAGTATGGAATATGGTGATATTTTTCAGGATGTAAAGTAGGTAAACTACGGATGATGGCTGACATAATAGGGAAATGCCTTAAATTCAATACTTCGGTGGGGTTTTTTTCCCTTTCTCATCTCCATTATGTGATTCAATGAGGCATAGAAGAAAAGCCATGATCCATTTACAGCCATTTAGGTAGCTTTGATTTGAAAAACATACTCAATATACAGAAACAATTTTCTAAAGCTTTGGATTGATGCCTTCCAGCTGCATGTACCAGTCTGTTCTCTGTACAAATTTGTAAAACATGAAACAAATTTGCAGGCCACTTGTGACCCAGTATGAATCCTGAAAACTGGACAATTCATTTTTTCACTTACAGTGATAGCTTGATCTTTCCTTCAAGCAAGAGGCATGGGTTGGGACGGGCCAATAAGCCTTAAAGGAGACAGTGTGCCCCTGTGAGCTTCTTATGCTACAGTTCTATGTGTCTTCATATTTTCCATATGTTTAGTAGATGAAGGTTTTGAGGAAAGATGATGGATATATGGTGAACAGAAGGAGAGCAGAGATCAGTTAGAGTTTGGGTTACTAGTTGTGTGACCTTTAGGCAAGTTACTTAACCTCGTTGTGCCTCATTTGTCATCTTCTGTAAAATGGATATGTACCTACTTCATAGAATTTTGAAAAATAAATCAGATAATGCATGTAAAGTGCCTAACACCATAACACAGTCTAACACAGTATCTAGTACATAGTAAGAGCTACTTAACACATTAACTGCCCTGTGAGTTGTATTTAACCCATGCTAGTTTTGAGCCTGGGGCCTCATGAAGCATATGTAACTCATGTCTCTTCACCTTGGGAGCCACAGGAACTATTTTTCAAGTTGCATATAACTCATGTACAGAAAACAATTAAAAATAACAAATTTCTCAGTAAATTAGAAAGGATCATTTTGTTTTTGAAGTTTTTATTCCATTTTCATAATAAAACACTGTGGCCCCAAGGAAAAATTTTTTTTTTCTCTAGTGTGGCAGTCAATGTGTTAAATGTTTCTTCTTGTTGTGAATTTTACAGGGACATCTATTCACAGCAGGTCTTAAGAGGATGTACAGACTACTACTGGATTTTGTAGCAGTTTATAAACAGTTTTTTCATCAAAGCATGTGGTAATTGGAGGAAGTTACAGAAAGTCAAAACACCTGGGTTCTAGATCTCACTTTGTGACCCGTTGCTGGGGGTGGGGTGACAAAGAAAGCAAAGAAGTATCTGATCTGAGATCTATAGACCAATTTCTTTGGTACTTGCAGTCTATCTCTTAGGTATTCTTAATCCCTGAAGATTACCCTACTTACTAGGGGTACATAAAATTACTAGGGGTACATAAAATTTTTAAAATGTATACAGTAAAACTAATGATGTTGAACATCTTTCCATGTGCTTATTGTCCATTTATATATCTTTGGAGAAATTATTCAAATCATCAGCCCATTTTTTAATAGGGTGGGTTGGTGGTGGTTATTGAGTTGTAGGACTGTTTTAATATATTCTGGATAATAACACCTTATCAGATATATGTTTTGCAAATATTTTCTCCAATTCTGTGGGTTCTCTTTTCACTCTCCTAATAGTATCCTTTGATGTCCAAAAGTTTTTCAATTTAAGTTCAGTTTATCTATTTTTTCTTTAATTTCTGTGCTTTTGCGTTTGTCATTTCCAAGAAATCATTGTCAAATCCAATTTCATGAGGCTTTCTCCCTATGTTTTCTTAAGAGTTTTACATTTTTAGATCTTAAGTTTAGGTCTTTGATCCATTTTGAGTTAATTTTTGCTTACAGCATATGGTAAGAGTCCAACTTCATTCTTTTGCATGTGACTATTCTGTTTTCCCAGCACCATTTGCTGAAGAGACTGTCCTTTCCCCCTTGAGTGGTCTTGACACCCTTGCTGAAGATCATTTGACTGTTATACATGAAGTTTTATTTCTGGGCTCTCTATTCTGTTCCATGGTCTATATGTCTATCCTTATGCCAGTACCACACAATTTTGATTACTGTAGCTTTGTAGTACGTTTTGAAATCAGAAAGTGTGAGTCCTTCAAGTTTGTTCTTTTTCAAGATGGTTTTGGCTATTTGGAGTCCTTTGAGATTGCATATGAATTTTAGGAAGGGTTTTTATTTTTCTGCAAAAAAATGCAGTTGGGATTTTGATAGGGATTGCATTGAATCTGTAGATCACTTTGGGTAGTATTATCTTAACAGTATATGTCTTCCAATCCACGAGCGTGGGATGTCTTTCCATGAATTTAGATCATCTATAATTTCTTTTAGCAGTGTTTTGTAGTTTTCAGTATGTAAGTCTTTCCACTCATTATATTTTATTATAATATAATCAGTATAAGAATTATATTATAATATAATAAAATTATTATTAATTTTATTCCAAAATACTTCATTCTTCTTGACTCAAATAAATAAAATCTGAAATGAAAAAGGAGACATTACAGCTGATGCCACAGATATTAAAAAGGATCATAAGAGACTATTATGAGCAAATATATTTGGGTAACCTAGAAGAAACGGATAAATTCCTAGAAATATACAACCTGTCAAGACTGATGATGACATAGAAAACCTGAAAAGACCAATAGCAAATAAGGAGATTGAATCAATAATCAAAAACCTCCCAACAAAGAAAAGCCCGGGACAAGATGGCTTCATCCTTATGCTAAAGCCAGATGAGACACTACAAGAAAACTACAGAACAGTATCCCTGATGAACATAGATGTAAAAATCCTCAACAAAAGCTAGTAAACCAAATTCAGCAGTACATTAAAAGGATCATACACCATGACCAAGTGGGGTTTATCCCTGGATGCAATGATGATTCAGTATACACAAATCAGTTAATGTGATGTACCATATTAATAGAATGAAAGGTGAAAATCACATGATAATCTCAAAAGATGCAGAAAAAAGCATTTTACAACATTTAACACCCTTTAATGATAAAAACTTTCAAAAAACTAGGAATAGAAGGAATTTACCTCAAGGCCATATATGAAAAGCCTACTGCTAATATCACACTCAACAATGAAAAACTGAAAGTTTTCCTCTAAGATCAGGAATAAGGCAAGGGTGCTCACTCTCACCACTTCTCTTCAACATAGTAATGAAGCCCTAGCCAGAGCAATTAGGTAAGAAAAAGAAATAAAAGGCATCCATGTTGGAAAGGAAGAAGTAAAGTTATCTTTGTTTGCAAATTACATGATCTTACAGGTAGAAAACCCTAAAGATTTCACACACACACACACACACACACACCCCCCAGACAAACCTGTAAGAACTAATAAATGAATTCAGTAAAGTGGCAGGATATATAGTTGACATAAAAAAATCAGTTGCATTTCTACACATTAGCAACAAACTATCCCATAAGGAAATTAAGAAAATCTCACTTACAAGAGGACCAAAAAGAATAAAATACTTAGGAATAAAGTTAAACAAGGAGGTGAAGGACTTGTACACTGAAAACTATAACACATTGCTGAAAGAAATTAAGACACAGATAAATGGAAAAACATCCATGTTCATGGATTGGAAAGCTTAATATTTGTAAAATGTCTGTACTACCCAAAGTGATCTATAGATTCATTGCAATGCCTATCAAAATCCCAATGGCATTTTTTAAAGAAGTAGAAAAACAATCCTAAAATTCATATGGAACCATAAAAGACTCTGAATATTCATAGCAATATCTTGAGCAAGAAAAAAGGTAGAGAGATCACATTTCCTGATTTCAAAATACATTACAAAATTTCAGTAATTAAAACAGCATGGTACTGGCATAAAAACAGATATATAGACCAATGGAACAGAACAGAGAGAACAGAAATAAACCCCGGCATATATGGCCAAATGTTAGTACACAATGGGGAAAGGATAGTCTCTTCAACAAATGGTATTGGGAAAACTGGATATCTACATGGAAAAATAGTGAAATTGGGCCCTTATCTTACTCCATATACCAAAAAAATCACCTCAAAATAGAGTTAAAGATGTAAACATGATACCTGAAATTACAAAACAACTAGAACAAAACATAGGGGAAAAACTTCATGCCATTGAGCTTGGCAGTGATTTCTTGGATATGACACCAAAAGCACAAGCAATAAAAGCAAAATTAGACAAGTGGGGCTACCTCAAACTAAATAGTTTCAGCACACCCAAGGAAAGAATAAATAGAAGAGATGACCCACCAAATGGGAGAAAATACTTGCAAAGAATATATCTAATAAGGGGTTATATCCAAAATATATAAGGAACTCCTACTTAATAGCAAAATAACCTAAAATAACCTCATTTAACAATGTGCAAAGGACTTGAGTAGACATTTCTTCAAAGAAGACATACAAATGATCAGTAGGTATATGAAAAGGTGATCAACATCATTAATCATCAGGAAAATGCAAATCAAAACTGCAAGAAGATATTACCTCACACCTGTTAGGATGGCTGTTTCCAAAAAATAAATAAATAAATAAATAAAAGGTAAGTGTTGGTGATATGGAGAAATTGGAACTCTTGTACACTGTTGGTGCTAATGTAAAATGATGCAGCTGCTATGGAAAACATGGTGGAGCCTCCTAAAAAAACTAAAAATGGAATTATCCTATGATCTAGCAATCCCAATTCTGGGTATATGTGCAAAAGAAGTGCAGTCAGGATCTCAAAGAGATATCTGCGCTCCAGCGTTCATTGCAGCGTTATTCACAGTAAACAAGATAGGGAAATAACCTAAATGTATATCAGCGGATTAATGGATAAAGAAAATATGGCATATACATACAGTGGAATATTATTTAGCCTTTAGAAAGAAGGAA
This sequence comes from Daubentonia madagascariensis, assembly GCA_023783475.1. Taxonomy (NCBI): domain Eukaryota; kingdom Metazoa; phylum Chordata; class Mammalia; order Primates; family Daubentoniidae; genus Daubentonia; species Daubentonia madagascariensis. Next base: position 127,450 of record JAKFHU010002439.1, read on the forward strand.
TTCCTGCCATGTGTGACAACCTGAATGAACCTGAAGGATGTTATGCAAATGAAATAAGCCAGTCATAGAAGGATAAATACTGCATGGTTCCACTTTTGTGAGATATATAAAATAGTCAAACTCATAGAAACAGAGAATATAATGGTGGTTGTCAGGGTCTGGGGGCAAAGGAAACAAGAATTTGTTTTTCAAGAAATGTAAAGTTTCAGTTATGCAAAACAATTATGTTCTACAGATCTTTACAACATTGTGCCTATAGTACAATAGTGTATTGTACAATTAAAAATTTAAGTGGGTAGATATCATGTCAAGTATTCTTACCACAATTTTTAAGAAAAAGTATTTCATCCTTCTTAATGCTATTGTAAGTGTGTATTTTTAAATTTCCTTTTCGTGTTGTTGATTGGAAGTGTCTAGAAATATAACTAATTTTTGTGTGTTCATTTTATGTCCTGCAACTTTACTGAATTCGTGTATTAACTCTACCAATTTTGTATGGATTCTTTAGGATTTCTACATAAAAAATAATGTTATCTTTAACATAGATATTAATAGTTTTACTTCTCTTTCCAATTTGTATTCCTTTTTTACTTTGTCTTGCCTAATTGTTCTGTCTAGATCATCCAGTGGTATGTTATATAGAAGTGGTGGAAGGAGGCATCCTTGCATTCATTGTTCCTGATCTTAGAGGAAAAGTTTCAGTTTTTCACTGCTGAGTATGACGATAGCCGTGGGTCTTTCGTATGTGACCTTTTTCATGTTGAGGAAGTTTCCTTCTATTCCTAGTTTATTCAGTCTTTGTATCATGAAAGGGTGTTGAATTTTGTCAAGTACTTTTTCTGCATGAATTGAGATGATCATGTATTTTCCATTTCATCCTATTACATTGACTGATGTTCATTTGTTGAAGCATCCTTGCATTCTGGCAATAAATCCCACTTGGCCATGCTGTATGACCTTTTGAATATGCTGCTGAATTTGTTTGTTGGTTTTTAGTTATGATTTTTTTATAATTTAGTGGTTAGAGATTGCAATATGCATTTTTATTATAGTCTGTCTTAAATTAGTGCTTTACTATACCCCAAACAGTGCAAGAACTTTACAACATTATACAAGCATATCTCAGAGACATTATGGGTTCAGTTCCAGACCATCACAATAAAGAGAATATTGTAATGAGGCAAGTTACACTAATTTTTTGGTTTCCCAATACATATAAAAGTTAGTATACTGTAGTCTATTAAGTGTGCAATAGCATTATGTCTAAAAACAATGAACATACCTTAATTAAAAGATACCTTATTGCTGAAAAAAATGCTAACAATCACGTGAGCCTTCAGTGAGTTGTAATGTTTTTGCTGGTGGAGGGTGTTGCCTAAATGTCGATGGCCAGTGATTGATCAGGGTGGTGGTTGCTGAAGGTTGGGGTGGCTGTGGCAATTTCTTAAGACCACAATGAAATTTTCCATATCAATTGACTCTGCCTTTCACAAAAGATTTCTCTGTAGCATGCAATGCTGTTTGATAGCACTTTACCCACAGTAGAACTTCTTTCAAAATTGGAATCAGTCCTCTCAAACCCTGCTGCTGCTTTATCAACTAAGTTTATGTAGTATTCTAAATACTTTATTGTCATTTCAACAATGTTCACAGCATCTTCACCGGGAGTAGATTCCATCTCAAGAAACCACTTTTCTTTGTTCATCCTTAAAAAGCAATTCCTCATCTGTTCAAGTTTTGTCATGACATTGCAGCAATTCAGTTACAAGTTCAGGCTCCACTTCTAAAATTTTAGTTATCTTGCTGTTTCTACCACATCTGTAGTTACTTCCTCCACTGAAGTCTTGAACCCCTTAAAGTCATCCAAGAGGGTTACAACCCTCCAAACCCTGAACCTCTTCCAAACTCCTGTTAATGTTGATGTTTTGACCTTTTTCCATGAATCACAAATGTTCTTAATGGCATCTAGAATGATGAATCATTTCCTGAAGGTTTTCAATTTACTCTTCCTAGATCTGTCAGAGGAATCACTGTGACAGCTATAGCCTTACAAAATGTATTTCTTAAATAATAAGACTTGAAAGTTTAAATTAGTTCTGATTCATGGGCTTCAGAATGGATGTTGTGTTAACAGGCATGAAAACAACATTAACATCCTTGTATGTGTCCATCAGAGCTCTTGGTTGACCAGGTGCATTAGCAATGAGCAGTAATATTTTGAAAGGCATCTTTTTTTTTTGAGCAGTAGTTCTCAGCAGTGGGCTTAAAATATTCAGTAAAGTATGCAGTAAACAAGCTTGCTGTCTTCCAGGTTTGTTGTTCCATTTGTAGAGCACAGGCAGAATAGATTTAGCATATTTCTTGAAGACCCTAGGATTTTGGGAATGGTAAATGAACAGTGGCTTCAACTTAAAGTCACCAGCTGCATTAGCCCCTAACAAGAGAGTCAGCCTGTTCTTTGAAGCTTTGAAGCCAGACATTGACTTTTCCTCTCTAGCTGTGAAAGTCCTAGATGTCATCTTCTTCCAGTGGAAGACTGTTTCATCTATTATTAAGTATGGAATGTCTGATTTCCTTAAGTACTAAGTTTGACAGTTGATGTCACTGTCATTTCACTTTGACACTTTTTTTTATTATTGTGAAGGTACATCCTCATTCTTTCAAACACATGTTCTGGCTTGTGATTATCTTTCAAAATTTTTTTAGAGCAATTTTTGTGAAACCATAGATAAATCAAAAATTCATGTTATTTTTTAATATGAGTTCCGTCGTAGAACCAGTGTAGCGCAGACAGCTCAAAATATCAACAAAGTGTTTGGGAAGGATGTGGCTAATGAATGCACAGAAAGTCAATGGTTTGAGAAGTTCTGTCTTGGTGATTTTAATCTTGAAAATGAGCTACATGGGCAACCTGAGACCAAGGAGGATAATGATGAGCTGAAAGCTGTAGTGGAAGTGAATCCGTCTCAACCTACGCGTGAATTAGCAGCAAGGTTTGACGTGGACGTTACTATCCCAACAATATTGGACCATTTGAAACAAATCAGCAAGGTAAAGAAGCTGGATAGATGGGTACCACATGAATTAAATGAGCATCAGAAGGGAAATCGTCTTGAAGCTTGCCTTTCTTTGCTGTCATGACATAAAGGCGAGCCATTTCTACACCATATTGTGACGTGTGATGAAAATGGATTCTTTTTGACAATTGCAAGCATTGAGCACAATGGTTGGCTAAAGATGAAGTACCAAAACACAGTCCAAAACCGAATATTCATCAAAAAAAGCTAATGGTGTCTGGTGGTCCAGGGCTTGTATTATTCACTACAGCTTCATGAAGCCTGATCAATCAATTACAGTGGATGCCAACTGCAGCCAATTGGATGAAATGATGAGGTTGCTTGCAATTAAGCAGCCGAGATGGTCGGTAGAGACAGGCCAGTCCTTCTGCTGTTTTTGCGACCACGTATCGCAAAAAAACAATGCTGCTCAAACTACAGAAGCTGGACTTGGAAACTCTCTGTCATCTACCGTGTTCACCAGACATTGCACCAACTGACTACCACTTCTTCCAGGCTTTGGACCACTTCTTGTAAGGAAAAATATTCAATTGTCGACAAGCTGTGGAAAACGCCTTTGGCGATTTCATCACCACTCGCTCTCCAGGCTTCCTCACTGCTGGCATAAGCAAGCTACCGTTAAGATGGCAAAACTGTGTCGGTAGTTTAGGCACATACTTTAATTAGTTGTACTGCTTCTTGTTTGAGCTATAATAAACTAAACTTTTGATTCTAAATCAGATATTTAATATTTAATGACCTAATATGTTGAAACTCTGTTGCTTAGTGTAGCTACCCTCATCAATTATGTTAGCTAGAACTTCTGGATAAATTGCTGCAGCTTCTACATCAGCACTTGCTGCTTCACCCTGCACTTTTATGTTATGAAGATGACTTCTTTCCTTAAACCTCATGAACCATCCTCTGCTTAGTTTCAAACTTTTCTTCTGCAGCTTCCTCACCTCTCTCAGCCTTCATAGAATTGAAGAGAGTTAGAGCTTTGCTCTGGATTAGTCCTTAGTTTAAGGGAATGTTGTGGCTGGTTTGATCTTCTCTCCAGACCACTCAGACTTTCTTCATATCAGCAGTAAGTCTGTTTCACTTTCTTATCATTTGTGTGTTCACTGGAGTAGCACTTTCAGTTTCCTTCAAGAACTTTTCCTTTGCATTCCCAACTTGGCTGTTTGATGCAAGAGGCCTAGCTTTTGGCCTGTCTTGGCCTTCAACGTGCCTTCCTCACTAAGATTAATTATTTCTATCTTTTGATTTAAAGTGAGAATACTTAGAGGCCATTGTAAGATTATTAACTGGCCTAATTTCAATATTAGGAGAGGCCCAAGGAGAGGGAGAGAGATGGGGGAATGGCTGGTTGGTGGAGCAGTCGGAACACATAACATTTATCTATTAACTTCGCCATCTTATATGGGCGTGGTTCATGGTACCAAAAAAAATTACAATAGTAACATCAAAGATCGCTGATCACAGATTACCATAACAGATATAATAATAATGAAAAAGTTTGAAATATTACAAGAATTACCAAAATGTTACACAGAGACATGGACTGAACACATGCTGTCAGAAAAATGGTGCTGATAGACTTGCTTGATGCAGGGTTGCCACAGACCTTCAATTTGTAAAAAAAGCAATATCTGCGAAGCACAATAAAACGAGATATGCCTGTAATTCTTTCTGTTGCTCTTCATTGCCTTCTGTAGTTCTGTTTCCATTTAGGGCTTTTTCCCTTCAAACTGAAGAAGTTCTTTTTTTTTTTTTTTTGTAGTGTTGATCTATTGATGACCAGATTCTCTAAGCTTTTGTTTACCTGAAAATCTCTGTTTCGTCATTCTTTGAAGGATGCTTTCTCTGGATATAGTTTCTTTCCATTGGCAGTTTTTTTAAAAAATTCTTTTTTAGTGCTTTAAAAATGCCATTTTTTTTTTATTTGGCTTCCATGTGTTCTCTTAAGGAGATTGCCATCCCTCTTAATCTTCCTACTTTCAAGATAAGGATTCTCGTCTCCCTTCTGGCTATTTTTAAGAGCTGCTTTTTATATTTGGTTTTCAGCCTTGTATGTATGGTTATTAGTTTCATGTGGCTGCTATAACAAATTATCACACACTTGGTAAAACAACAAAAATTTATTCTTTCCTACTTTTGGGTACCAGAAGTCCAAAATCAGTTTCACTGCACTGAAATTAAGGTGTCAGCAGGGCTGCGCTCCTTCCAGAGGTTGTAGGATAGAATCTGTTTCTTGCCTCTTCCAGCTTCTGGGGGCTGCCAATATTCCTTGGCTTATAGCTGTATCACTGTTCCTCCATGTTCATATCACCTTCTCCTCTGTGTGTGTGAAATCTCCATCTACTTTCCTCCTATAACATTTATGATGTCATTTGTCCAGTACAAAGGTATGGGACTTGCAGGTCCCCAAGACTCTATACAGCTGCTAATGAAACTCTGTATGGAGTGAAGAGGCCATCAGGCTGTTCAGCTTTCCCTTGTCATTCTCACAGGGAGTTTTATATCTTGTTTTTTTCCACCTACCCCCACCCCTAGCCCCAAGGAGGTGTAACAATTGTTCTTTATAGCTGAACTTGTTTTTAAGCAGGTGATTTGTCAGTGTTCAAACATTGACCTGAGGATTGTGGAGGAATCTTTATCCCAGTGTATTGAATCACACAACTGTATTTAGATTTACTAGTTTCATTGCTCACTACTTTTTCTTATGCACATTATCTTCCTCTTTCTTGGATTCTTTATTGTGATTTAGTTTTTGTTTATGGTATATCCTCACAAGTTATCTTCGTAAGGGTTTTTGGGTGGTAATGCATTCTCAATTCCTTCAATAAGGCAAATGTTCTTCTTTCACTCTTATATTTGAACAATGTTTTGGCTGGTGTATAATTCTAAGGTTAAGATCATTTTCTCTTTAAATTCTCTGAATATTGCTGCATTTCAGTGCTTTTTCCTTTGTAAGTAATCATGAAGAGTTTAGGCAGCTGAGAAGTTCAACAGCTGTACAGTTTATTTTTTTTTAGCGGGAGTAGAGAGTTTATTTGGTGTTAAGTTTGAGGACCGCAACTCAGGAGCATAGATTCAAGTTGCCCTGATTATACACTTTGATTAGCAGCAGTTACAAGAGGATTTTTAAATGAAAAAAGAAGAGACAGTTCTTAACCAAGAATTTACATTAAAATAACATTAGCTATTGATTGGCTATACATTGCTCTTTGTATCACAAATTCCAGGAGCTTGAAGGTAGTGGGTGAGGTAGCTAGTCAGGAACAAATTGCCCCTGGGCATACTCTGAGCTAGTTTTCTTTTCTTATTTCCCCTTTTTCTCAAAATCTTTCTCTTCTGAAACCATTGATGACCAACATTTTAGGTGTAAATTTGTCCCATGTCCCTGGGAAGGCTCATTCCCAGGTAATCTCTTCTAACATTATAGGGAAAGAGAAGAGGTACTGTGGTTTAAAAGCTTAGTGAGGTCTCAAGGCTGGATTGATTGGCAACACAAAGGGACATAGCACTAGGATCTCAGTCAGGCCATCTACTTACAACGGAGCTGCAGCATGAACAACTGTACAGTTTACACAGCATAGTTCCCAAGACCACCCTCACTTCTGATACCAGCTGCAAGTTTAGGGATTCCCACACCACCCTCTGGTTTGATAGTTCAGTAGAAGGATTCAGAGAACTCCATGAACACTATTATACTCACAGGTATGGTTTTATTACAGGCAAAAGGTACATATTAAGATCAGTCAAGGGAAGAAGTGCATAGGATGGAGTTTGGGAAGCAACCAAATATAGAGCTTCTGTTGTCTTCTTACCATGGAGTCAGGACATGTTACTCTCCTGGCATCAGTGTGTAACACCATGCACAGAGTATTGCCCAGTAGGGAAGCTTACTCAAGCCATAGTGTTCAGAGATTTTATTGGGGTTTCATTACATAGACAGGATTGACTGATGGCCCTCTGGTTTGATCTCTTGTCTCCACCTCTTCTGAGTGTGACCCAAAGCCCCCTAAATCACATTGTTCATTTTTCTGGAGTGACCAGTCACTACCCTAAGTCACATTGTTACTATGTAGATAATGATCTATTAGAAGAGGAAATCAAGGAAACAGTCCCATTTATGAGAGTATCAAAAAGAGTAAAATACTTAGGAATAAGTTTAACTAAGGAGGTAAAAAATCTATACACTGAAAACTATAAAATATTGATGAAAGAAATTGAAGAAGACATAAATGGAAAGATATTCCATGTTTATGGATTGAAAGAATCAATATTGTTAAAATGTCCATACTACCCAAAGTAATATGCAGATTCAATGCAATCCCTATCAAAATTCTAATGGCATTTTTCATAGAATAGAAAAAATTCTGAAGTTCATGTGGAACCACAAAAGATCCCAAATAGCCAAGGTAATCTTAAGAAAGAACAAAGTTGGAGGGATCACATTTCTTGATTTCAATTATATTGCAAAACTATAGTAATCAAAACAGTATGGTACTGGCATAACAATAGACACATAGGCCACTGGAACAGAATAGAGAGCCCAGAAATAAACTCATGCATATAAAGTCAACTAATGTTCCACAAGGATGCCAGGAACATGCAATGGGGAAAGAATAGTGTCTTTAATAAATGGTGTTGGGACACCTAGATATCTACATACAAAAAATGAAATTCGACCCTTACCTTTCACCATTTTCAAAAATCAACTCAAAATGAATTAAAGACATAAACATAAGACCTGAAACCATAAAACTCTTAGAAGAAAACAGGGAAAAAGCTCATGCAATGAAAGCAAAAATAAATGGAAGTACATCAAACTTAAGAATTCTGCACAGTAAAGGAAACAATCAACAAAATGAAAATGCAACGTATAGATTGGGATAAAATATTTGCAAACCATATACCAGATAAGGGGTTAATATCCAAAATATATAAGGCACTCACACAACTCAATAGCAAAAAAAACCAAATAACCCAATTATAAAATGAGCAAAGGATCTGAATAGACATTTCTCCAAAGAAGACAAACGACTGGCCGACAGATGCGTGAAAAGGTGTTCAACATCATGTGTATTGCTACAGTGGAAAAGAAAAAAGACGGAAGCCTTACTAGTGGGCTCATCATCCTGCTTATGATAGACCTGGTAGAATCCTGCTTTTGGAAATTAGTGAGTATGAATGGCCAGTCTCTACTTATAAAGAGAGCGAAGGGGTAAAGAACATTGTGACTTTATAAATATAATTAATGAAAGTAAAACTTTTGCAGAGTACTACTGAAAATCACCCATGCAGTCAGTGACAGGGATTAAACAATTTATGCTCTTTTTCTAGTCTGTCACCTTTAAAACTACCAGCAGAAATCTTGCCCGAGCCATGTGCATGAAGAATCTCAAGCTTACTATCATCATCATCATCGTGTCAATTGTAAGTTTTTGTCCCTTTAATGTAGATTTTATTTTTCAATCTCTAAGAAATTAGGTATTGGAATTCTTTCTCAATGAAACACTCTGAAATGAGCTACAGATGTCTTTTAATGGTGAAACACGACCAAGCTGTGGCTTTCCTATGAAGTCACTATGAAATATGTTCTGTACTTAAACCCCTCCTCCCTGTTGAGAATTAGTATATGTAAGGAGACATATAAAACTTACCTGACAGAAATATAGTTATTTTTAATAAAGATATTATTTCTGTTTATATGTAATGGGTTTATTACTATTTTTAAACTCATTATGTGTTTTTAAATTTTTAATTTTTAATATGGTAAATGTTAGTAGTTATAATCCTCCTAAACAAGAGCTCTTTGGAGTCCTCAGTAATTTTCAAGAGTGTAAAGAGGTCCTGAACCAAAAGTTTGAGAACTATTGCTAAGTGGGGGGGTGCTTTACCCTGGTTCATGTCTAGATACAGCTGTCCTTCCTCCCCATCCTCCAGTCACTTGCAGAAGTAGGTATCTCTGACTCTGCTCCACTTCTTCTCGACCTCTACTTGAGGATCTTCCACCTTAGAGAGCTGGATTTATTTAACAGAGAATAGCAGTCATAGATCTGTAAATTCTATACAGGAAATAGTTACCATGGACTTGAATGTTTCCTTGCTCAAGATCCTTATTCTAAAGGCACATTCTAGCCTCTTGAACTTAGCTTCTTTCTTATTCTGTGGTTTGGGAATTTAGATTGCTTTATGCAGCTGAATTATTGTTAAATTCAGATTATATTTACTGACTACTTACTACATGCAGAGCACTGCTCTAGTGCAGTATCAATCTTTGCCAAAAGGTGGTGTCACTTAATATACTGTGCTTCACCTTGAAACTCTTTATATTTCAGCTGTGGCAAATAGTTAACTTTATGTCAAGTTGGTAAACTTTACATTTGTGGAATATGTATGTGTGTGTATGTATGAATATGATATGAGTACTTTAACAGATTCATTAATAACCATGATTTGCTGTAATCCCCCCCCCACCCCAGCAACATTTATAGAGAAGTGAGGCAAAATCCTTTCTTCACTTTTGGAGCGGGGGAGGAGGGAGCATGCAATTCATAAATGCATTTTTTCCAAGCATGTGAGTAATGAAATTAGTCACTTAAAGATCTCAAAAAAAGACAGGTAATTTAAATCAAAATAAAATGACTAATTTAATGCAGTGAACTTAATGTTCAAAATAAATCTATTTTTTGGACTGTAATAATGTGAACAAGTAGAGACTTTTCACAATATCATAATTTAAAATCACAATACTACAACTAAAAAACTAACACATCTGTAACAGAACCAGCAGTTTTGCAGTGTTACTTGCAACATCTGATTTTCTTTGGTTTGGTAATCATAATTATATATACAGATGTATAGTCTGCATTCATGCTTTTTTCATATATTCCTATTATAATAAGGAAAAACTAAATCTATATTCAAAATCTAAAAATATACTTAATAAAATCATACTTCAAGGGAATTATGGTTATTTGTGCTGTTCATAACTTGTTAACGATACATCAATAAGAGTTGCTCATATAGCGTCAAGTCTGCGTAGTTACCAGTGAAGAGCAACAACCCCACTGCTTTCCCTCCCACTGAAGAAAACATAGTGGAATTCAATTGGGTAAGAGTTATATTAGAAAGGATCATTTTAACTCCACTTTTGTCTTTGAAAATACTTGATTATTGTGTTGTATTACTACAGAACTGCTACTCTAATGGGACCAGAGTATTTCTTAATAGGGCTTTACTTTCCTTTATGTATTATTTAGGAGCATATGATAGATTCAAGAAAAATAAAATTGCCTTCCTCCTCCCTCCAGGTGTTCATCTATATCATTGTGTCACCTCTCTGTGGTGGATTTACATGGCCAAGCTGCTTGAAGAAATAAGAAAGAAAAAATTATCATTAACCAAGGGTATGAGAGAACAAGGAGTTAAAAGCAATCTATGTGACTCAAGCCTTTCACTACTGACAGATGGTGTCTGCCAGTCTCTTCAACCCTCTTCTCACTTTTTCTTTTTTTTAAATCTTGTTCTATGCCTCCAGATTTATCTTTGTCCTGTCGACCAGTGTATTCCAGTGAATGTCAGATTGAACCATTCATTGCAGGTGTAGCCTTAAAGGAGCTTTTTTTTGTTTCTTTGGTTTGTTAACTAGTGTCATCTACTTAGAGAAACATTTTTGTTTTTAATTGCAGAAAGCTATCGCCAAGGTAGAAACCACCAGTCATTTGAGTTGTCTGCTAAAACTATGGAGGAACTTCTTATGTGCACACAAAAGTATTCAAGAGACAGATGGTATTGCTAACATCTCAATGTCTTTTGTTATCAAAGAGTTTTAGGTGCTTCAAAACAATAGAAATGGAGAGTAGTTGTTTATTTTGGGAATTGTAATTAAATTGTTGGTGCTGCTTGAAAGTCAGACAGGTAAAGTATGAAACATTCTTATTTCAGTCAGATGGGGAGCATTTTGCTAGCACATTAGAGGCACACAGAATTATCCTTTTCCTCCTAGTATTCACTTTTTGGAATAAAGTTCAGTGTGCTGATCATTCACAGTACAGTGGATTGCTTGACATCTTGTTTCCCCATTATAGTTGATTTGAGAAGATGATGGTTTAAATATTGCTGAAGGTTGAGGTTTTTTAATATATTCCTTTTTCTTCTGTGGATATTTAGGGCAACTGTATCATTAATAGAATAGGTAGTGGAGGGTTGGGGAGGAAAATTCCTCTGACTCACTAAAGAAAAAGAAGGGAACCACAGTGGATGTGTTAGCATTTTAGCTGTACAAAGGGAGGTAACGTGGGAAAATTTTTCCATTCTGGGAAAAGCCCAAACTGAATATAGTCAGCAGTCAACTCGAGGGTTTGGGTTTGACTCCTGTTAAACAATAGTTTGAGCATCCTTTGTGGTTTAATAAGTTCTTTAATATGTCTAGTTTTGAAGAATTGTTCTGTGAAACTTGAAAGAGAATAGACAGTATGATGTATAGAAACAATACAAAATAGTTTAACATCCATTTAACTGCAGTGTAAGAAAATTGGACTGTAGTCATACTACTTCAGCTATTCTGGCATCTGTTATCTAATGGGTACTTTGGGTGTGTATCTGAAAGGAAGACATTTGCTGCCCTAGCTCTCATCATATTTATTTATCAATAAGTGCCATTAAGTGGAAATTATATTACATTTTACTCTTTCCCAATGAAAGAACAATTAGTCTATAGAACCCAGCCACCTGTTTAGCCTAGTCATGTGCCTTGAATATATGTGTCCCATAATCTGGCTCACAGTACCTGTTATTCCATCTAAATCTTTCAATTCATTCTACCTGATTCATTTATTTAACATGTATCTTAGGCCCACTGTAACTCTTTTCTTGTTGATCGTGCATAGCACAAACGTTTTTCCAGTCCTCTTTCTCAACACTAATGCCTTTTAATTACATCAGCATTTCCTATTGTCAAATACATTTGTTCCAGAAAAACATTTGGCATTCCTGAATAATAATTTCTAAATGTTTTTAATCCAAAGAAAAAGACTTAAAGCTTATTTCCCTTTCTTATACACACCTATATAAAACTGATGTGCATGTTTAAGGAATCAATTACTTACGTGTTCCTTGGTCTATTTATGTATAAGAGTGCTTTTTAAAGCACATGTCTCATTTTGAATGATGCACAAACTGAAGACAATAAAATTTAAGAGTAATACAATGAGTTGCTTGTTTTAGAAGTTCTTCCTGGAGTCTTATTTCTTCTGATGACATTTTGCCATAGTGTACAGAAGTATTTTACTTATGCTGAAAATATATTAAGTGTTACCTGGACCCTTTCAGTAAAGATCTATAGCATAGTCTCAGGTGTGTAGAATTTCTTCAAAACCAAAAGACAAGAAACAACTTTAAAAAATATATAGGCCGTGCTGAAACTAATGAAAGATCCTGAAAGGATTACACAGCCTGCACAACTATCATCCTCAGCCCATGATTTAGACAAAACAGAAAAAGAACCCCAGGGATTGTCATCTAATTTAGCACAATTCTGAAAAATGTATCTAAAGTTAAATGACCGGTTGTGAAAGAGATAGTTTAAAGGAAGGCATAACAGGGTAGGAAATAATTCATGATGGCAAACAGACTTAGCTAAACAGAAAAAAAAAAAAGAGAGTCATAGATGAAATATACAAAAAGGTAGCCCACAACAAAACATTCACTTGTGACCTCTGAACCTAGGTGTCTGAAGTCAGGTATTGTAGAATATGGTTTTGAACAGGTAGAGTAACTTGAAAACAGTCTATTTAAGTTCTCCCTAGGCCTCACCCAGGTTTTAACTGAAGTATGCATTCTCTAACCAGACACTTAGAGAAAAAAAGAAAAAGAGATGGTTATTTATTTGGTTGTTATGAACAAAGGAAGAAGTAACACCAGCTATTTCTCTTCAAACCTTTGGCCCCAAGGTCAGATAGTGTCACAATCCAGTGGTTTCCTTAAGAATGAATGGTTGTTGCTTGCATTAGGTAATGGTACCTCCTTGCTTGATTATGCTGGTTCCTGTCTTTCCTGGCCTGAAGATAAAGATATTGGGTTGCTTCCCAGGGCATCTCGATGCAAATGAATGTAACAACAATAATAGCAGCCCTAGACCCTACAACAGTGTTCTACGTTAGAAACAGGTCTGTCTCTCACAGCTCTATCTTTTCAAGAATAATAAATGGGGTGGTGGTTGTGGTTGACCTGTGTATCAGTTTGAATTCAGTGAGGAAAACAGAGCCAAGACAAGTATTATGGAAACAAGGTGTTTAATTTAATATAGTATTCAAGCTTACACAAATGTGTGACAAACCAGGAATTGAAGGTCTGAAAGGGAGATACCAGGGGATCAGAAGAACAGTCCTAAGCACTTTTCACCTGAAGCATTGACACAGGTGGACAAGTTGGAGCTTGCTGGAAAACCTGAGAATCCCTGTATATCTGGTTGCCAAAGTTAGTGTGAAGTGGTGTTTGGAAAGGTTCGTGAAAGCCACAGCCTCAGTAGACCTAATGCCATGTGTACCTGGTGGTATGTTTGCAGCCCCAATGGGTCAGCAGGGCCAGCAGTCTGGAGAATGAGTTGGATGTGGAGTGGAGAAGATCAAGGAAAATCTGGGACACACCAGGCACCTAAACATCTTTGTGTGCTTTGGAAAGTAATGTCCTCTGCTTCCGTTCTATTTTCCAAGTCACATGAGTTCATCTCATTGACAAAACCTAACCCTAAAACCATCTAGGGAAGGAGGATTCTATGAAACTCTCAGCTTCTGGTAAGAGCAGTGGTGCCAGTCCAGTATAGCCCAGTTCCTCCTAGACTCATTCATAGAATCGGTTCTACTGCTTTATCAAGGCAATTTTGATAACTTAAAGCAATTTTTCTGGTCAGAGTACATTGTACAAAATTATTTTGCATTCATTCTGTTTATTAAACCAAAACAATCTAAATGCAAAATATGCTGTTACTTTTTACATCTCTTTGCAAAAGAGAAGGAAAATCACAATACTCTGGATAAGAAAATTAACATGCACAGGCTGACACCCTGATTTGCCTTTATTATCCCCATTTCAAGTTTAGAAAAGCATAAAGGAAACTTTAAAAAGTCTCATGCACAGAGAATATTAAATTCAAGACCAGCACTTACAGATTTTCACTTCTGGCCAAGATGGAGTAACAGGGACTGCTTTTACCCTCCTGCCTGAAATAACCCCCCAAAGAAGACAAAATATGTGAAACAACAGTTTTCAAGACACTGGACACTAGGCAACAGAGGACAGTGATATTGTTAAAGAATTGAGCCCTACAATTGTCCCAGCTTACTGTGTTGAGAGTATCTAGGCCACAATACAGTGAGAAGGAACCCAGGTAGATAGAGCCTGACAGATTGTGTGGATTAAGATATGACTTGAAATTTCCAGGGAGATCAAAGCAGATAGTCTTTGCAGGACAGAGCACTGGAGAGGAGAGAGCTACACAGAAAGGACTCTAGATCTGAGGAAGCTACCCAATGCTACCACCCAAAGAAGATTAGAGGGAACAGTATCCCGCACTCACACAGGACCAGAAGTTGTGCCTGTATGCATTCATACAGACTGGAAAAAACTCATGATTCACAGTGTTTGTTAGAGTACTCACAAAGTCTTACCTCAGTAGTGGAAAATAAATAGCCTTAGATCAGGGTTTCTCAACCTTGGGACTGTCAGCATTTGGAACCAGATATTCTTTGTTGTAGGGAGCTATCCTGTGCATTGTAGGATTTTACCAGCATCTTTGGCCTCAATCCACTAGATGCTAGGAGCACCCTCTCCCCAGTTCTGACAACCAAAAATGTCCCAAATGTTCCCACAAAGTAGAGGGGACAAAATCATCCCTGGTTGAGAGCCACTGCTCTTAAATACTGCTCTCATCCAGCTTCGTAAATCTTAAAAGTGAGACCTGAGAGGATCAAACTGTTTCCAGGGAACTACATTCCAGAACAAACCTCAAGATTATATTTATGGAAATACAAACATGGCACACAGCAAGGTGAAACTCACTGTGTCAGGCTTCAAATCAAAAATTACCAATGACACAAAGAAGCAGGAAAATATGACCAATGATAAGAAAAAACAATCTATTGAAATAAATAGAGAACTGACACAGATGTTAGAATTAGAAGACATAAAAACAGTTGTTAATATTGTATTCCATATGTTCAAAAAGGTAAGGAGAGACATGGAATAAAAAAATGCCCATTTGAATTTTTAGAGATGAAGACTAAGATTTCTGAGATGAAAAATACACTGGATAAGATTGCAGACATCGCAGAAGTAGAGATTACTGACCGTGAAGGCACTGCAATAGAAACTATCCATAATAAAACACCTCAATTAAAAGGTAAAGTGTTAAATGTCAAAGTGGATTTTTTAAAAAGTAAGAGTCAACTCTGATGCCTTTAAGAAACCCACTGTAACATTAATACACAAATAGGCTAAAAGTAAAAACATTAGAAAATATACCATGTGGGCACTAATCAAAAGAAAACTGGAGTAGCTATTGTAATATCAGACAAAGTAGATTTCAGAGGAAAAGATATTGCCGGGGATAAAGAAGATTGTTTCATAATGATAAATGGGTAAATTCATCAGGTGTCAGGGTTTACAGTTTAAGACTAGAGGTTAGGGTTAGCAGTTTAGGGTCTAGGGGTTAGGTTTTGGGCTCCCTCTGGAGCCCACATGGTGTGGGAAGAAAAATAAATTAAATGCTCACTTGAAGTTTGTTGGTACTTCAGATTCCGGTCTCCAATCTGCCTGTTGACACAATTTTTTAGTCTTCAAAGTAGGTGCTTCGTACATTTTGTCCAGGATTTGTAGTGGCATTCCTTAGGAGACACAGAGTAGAGTGTGCTTTCTCCATCTTGCACAGAACCTACACCCTAGTGCAAAATTGTTACTGGTGATACAGTGAGAGATGAGAAACATAAACCAAGAACTTTGACTTTATCAATTATGTATTGCTGCATAACTACAACCCCAAAACTTAGTGGCATAAAATACAATGTTTTACTTCCCAAAGTTCAGGTTCAGATTTCAGGTTTGGGATTAGGTAATGGGGTTCCGGTTAGGGTTTGGGTTCAGCATGAGGGTCTGTTTTAGAATTAGTGTTCACATCAGGGATTGGGTTGGGATTGGTGTTGGGGTTTGGGTTCATACTCAGATTGAGGATTTGGGATTGGAGTCAAGTTCAGGTTCAGGGTTGAGGTCACGGTCAGGATGTAAGCTGGGTTTAGGATTGGTCCAATTATAGGCATGGGTTCAGGTTTAGGGTTTAGGGTTTTGGGTGAGGTTCTAGTTCAGGTTTGGGTTTGGGCTTAGAGTTTGGGAGTTCTATTTCAGGTTCAGACTCTGGCTCAGTTTTAGGGTTTAGAGGTTTGGGTTCAAGTCTGGGTTGGGGTTTTAGTTCTGAATTGTTTATATTTATTGTTAGGGTTTATTGTATAGAGTTTGGGTTAGGGTCAGTGTGTGTGTATGTTGAGTTTGGTATTAGGGCTAGGTTTAGGGTTTGATTTGGGCTCAGGCTTAGATTCTGACTTGAGTTTGATTTTAGGGTTCATGGATTCAGACTTGGGTTCTGGTACAGGTTCAGCGTTTAGGTTCATATTTTGGTTTAGGATTTTGGGTTGGGGTAAGGGACAGTTTGAAAATGAGGTTTGGTTCTGGGTTGCACTTGGGGTTGGGGTTTCAGGTTGGAGTCTGGTTCAGTTTGTGGTCTGTGTTCAGGCTCGGGCTTGGACTCCAATTCATGATGGGGCTCTGACTGGAGCCCAGTTTGGGCTGGAGCTAGTGCTCTGGCTGGGGCTGAGGTTGGGGCAGGGTCTTGGGATAAGGCTAGGTACAGGATAGTTCGCCAGGTGGCCTTGGCCCATGCCAGCTCCCTTTCCTTTCTCGCTTGTGGTTTTCAAAGATAATTGTAGAATGTGCTTGGAATGCAACATCCTGAGATAAGGAGGAGATGAGCAGAACAGCCTGGGCTCTGTTCCAGTGTCCCCGACCCAGAACAGGATGTGCTACAACGCTTTAGGCCAGTGGTTCCTGTGTCCCCCAGGGTATAAAACCCGGGACAGACTGCTTTCCAGGGTCCTTTACCTGCAATGCAAGTAGGGCATGTGCAGATGAGACTCCACCTTACAATAAATCCTAGGTTTCTGTTGTCCCTTGCTGCCTATCTGTAGGTAGTAAATTTGCTTCATTTAACTTTGTGTGTGTGTGTGTGTGTGTGTGTGTGTGTGTAGGCGTTACTCAGACAGGTTGGTAACCAGTGCACAGTGAACCTGCTTCACACTAGGTTGGGGCTGGGGCTGGGGCTTGGAGTGGGATTACACTGGGGTTGGATTCTAGTTTAGGTTTTGATTTGGATTTAGGGTTTATAGGTTCTGGTTCAGGTTCAGGCTCTGGCTTGGTTTTGGAGTTTAGTGGTTTGGGTTTGAGGTTCAGGTTTGAGTTCAGATTTACAATTTAGGGTTTGGGTTCAAGGATTAGGGTTTAGGTTTAGGGCCGGTGTTGGAGTTGGATATGGATTTATAGTTGTACAAGTATAGATATGCTTCGAGTTGTGGAGGTAGAGTTGGGGGTTTAGGTTGGAGTTTAGGTCATGGTGAAAGTGAGGGTCTGTGTTTGTACCCAGGGTTGGGGTTGAACTAGGGCTAGGGTTTAGTCTCAACTCAGACTGGTCCTAAGTCTGGGACTAGGTCTGGGCCTAGGGTCAGGCTGGGATTGTGGTCATGGTTGTGGTTGGATTAGGATTGGGGTTGGTGTCTGGGTTGGGGACAGTATTCTGGTCCGGATAGGGATTGGGCTTTCAATTCATGTTTGAACTTGAGCTCTTACTCAGGTTTAGTTTTAAATTTTAGGCTAGAGTCTCAGTCTCATTCAATGTCAGAGACCAAGAGCAGATTTGTTTGGGGTTTGGTTTCAGCTTAGAATTAGTGTTAGGGTTTAGTTCAGGGTTTGGGTCATGTTTTGAGTTTAGATTTAGATTGTGTTTCTGGCTTGTGCTTGTGCTTGGGCTCAGACTTTGGCTTTCCTTTAGTTTTAGTGGTTTTTGTTTGGGTACGAGTTCAGGTTATGGTTTCTGTTTGGCTCCATGTGACACTCGGAGCATGGGTCAGGTATTGGGTTTATGGTTGGAGTAGGGGTCCAGGTTCAGGTGTGGTCTGGTTTGTATGCAGAGGTCAAGTTGAGTTCAGGTTTGGATTTAGGGGTTTGGGCTGGGGACACTTTTGGTTCTAATTTGTGCTTGTGGTTGGGCTTGAGGTGTCATTAAGGTTAGAGTTTGGTTTTCTAACTTGGGGTCTGCTCAGAGTGGAGTTGGTGACCTGACTGGGGATGGGGCTTGGGCTGCTGTTGAAGCTGAGTTTGAGTTTTGGACTTTGGAAAGCATTGGGCTCAGGTTAATGTTGAGATCAGGGTCTAGGTAAATGATCAGGTCAAGATTTGGAATGGGGTCAGGATGTCTTGCCTCAGCCTGGGTTTTGCCTCAGGCTTGGTTTAAGACTGAGTTTTATATTCAGGTTAGTGGTCAGGTGTAGTGTTCAGGTTATGTGTGGGGTTTGGGTTTAGGGTAAGGGTACCAGTTTGGGTTTGGATTCATGCTTAGGCTTTCTTTGGGGGTCAGGGTGTGGCTCATGCACAGGGTTTAGGTTTGGGTTTGGTTTTAGGATTCAGGCTTGGGCTGGGGTTTAGAGATTCCAGTTAGGTTCTAGTTCAGGATTTAGGAGTTTCAATTTCAGGTTCATGTTCAGGGTTTGGATTGCAGTTCACATTCATGTCCAGGCTCAGGGTCTCAGTCAGACTCAATATTAGGGTTAAGAAATTAGGATTAGGACTTTTGTTGGGGT
>JAKFHU010002441.1:0-10846 GCA_023783475.1 Daubentonia madagascariensis
CTTTTACAGAGAGTTAAAAATAGCCAGCTAATACCAGAATGTTGTATTTTTGGAGACCAATCTAGTTAGATAGGTAGTCTTTTCAACTTGTTTCTTTGATTAGATTTTGATTTCATGGTGGGGACCTTTCATGAATAGGACAAAGGAGCATTTGCAGTTTTTCAGGGGCCTAATTTATATATGTGAAAAGCAAACAAAGGTGGAATTCGAGCATCTAGATCTTCAAAAATCAAGGAGACCACTGGGTATACTGAATCCTGGATCCTCCCCAAAGAGGGAAACATCATAAACCCAAGCACACAACGCTTCCACTGGGTATTTTGTTGCAAGGCTGGTGGTGTGACCCAACAACATCGCTCACTCTGCAATTAGCCCTCCCCCAGGAAACTTACCCTTTGATGGAGAGTTATTCCCAACCATGAGTGTTCAAACCTTCTTGTTTCTAATTGCACAAAGAAAGAGTACCCCTTGCAGTAACAACCATTTACTGCAATTGTTTGTCAGCAACTTCCAAAACTGCAGCTTTTACCATGATTTTTCAGCCACTGAACATACAAAAGTCAAGTCTGCCCTCCCAGTAATACCTGGTACCATCCAAAAGATATCAGGCAATGCAATGCAAAAGAGAGCGCAGCTTTAGATCTGAGAGGAAGCAATTTGGACTCCACAATAAAACAGAAGACCTCAAAGGAGGTTAGTGGTGGTTTTTTCTATATTCCCGGAGAGGTCTCAGAGACATTAGAAGTCTCCTCTATACTTCTTCACGTGGTATTGAAATGGCAAAAGGAAGGTGGAGCAGAAGGGAAGAAAATGGAAGAACAAGTCTTAGAGGATCCAACTTGGAGAGATTTTAAACTTTTGAAAAAGGCCAATGAAGTTTTATATTTTTCTCAGAAAAAACATGAAAACATGATAGGAAGCAAACATAGGGGAAAAACTTTTAAAATTTCATTTTAGTCACAATGAAAAAATTCCCAAAATTCCAAAGAAGAAAAAAAAGTAGGAATCCCTTTAAAAAAAATATTGTAGCCTAAGATCAGCTTTTAATTAAACTGATATCTGACCATAGTGGTACTGAAAGCTCAGCACTTGTCCCGAGGCTGCATCAGAAGAATGAGGAAAGGTTGGTTTGAAGAACAAGGAAAGAGGAGTTTATCAATTTGCTGGCAAATGAGAAGGATGGAGACTCCTGTCTAAAATGCCATCGTCCTAATCATAAGCAGAAATACAGAGCTTTTCAAGGGGGGCTTTCAGTTCTAGACTATGGTTGTTTCAACTACATTAATGATTCTGATCGTCCCAACTCCACTAAGAAAATCCACAACTTCTGCACAGGATCTCCACCTAGACAGTCCCGCTGAGCCATCTCCTATAGCACAAAGAACAAAGGACACTCTGCTGCCTTCCTGACTGCTGGCTGAGGCAAAGATGCAGCTCCTAGTTCTCCAAAAGGAGTGAGGGATGTTTCAAAGAGACAGAAAAAAAAACTTTCTTCTATTTATTCAGGATATTCCCTCTGTTACATATTCCCCACTATCAATTTTACCCTTTCATATCTATGGGATGAGGGGAGACATAGTCATCGAGTTTCCTTCTGCTGAATTGGGGTTATGTCTTAGATGGAACGTTTATACTTATGTATTTCATTGTAAAGCTATGGCAGGATGTTTACAACAAAAGATTACCAGGCAAAAAAAGTCATAAGCAACAAACTATAATACCGAGACTGACAAGGTGAAAAGGACAGTCATCTGTTACACAATGTCAGATAAAGGGCTGGGGTAAAAAGAAACATGGCACCTCTAAGTGTAGAGCTCTCAGTTGTACCCTGTAGGTGGTGAAACGAGACCAGCTTCTGCAAATTCACAAACAATAACCACACAATACTTGCCAAACAAGGTTAGGATGGCAAACCCAGCTGCAAGACAGACTAATAGAAGAGGTGATTGCCTGGGAAACATCATTAAGAAGTTGTCTCTCTATCCTAGGGAAAGAAAAAATAATCAAAGAAAAGTTAGAAAAATATCAATATTATCATTATTCCTTTTTATCAAATAGATAATTAAGATCACCTAAAGGCTAGCCCCTTCACTGGGGTGGTAGAGGGGTTCTTTACTACTTAGCTTTCCCTCTCCCAAGCCCCTTCCTCTCTTTCAGCTTGGGATATGTGGCCTAGAAACATCTCTTTTCCTGGCGAATCCTGCCTGTGTTTGTGAAGGTCTGAGTGAGCTGGGGCCTGACACGAAAGCAGGCGTAGGATTAACCACACCACGAGGAGAAACCCCTTTCCAAAAATAAGAGCACATAAAAGTTGAGGACACAAACTTCACAAGGAACCCATTCTCAGCATGCAGGACAGGCGAAGAGAGAAGGCAAGGAAGGTAATGCTGCCTCCATTCCTGTTTTCCTCCAGTGGTCACATTTACTCTCCCCAAGACCCAAAGATTGAGAAGCAGAGCCTATGGTAGGGACAGTATGTACCAATCCAACTGTGGCCCTTGGGCACCTGTTTTGCTCTCCTTCTCTCATTCACATACACGTGGCAGTGGTGAGTGGTTTCTCCTGTGAGGGCTCCCTCCTCTCCTAGGTACTCCATCTTTTGTTATCCTGAATCTTTTTCATGGGCCTAGACTTTGTTTCCTTCTTCTGGCTCCATCTTGTCAACAGAATACATCCCCCAGTTCATCCATGACAACATTCTGGGATCCCTTTCATGAAGGTTTCCATCTCTACACCTTTTTCTTGCTGATGAGGCATACTCCAAATCACAGGTAGATCCCGCCTTTTGTGCCCTGGGCCCAGCAGGGACCGCTACCGCCCAAGGCCAATTCAGGTAACTCATGATTCCATTGATGAGATGTAGCCCAAGTCAGCAGGCCTTTGCCTTCTAATGAATGTGGTGTTCCCTTTCCTCTACACTTAGCCCTTCCTTGATGGGGGATGGGAGGCATGCTGTTACTGTGTTCCTGGGTACAAGAGTGTGGGGCCCGGGTAGCAGCGGAGAACCCTTTGGCTGCTTCTGCTTTCACGGACAGGAAGGGACTAGGAATTTGGGTGGTATAGGTGGGGGAGTCATAGTGGTCCAAGTGTAGAAGGTGGGGGGCTGTTTTCACTTCTCCGGGAGCTCTTTTGCCTTCAGGCAAGATTCCCCATACTTCACTGGGACTCCAGCACAGGGCCTGTGTGGTCCCAGGTATGCATTCCTTCTCCCTGATGTTCTTGGTGCCTTCAGTGCCACTTGCAAGCACACCTGTGTCAGGGTCCTTGTGGGTCTGGGAGTAGCCAAGACCTACTTCTGAAGCACCTGCTTCGCTCCACCTGCCATTCTGGCATCCCATTTCCTCCAGTGGCAGTCCCTTGGACTTGACTAGGTCGGTGTTTTCTCCTTTGCTAAGCAGCGGTGGAGACAAGAAAGACCCCTGGCACTTGAGAACAGGGCGATCCTTGGTAGGGCAGATCCCAGAGAGGCAGGGGACACAAGGATAAGTGAACTGTCAGCTGACAGCTGCCCTTGGGGACTATGGCAAACAGAGATGCCTCAACAACCCCAGGCCCACTCGCCACATTTGACCACCACCACAATGTGAGCCCATACATGTCCACAACAACCAACCCGAAATGGGATACAAAGGGGTACTGCAAGTGCTCCCCCCTCACCCTGAAGTTGGGCCTCCACCAGAACCAACCCACAGCTCTGCTCCAAGGGGTCCTGAGAACAGGAAGTTAGGTTCTGGCACTGGGACCCCGCGGCAGCCTCCATCCACCTCCCACACATCAAACAAGCCTCTCTGGCCGCCCCCGGCCGCCCACAGAAGGCAGCAGGGCCCACAAAGCTCCACTTCTGGAATTCCCCGCGGACCTCGCAACTGCGCAGGCGCGTGTTGCAGGTCTGGCGCCTGCAGTCACAGTGAGCGCCGAGGTTGCCTAGGGACCGTTGGAGCGGTTCGAGGGGCGGGGCCTGGGGCCCCAGGAGCGGCGGAGGGCAGACCAGGCCAAGAAACCACGACTGGAGCCGCTGGGCGGGTCTCAGCGTGGGATCCATCGCTGCCTCACGCCTGCCTCCTCGGTTTGCATGTGAGTCTCCGCCACCGTGCCCTGGAGGGCTGGACTGCCTGTGTGCCCTGGCTGGTCTGTTCCCCACGGGGCTTTCTCGCAGGGGCAGAACACCGCAGCCTCGGAGCCGCTGTATGCGCCTGTGTGTGCCCGTGTGTTTGTGTATCAGTGATCCTTTGGGGGTAGTTTGTGTGTGTGTGTTTGTGTTTGGGTGTTGTTAGTGTGCGGTGCGCGGTGGCAGGAAGGTGTCTTGTGTGCTGCCGGGGGTGGGGGCCGTGGCTCCCTTCAATTTAGCTTTCCCAAGGGACCCAGAGCTCTGTAGCAAGGGGTCCTGAGAACAGGACGGTGAGGGTCTGGCCCTCGGTCCACGCCGCAGCCTTCTTCCCCCCTCCCAGACACCTCACCCGACTGTCAGGCCTCATCCCTCCAGCCCGCAGGAGGCGGCAGGGCCCGGCAAAGCCGGGCTTCCGGGATTCCCCGCACACCTGGCAATGGCGCATGCGCGTGACGCCGGGTCTGGCGCCTACACAGTGAGGCCCGTGGTTGCCAGGGGACCTGGTCCCACAGGCGTTGGACAGCGGCAGACTTCGGAGGCCATGCCTCGGTGGGTGCTGGGCTCTGGCCGACCTTTTGGAGCGGTTCGAGGGGCGGGGCCCGGGGCCCCAGGAGCGGCGGACGGCCGAGCGGGCCGAAGAAACCGCGTCTGGAACCGCCGGCGGGTCTCAGCGTGGGATCCATCGCTGCCTCAAGCCTGCGTCGTCGGTTTGCATGTGAGTCTCCCCCAACGTTGTGCCCCCGTGCGCTGGAGGGCTGGACTGCCTGTGTGCCCCTGGGCTGGTCTGTTCCCCACGGGGCTTCCTTGCAGGGGGCAGAACACCGCAGCCTCGGGAGCCTCCTGCGTGCGCGTGTGTGTGACCGAGTGTTTGTGTGTCATTGATTCAGTGGGAGTGGTTTTTGTATGTGTGCGTGTTTGTCTATGCTGTGCAGTGGGAGGAGAGGATTCTGTGTGGCTGGAAGCGTGGGGAGTGGCTCCCATCCAGTTGGCTTTCCTAATGGCCAGCCCCTTGTGTTCTGTCTCCAGTTGGGCTGTGTAGTCTAGGGCAGTCTTTTCCTTGTGCTTCCAGTTAGGTTTGTGAGAGCCTGGGTGAGGTGGGGGGCTGAGTCGGAGCGTCAGGCGAGGGAGTAAGCTCCCCGGCGGCAGGGGCCGCTTTTGCCATCGGAAGAAGACCCCGTGACAGCTGAGAACAGGAACCTGGAAAGGAAGACATTGTCGCCGTGCAGGACCGGTGCAGGCAGACGTCCAGGGAGGTGAGGCTATCTCCATTCCCCTTTTGCTCCTGGGCTCTCGTCTGCTCTCCAGATTGAGGAGCAGAGACTAGGGCAGACACAGTAGGATTCAGGGTACCTGTGGCCCTTGGGGCCAAGCACCCTTTTGCTCTCCTTCCCTCATCCACGTTCCCCTGGCAGTGGGGAGTGATTTCCCCGACGTGAGCTCCCACCTGTCCTGGGTCCCCGTTCTTTTGTTGTCCTGAATGTCTCTCGTGGGCCTAGGCTTTTCTTCTTCTGGGTCCATCAAGGCAACGGTACACATCCCCCGGTTCATCCAGGACAACAATGTCGGGGATCCCTTTCATGAGGCTCCCTTCTCCGCACTTTCTTTCTGCCTGATCAGGCCTGCCTGCCGGATGATCAGGCAGACCTGGCTGATCTGCCTTCTGTCATCCATGCCTTGTGCCAGGCAGGGGAACCCTGGGGCCCAATGCCCACCCAGGTGGCTGCAGTGTTTCCCACTGGATCCGTCCTAGGCCCGGGCGGCGGGCCCTTGGCTTTTAATAAACGTGCTGTTCCCTTTCACGTCTTCTTTGCTCTTCCTTGATGGGGGGGTAGGAGGTGCGTCCACCCTTACCGCGTTCCTGGGGGCAAGGGTGTGGGGCCCCGGTAGCAGCCCAGAACCCTTGCGCTGCTTCTGCTTCGGGGAGGGGAAGGGACTAGGGACTGGGTGGCACAGGCGGCCGGGGGGGATGTCTTTGCGGTCCCAGCTCTTGGAGGTGGGGCTGTCTTCACTTGTCCAGCATCTCTGTGGCCTCCGGGCAGGATTCCCCCATCTCGCCTGGGAACCCAGCACGGGGCCCGTGTGGTCCCACCTAGGCCCTGCTTCTCCCTGACCCTCTTGGGGCCTTCAGTGTCCCCTGGGAGCACACCTCTCAGGGTCCTCGTCGGGGTTGGAATAGCCCAGACCTCCTTGTGGGACACTTGCTTCCCTCCTCCAGCCCTGCTGGGATCCCATCTTCCCCAGGGGCACTCCCTCGGCTTTGCCGAGGTCGGTGTCTGGGCCTTGGGTGACCGGCGGTGGGGACGAGAGAGCCCCTGGCACTTGAGAACAGGGCAATCCCTGAGGTCCCAAATCCCAGAGAGGCAGTGCACAGCGAGGATCAGTGGACTGACCGTCAGCTGATCCCTGCGCTCGGGGACTATGGCAAGCTGAGGTGCCCCAACACCCCAGGCCCCCTCGCCCCATTTCTCCTGCCCCCCCCCCCCCCCGCGTTCCGGAACCCATAGCGGACCACAACAACCGACCCCAAAAGGGATGGTAAGGGGGGACTGCGAGGGGTTCCTGCCCTCACCCTGAAGCTCGGTCTCCACCGGGAAACGGCCCAGAGCTCAGCTCCAAGGCACCCAGAGAACAGGCCGCGGAGGGTCTGACCCTCGGTCGCCACCGCAGCCTCCTTCCCCCTGCCACAAGCCCCACCCTCCTCGCCGGCTCCTCCCCCACTCCACTCCCGGCTCCCGGCCCCCGCCCGCGGGAAACCGCAGTACCGCCCCCAGCGCGTCTTTCGGGATTCCCCGCCGACCTCTCAACGGCGCATGCGCGTGTCAGCGGTCTGGCGCCTGGCG
Source organism: Daubentonia madagascariensis (assembly GCA_023783475.1). NCBI lineage: Eukaryota > Metazoa > Chordata > Mammalia > Primates > Daubentoniidae > Daubentonia > Daubentonia madagascariensis. Next base: position 6,949 of record JAKFHU010002441.1, read on the forward strand.
TCACAGTGACCGTCGAGGTTGCCTAAGAACCGCGTCCCGGAGGCATTGAGGAGCCGGAGGCCGCGGCCCCGGGCGTGGAGCGGTTCTTGGGGTCCCGGTTTTGGGGGGGCCCGGGGCCTCAGGAGCGGCGGATGGCCGAGCGGTCCCAGGAAACGTCGTCGGGAGCCGCTGGCGGCGGGACTCACCTCCGGACCCCATCCCTTCCTCACGCTCGCCTCGTCCCGGTGTCTATGTGAGGACCCCCAGGCCCCCAAAGTTGTGGCCCCCTTGCCCTGTTGGGCTGGACTGCCTGTGTCCCCCAGGACTGGTGTGTCTCCCGAGGGGCTTCCTCACATGGGGAGGACAGCGCAGCCTCGGGAGGCGTGTGCTCGTGTGTTTGTGTCAGTGATTCTTCTGGGTTGCCTGTGCGGGTGTGTGTGTGTGTGTGTGTGTGTGTGTGTGCGTGAGTCTTTGTCAGTGGCTCCTGTGTGGTGTGCGGTGGGAGGGAGGTGTCTTGTGTGCCGCCGGCAGGTGGCGGCCGTGGGTCCTTTCAAGTCGGCTTTCCCACCGGGGAGCCCCTTGCCGTTTCGTGTCTCCCCGTGGGCTGTGCGACCTGGAACAGACCCTTTTGCTTCTGCTTCCCGTTGAGGTTTGTGTCGGCCTGGGTGACGTGGGGGCCTGATTGGGACGGCAGGCGAAGGCGTCACCTCCGCAGCGGCAGGGGCCGCCTTCCCCGACGGAAGAGGACCCCGTGACAGTTGAGGACAGCAACCTGGAAAGGAAGCCACTGTCGGCGTGCAGGACAGGTGCAGGCAGACGTCCAGGGAGGTGAGGCTATCTCCATTCCCCTCTTGCTCCTGGGCTCTCGTCTGCTGTCCAGATTGAGGAGCAGAGACTAGGGTAGACACAGTAGGATTCAGGGTACCTGTGGCCCTTGGGGCCAAGCACCCTTTGGCTCTCCTTCCCACATCCACGTTCGCCTGGGTGTGGGGAGTGATTTCTCCGGCGTGGGCTCCCACCTGTCCTGGTGCCCGGTCTTTTGTTGTCCTGAATGTCTCTCGAGGGCCTAGGCTTTTCTTCTTCTGGGTCCATCGTGGCAACGGTACACATCCCCCGGTTCATCCAGGACAACATTGTCGGGGATCCCTTTCATGAGGCTCCCTGCTCTGCACTTTCTTTCTGCCTGATGAGGCCTGCCTGCGGGATGATCAGGCAGACCTGGCCGATCTGCCTTCTGTCATCCGTGCCTTGTGGCAGGTAGGGGAACCCTGGGGCCCAATGCCCATCCAGGCGGCTGCAGTGTATCTCACTGGATCCGTCCTAGTCCCGGGCGGCGGGCCCTTGGCTTTTAATAAACGTGCTGTTCCCTTTCACGTCTTCTTTGCTCTTCCTTGATGGGGGGGTAGGAGGTGCGTCCACCCTTACCGCGTTCCTGGGGGCAAGGGTGTGGGGCCCCGGTAGCAGCCCAGAACCGTTGGGCTGCTTCTGCTTCGGGGAGGGGAAGGGACTAGGGACTGGGTGGCGCAGGCGGCCGTGGGGGGGCGTCTTAGCGATCCCAGCTCTTGGAGGTGGGGCTGTCTTCACTCGTCCGGCAGCTCTGTGGCCTCCGTGCAGGATTCCCCCATCTCGCCTGGGAACCCAGCACGGGGCCCGTGTGGTCCCACGTAGGCCCTGCTTCTCCCTGACCCTCTTGGGGCCTTCAGTGCCCCCTGGGAGCACACCTCTCAGGGTCCTCGTCGGTCTGGGAATAGCCCAGACCTGCTGGTGGGACACGTGCTTCCCTCCTCCAGCCCTGCTCGGATCCCATCTTCCCCAGGGGCACCCTCGGTTGGCCGCGGCGTGTTGGCTGGTGACGCGGTGGGGACGGCGAGGCCTGGCATTGAGAACAGGGCATCTGGGTCCAGATCCAAAGCAGTGCACAGGAGGATAGTGGTCTGACCGTCAGGACCCCTGCGCTGGGTATGGCAAGCTGGGTGCCACCCAGGCCTCGCCATTTCCTCCCCCCCCGCCCCAGCGACTCGGAGCCCTGCGCACCAACAGGACCCAAAAGGACGGTAAGGGGACCGAGGGTTCTGCCTCATGAAGCTGGTCTCCGGGAACGGCCAGCTTCCACCACCGGACAGGCCGGAGGTCTGCCTCGCCAGAGCCCTCCGCCACAACCCCCTCCTCCGCTCCTCCCCCACTCCACTCCCGGCCCCCGCCCGCGGGAAACCGCAGTACCGCCCCCAGCGCGTCTTCCGGGATTCCCCGCCGACCTCTCAACGGCGCATGCGCGTGTCGCGGTCCGGCGCCTGGCGTCACAGTGACCGCCGCGGTTGCCTAGGGACGCGTCCCGGAGGCGTTGGGGAGCCGGAGGCCGCGGTGGCCAGGCCTGGGTGGCTGGCGGGCTGCGTCCTGCCCCGTGGAGCGGTTCTTGGGGTCGGGCCCGGGGCCTCAGGAGCGGCGGATGGCCGAGCGGTCCCAGGAAACGTCGTCGGAGCCGCTGGCGGCGGGACTCACCTCCGGACCCCATCCCTTCCTCACGCTCGCCTCGTCCCGGTGTCTACGTGAGTTCCCCCACGCCCCCAAAGTTGTGGCCCCTTGCCCTGTTGGGCTGGACGGCCTGTGTCCCCCAGGACTGGTGGGTCTCCCGAGGGGCTGCCTCACAGGGGGAGGAAAGCGCAGCCTCGGGAGGCGTGTGCTCGTGTGTTTGTGTCAGTGATTCTTCGGGGTTGCCTGTGTGTGTGTGTGTGTGTGTGTGTGTGTGTGTGTGCGGGCGTGAGTCTTTGTCAGTGGCTCCTGTGTGGTGTGCGGTGGGAGGGAGGTGTCTTGTGTGCCGCCGGCAGGTGGCGGCCGTGGGTCCTTTCAAGTCGGCTTTCCCACCGGGGAGCCCCTTGCCGTTTCGTGTCTCCCCGTGGGCTGTGCGACCTGGAACAGACCCTTTTGCTTCTGCTTCCCGTTGAGGTTTGTGTCGGCCTGGGTGACGTGGGGCCTGATTGGGAGCAGAGACTAGGGTAGACACAGTAGGATTCAGGGTACCTGTGGCCCTTGGGGCCAAGCACCCTTTGGCTCTCCTTCCCACATCCACGTTCGCCTGGGTGTGGGGAGTGATTTCTCCGGCGTGGGCTCCCACCTGTCCTGGTGCCCGGTCTTTTGTTGTCCTGAATGTCTCTCGAGGGCCTAGGCTTTTCGTCTTCTGGGTCCATCGTGGCAACGGTACACATCCCCCGGTTCATCCAGGACAACATTGTCGGGGATCCCTTTCATGAGGCTCCCTGCTCTGCACTTTCTTTCTGCCTGATGAGGCCTGCCTGCGGGATGATCAGGCAGACCTGGCCGATCTGCCTTCTGTATCCGTGCCTTGTGGCAGGTAGGGGAACCCTGGGGCCCAATGCCCATCCAGGCGGCTGCAGTGTATCTCACTGGATCCGTCCTAGTCCCGGGCGGCGGGCCCTTGGCTTTTAATAAACGTGCTGTTCCCTTTCACGTCTTCTTTGCTCTTCCTTGATGGGGGGGGTAGGAGGTGCGTCCCCCTTACCGCGTTCCTGGGGGCAAGGGTGTGGGGCCCGGTAGCAGCCCAGAACCGTTGGGCTGCTTCTGCTTCGGGAGGGGAAGGGACTCGGGACTGGGTGGCGCAGGCGGCCGTGGGGGGGCGTCTTAGCGATCCCAGCTCTTGGAGGTGGGGCTGTCTTCACTCGTCCGGCAGCTCTGTGGCCTCCGGGCAGGATTCCCCCATCTCGCCTGGGACACCAGCACGGGGCCCGTGTGGTCCCACGTAGGCCCTGCTTCTCCCTGACCCTCTTGGGGCCTTCAGTGCCCCTGGGAGCACACCTCTCAGGGTCCTCGTGGTCTGGGAATAGCCCAGACCTGCTGGGGACACGTGCTTCCCTCCTCCAGCCCTGCTGGGATCCCATCTTCCCCAGGGGCACTCCCTCGGATT